>WPIO01000183.1:0-507804 GCA_009760855.2 Cristatella mucedo
TGAAACGAGATAGAACGAGAACGAGATAGAACAGGAGAGAACGAGATAGGACAGGAGGAGAACGAGATAGAACGAGAGAGACGAGAGTTAGATATAGAGCAGAGAGTGAGAGAGAGAAACGGTAGATAGAGTGAGAAGCGACAGAGATACAGAGAGGACAAGAGCCATACGAGTGAGACACATAGCACGAACCGAGAGCGAACAGAGCGAGAGAGAGCTAGCTAGAACGAGATTAAATGCGTGAGTAATCGAGAGCGCAAGAGAGTTAGAGAAACGGGAGTTATAGAGAGTGAGAAAGCGAGAGATAACGACGGGACCATGAAAATTAAGAGTGAGAGAGTTTAGGAGCAACAGAAAGCGAGATAGATAGAGAAAGCAAGCAAGAGCGCGAGAGTCGAGAGAGAGAGAGAGCTGATAGAGTCGAGAAAGCGAGAGAGCAAGTGAGAAGTAGAAGTGCGAGGAGCAAGAGAGTGAGGTTGACAAAGAACGAAAGAAATTGACAGAGAGCGAGTAGATAGAGAGCGAGTAAGAGAGAGCGAGTTAGCGAGTGTCGTAGGAGCAAGAGAAGGATAGCGAGAGCGCAAGAGAGAGACAGGCGAAAAAGAGAGAAAAGCGAGAGATCAAAAAAGATAGTTAGATATAGTTAGATAGAGAGCGAGTGGTGGGAGTGGCGAACCGACAGAGCGAGAGCGTTGGCGAGAGTAAACGGGAGAAAGAGAGAGAGAGAGCAAGATGTTGCAAAAGCGAAAGAGGCAGAGAGAGAGAGCAAGAATGAGTGAGAGCCAGAGAAAGAGAGCGAGAAAGAGAGCGGGGAGAGAGAGGAAGCGAGAGAGAGAAGTGAGAGTAAAAGTGAGTAAAGTAAGCCTAGTGATAGAGAGTGAGAGAGAGAGTAAGCGAGAGTGTAAGAGAGAAAGTGGGACAGAGAAAGCGAGAGAGAATGAGCGAAAGAGATAAAGAGAGCGAGAGGTAGGGAGCAAAAGAAACAGAGCGAGAGAGATGAGCGAGAGAGGGAGAGAGAGATAGTGAAAGAGAGCGAAAGATAGAGCGATGGAGATAGAGAGAGCGGTGAAAGGACGAGTGAGAGTGAAACGAGTAAGAAAGAGCGACCCAAGGTAAAGAGAACGAGAGAGAGGCGGGAGATAAAGCGAGAGCGAAAGAGAAAAAGAAAGCGGGTAAGAGAGAGTGAAAGAGCGAGAGCTAGAGACAGAGAGAGAGAGAGAGCGAAAGCGAGACTGAAGGAGATAGGGCAAGAGAGATAGAGAGAAAGAGAGATATAGAGAAAGAAGAGATAGAGATAGAGAAGAAGAAGATAAAGAAAGAGATAGAGAAAGAAGAGATAGAGAAAGAAGAGATAGAGAAAAAGCGAGAGAGACCTAGAGAGTAAGAGAGCGAAAGAGAGAGCGAGTGAGAGAGCCAGCGAGTTAGAGAGACAACGAGAGAGAGAGAGAGAGAGAGAGAGAGAGAGAGCAAGAAAGAGAGAGCAAGAAAGAGAAAGCGAGACAGAAAGCGAAAGAGAAAGCAAGAGCGTTGGAGAGCGAGAGAGAGCGAATGCAAGGGCGGGACAGCAAGAGAGAGTAAGAAAGAGAGAGCGAGAGACTAGGCGAGATGCAGAGAAACAGAGAGAAAGCAAGAGAGAGTAAGTGAGAGTGAGTAGTAGAGAGCGAGTGTGCAAACGCGAGCGAGAGAGAGCGAAAGAATGCGAGAGTGAGCGAGATAGCGAGACAGAGAGATCGACAGCGACTGAGAGGGCCAGTGAGAGAGTAACAGAGAGAGCAAGATAGAGAGAGAGACCGAGAAATAGAGCGGAAGGGAGAGATATAATATAGCAAGAGAGACAGAAAGAGAGAACAAGAAAAAGAGAGGAAGAGAGAGAGATTAAGAGCCAGATGAAGCGAGGGAGAGAAAGAGCGAAATTAAGAGCGAGAGAGTAAGCGAGAGCGAGAGCCAGAGAGAGAAAAAATAGAGTGAGAAGAGCAAGAGAGAGCCAGAGAGAGAGAGAGAGAGAGAGAGAGAGAGAGAGAGAATTGGAGTAATAGAGAGAAAAAGAGAGAGAGTGAGATTTAGAGAGAGCGAGTAAAAGAGAGTGAGTAAGAGAGAGCGAATCAGGCAGAGCTTGAGAGCAAGAGAGAGTGAGAGAGCGACAGAAAGCGGGACATAGCGAGAGAGCAACAGAGAGCGCGCGAAAGAGAGAAAGCGAGAGAGTGAGCGAGATAGAGAGAAACAGAGACAGAGAGCAAGAGAGTGAGAGAGAGAGTGAGATATCGCTTCATAGAGAGCAAGAGAAAGCGAGCGAGAGAGCGAGAGCACGGTGAACGGAAGAAAGAGAGTGAGAAAGAGCGAGAGGAAGCAAGAGAGATAGAGAGTGCAAGAAAGAGAGAGAGTGCAAGAGAGAGAGAGAGAGAGAAACAGAGAAAGAGGGCGAGAAAGAGAGCGGAGAGAGAGCGAGAGAAAGTGAGAGAAAGAGAGTAAAGGAGACCGAGAGATAAAGAGCAGAGAGAGTAAGCGAGAGAGAGAGAGAGAAAGTGAGACAGAGAAAGCGAAAGTGAGCGAGAGAGATAGAGGGAGCAAAAGGGAGAGAGAGAGAAAGACGGTAAGCGAAAGCGAGAGAGAGAGATTGCGATAGAGAGCGAAAGTTAGAGCGAGAGAGAGAGCGAGAGAGAGCAAGTGCGAGAGAACGAGTAGGATAGAGCAAGCGAGTGAAAGAATGCCATTTTAAGAGAACGAGAGAGATAAAGCGAGAGAGACAGAGAGAGAGAGAGAGAGAGAGCGAGAGAGCGAGAGAGAGCGAAAGCAAGAGCAATAGAGAAGAAGCGAGAGACTGAGTGATATAGAGAGAAACAGAGAGACAGAGATCAAGAGAGTGAGAGACAGTGAAATATAGCTAGATAGAGAGCGAGCTAGAGAGTGCGAGCGAGAGAGAGCCAGAGCTTTGCGAGAGTGAGCGGGAGAAAGAGAGAGTGAGAAAGAGCGAGAGAGAGGAAGCAAGAGCGAGAGAAAGCGAGAGATAGAGAGAGCAAGAGTTGTGAGTGAGCGAACCAGAGAAAGAGATCGGGGAGAGAGAGCAAATGAGAACGTGAGAATAAGAGAGTAAAGGAGAGCCAGTGATAGAGAGCAAGCGAGAAAGTAAGCGAGTGTCCGAGAGGAATTGAGACAGAGGAAGCGAGAGAGAGTGAGCATTAGAGATAGAGCGAGATAGAGCGAGCGAGAGCTAGGGAGCAAAAGAGAGAGAGCGACAGATAGAGCAAGAGATAGGCAGACAGAGACAACTTGAGTGTGAGGGAGCAAGAGAGAGAAACAGAGTAGGAGAGCGAGTGATCGAGAGCGAGTAAGAGTGAGCGAGTTGAAGGAGAGCGTGAGAGCAAGAGAGAGCAATAGAGCGAGGGAGAGCGGGAGAAAGCGAGAGAGCAAGACAGAGAGCGCGAAAGAGAGAGCGAGCGAGAGACAGAGCAACGGAGAGAGGGTACGGGGGAGAGCAAGAGCAGGAGAAAGAGAAACGTGACCAAGGGCGTAAGTATAAGCAAGAGAGGGAGAGGTCGAGAGAGTGAGAGCAGGATCGAGAGCGACTGAGCGAGAACGACAAAAAGAGCGAGAACCAGAGAGAGATAGAGGCCTAGAAACGGAGAGAAAGAGCGAGCGAGAGCGACAGAGAGGAAGACCGAGAGGAAGAGAGAGCGAGACAGAAAGATCGAGATAGTGACAGCGAGAGAGAGAGACAGCGAGAGCGAGAGCAAAAGAGCGAACGGGGGAGAGAAAGAGGAGACAGAAAAAACTAGAGAGAGACAGATAGAGCACGAAAGAAAGCAAGAGAGAGAAAGCAAGCGAGAGTGAGAGAGCGAGAGAAAGCGAGAGACAGCGAGAGAGACAGAGTTTTAGAGAGCCGGTGACAGATAGAAAGCGCAAAAGAATGTGAGATCGCGCGAGAGTGAGAGAGAATGAGAGTCAGAGGAAGAGAAAGCGAGAGACAAAGGGAGCGAGAGAGCAAGCAAAAGAGCAAGCGAGAGAGGGCGAGAAAAAGATAGTGAGAGAGAGAGAGAGAACGAGTGAGAAAGAGAGCGAGAAAGAAAACAAGTGAGAGACAGCAAAATAGAGCGAAAAAGAAAACGGAAAAAGAGCTAGGGTGAGAGAGCGAGAGCAAGAGAAAATGAGCCTGCAAGAAAGCGAGAGTGCAAGAGAGAGAGAGCAAGAGAGAGGAAGCGAGAGAAAGAGGGGGAGAGCGAGCGGGAGAGAGACAGCGCTAGAGAGACGGAGAGAGAGAGAGAGCGATAGTAAAAAAGTTAGCGAGCGCGAAAGATATTGCGAGTTCGCGAAATGCGGAGCTAGTGAGAGAGAGAGAAAGCGAGTGGGAAAGCGAGTGGGAAAGCGAGAGAATGAGAGGGCGAGAGAGCGAGAGAGTAGGAGTGAGAGAGAGAGTGAGATACAGTGAGTAATAGAAGGCGAGTGAGAAAGAGCGAGAGACAAGAGCAAGAGAGAGAAAAAAAGGGCGAGAGACAGAGCAAGAAAGTATGAGCAAGGGAGATGGAGCAAGAGAGAGAGAGAGAGAGAGAGAGAGAGCGAAATAGAGTGAGAGAGAGCGAGAGAGAGAGAGTAAGCGGGAGCAATAGACTGAGGGAGAGAGCCTCAGACTAAAGTGAGACAGAAAGAGATAGCGTAAGAACGAAATAGCGAAGGAGAGAGCAGAAGAGAGCGTAAAATACCAAGAGAGAAAGGAGTAGCGGGAGCGAATAAAAGAGAGCGAGTGAGGTTACAAGTGAGTGGAAGAGAGCAGGAGAGGGCGAGATGGTAAGAACGAGAAAAACAGAGTGCGGGAACTTAAATTATTATATGAGAGGATTTATAAAGGTAAAGGATATATATATTTAAAAAAGGCGCGTAAATGGTTTTATTAGGAGAGATAACTTCTTCAAAATGTGGGTGGAAGGTATTACCAGTAGGATAATCATCACTTCAAGAGATTTGTTATAACAATTAAGGATATATTTTCCAAAAAAGAACGAGTAAATGGTTTTATTAGTAGATCACTTACTCGTAATGCCTGCGGTCAAAGATCCTTCTAGTAAAATAATAAATTATTCAATAAGCCTATGTAAAGAAATCATGGATATATTGCTCCGGAAGAAAAGACGCGTAAATGGTTTGAGCAGTGTAGATAACTTACTAAGAAGGCCGGCGGTTTAAAGGTTCCAACAGCGGGATAGCGAAGTAATAATTGAAAATAATGACATGTATTATTTAAATTAATGAATAATGATTAAGGATATATACTTCCAATAAAACAAAGTAACCATAACAAGTCTTAGCAGGGAAGAACGCCTGCGCTTTGTTGCATCGGCCAGCGGGCTAATAAATCACTTTTTGACACAATAGTTATCGCTAAAGGATACACAGTTCTAGAAGAAAAGACGCGTAAATGGTTTTAGGAGGGAAGATAACTTACTCGAAACGCCAGTGGTTATAGAGTACCACATGTAAGATACAATATTTAATGAGACTATGTATACAACTAAAGGATGTATATTTCCGAAAGAGAAGACGCGTAAATAGTTTTAGCGGGGTAAACAACTTACTCGGAACGCTGATGTTTTGATGATTCTACCAGCATACTATCGAAGTATTTATTGAGACTAATTTAAACACTAAAGGATGTATATTTCCGAAAGAAAAGATGCGTAAATGGTTTCAGCAGGGCAAATAACTTACTCGGAACTACGGCGGTTTGACGGATCTACCAGCAGGATAACGGAGTATTTCTTAAGTAATCTTAACACTAAAGGATATATCTTTCTGGAAGAAACACGGGGCGAAAAAAGTTTCAGCAGGGATAGATAAGTAACCTGAACGTAAGTAACGCCTGCGGTATAAAGTATCTACCAGAGTGGTAATGAATTATTTATTAGGACAATTAATAATACTAGAGGATATGCGTTGATGGAAGACAAGACGTGTAAATGGTTTGTGCAGGAAAGATAACTTGCTCGAAAAGCCGGCGGTTTAAAAGATGTACCAGCGGTTAACGAAGTACCCTTTGAGACTAATTATACCACTAAAGGATATAGATTTCTGGAAGAAATAAGGCGCCTAAAAAGTTTCATCAGCGGTATAAGTTTCCTGCAACACCTGCTGTTTGAAAGATCTACCATTGGGTCAACAGACCGCCGTCGACTAGCGATAGCGACGAGCGACCTTATAGTGGTGAGTGACCTATAACAAGAAGCTAGTGTCGAAGGAAGCAGTAATATGTAATATTATATATATATATATATATGTATATAAAATTATATATATATATTATAAGTTAGAATATACAACAAGAGATATAAGCTGGTAGTCCTTTCAAACTATTGGTAATCATCACAAGGAAATTCCCTTTCCTGCTGAAAAAAAATAAACAATTTTTTTTTGCCTTCGTACAGCCTTCAATTTAAGAAAGTAAACATCCTAAACTTAGTGTCAGCTCGGCCGACTTATGACCTAAATGACCAGATAGAAACCGCAAGAGATAGACCACAAGCTACATACCTTCAGTGAGAGACCGCAAGCGAGAAGCCGCCAGAGAGACCGCCAGCGAGAGACTGCCGAAGAGAAACCGCCGTCGACTAGCGATTGTGACGAGCGACGAGCGAATTTATAGAGGCTAGCGACCTATAACAAGGAGCGAGTGACAGAAGATATAATATTTAATATATTATATAAATATATATTATATATTTATATATCATATATAATATATATATATAATAAGATAGTAGATAGAACAAGTGATAGAAGCTGGTAGTTCCTTTAAACCACCTTTATCACAAGGGAATTATCTTTCCTGCTAAAAACAATAAACATTTATTTCTTACCTCCGTGAAAAATACGTCTATATAAGAAAAGGAAAATCCTAAACTTAGTGTCAGCTCGACCGACCTATGACCTAAACGACTATGCACGTAAACACGGATAGAGGCCGCAAGAGACAGACCACCAGCTGCATACTGTCGGTGGGAGACCGCAAGCGTGAGGCCGCCAGACTGGTGGCGAGAGACCGACGGCAAGAGACCGCCAGCCAGAGCATGTCAACGAGTAACCGCCGGTAAGAGACCGCCAGAGTGAGTGACTGCCTGCGAATGACCGCCAGCGAGAGACCGCTAGCGAGAATCCGTTAAAGAGACCGCCAGAGAGGGACAGCCCGCGAATGACCGCTAGCGAGAGACCAGTTGCTACAGACCGGTACAGATATACCGCTAGACCGCTAGCGCCAGGCCGCTAGCGAGATACCATGAAAAAGGAACCGCCAGACCGCCATAATGAGACCGTAAGAAAAAAACGGCCTGCGAGATACTGCAAACGAGAGACCGCTAGTGAGAAACCATAAAAGAGAGACTGCCAGACCGCTAGAGAGAGTCGGCCCGCGAATGACCACTAGCGAGATACCACTAGCGAGAGACCGTTAAAAAGAGACTGCCATACCGCAAGCGAGATACCGCAAGCGAGATACCGCAAACGAGAGACCGCAAACGAGAGACCGCTAGCGAGACACCGCCAGACAGAGATTGCCAGAGACAGACCGCCAGCTACATACCGCCAGGTTCAAACCGCCAGTGAGAGACCGCCAGCGAGAGACTGCTGAAGAGAGACCGCCGTAGACTAGCGATAGCGACTAGCGACAAGCGACTTTACACAGACGAGCGACCTATAAGGAGCGAGAAACAGAAAAAACATTATATAATATATGAATTTTACAGATATATATATATATATATATATATATATATATTGATAGAAGATAGAGCAAGAGATAGAAGCTGGTAGTTCCTTCAAACCACCGTTATCATCAACCACAGTCACAAGGAAATTATCTCCCCTGCTAAAAAAAAAAATAGACACTCATTTTTAACGTTCATGAAAAGTACGACTATATAAGATAATGAAAATACTAAACTTAGTGTAAGCTCGGCTGACTAATGTCCTGAATGACAATGCACGTAAACACAGACAGAGACCGCCAGAAAGAGACCACCAGACCAGCTACATAGTGACTGACAGTGAGAGACGCCAGCGAGCGGCCGCCAGAATGCTACTGAGAGACCGACGGCGAGAGACCGCCAGCCAAAGCCAGCTAAAGAGTAACCGCCGGTAAGAGAGCGCCAGAGAGTGACGGCCCGCGAATGACAGCCAGTGGGAGACCGCTAGCGAGAGACCGTTAATGAGGTATCGCCAGACCCATAGCGAAGGACCGTGAAAAAGTGACCGCCAGAGTGAGACCACCAGCGAGTAACCGTGAAAGTGAGCATCAGAGAAAGATGGTCCGCGAATGACCGCTAGCGAGAAGTAGCTACAAACGAGCCCGCTGGACCGCTGGCGCCGGGCCTCTAGTGAGAACGAGTGACCGCAACACAGATATTGCCAGAGACTGTGCGCCAGCTACATACCGCTAGTGAGAGACTGCAGAAGACAGACCGCCGTAGGCGTTAGCGACTTAATAGGGACGAGCGACCTATGAGAAGAAAGAGGCAGAATAGATATATTATGTAAATTGATTGAAGAAAGAACGCGAGAGAACGCGAGAGAACGAGAAGGAACGCTAGAGAACGAGAAAGAACGAGAAAGAACGCGAGAGAACGCGAGAGAACGCGAGAGAACGAGAAAGAACGCGAGAGTTAGCTAGAGAGCTAGAGTTAGAGAGCTAGAGTTAGAGAGCTAGAGTTAGAGAGCTAGAGTTAGAGAGCTAGAGTTAGAGAGCTAGAGTTAGAGAGCTAGAGTTAGAGAGCTAGAGTTAGAGAGCTAGAGTTAGAGAGCTAGAGTTAGAGAGCTAGAGTTAGAGAGCTAGAGTAGAACGAGAGAGAACGAGAGAGTTAGAGAGAGAGTTAGAGAGCTAGAGTTAGAGAGCTAGAGTTAGAGAGCTAGAGTTAGAGAGCTAGAGTTAGAGAGCTAGAGTTAGAAAGCTAGAGTTAGAGAGCTCTCTAACTCTACGAGATGTTACGAGATGTAACGAGATAGAGTAACGAGATAGAGTTAGAGAGCTAGAGATAGAGAGAGAGAGTTAGAGAGCTAGAGAACGAGAGCTAGAGAGAGAGAGAGATAGAACGAGATAGAACGAGATAGAACGAGAGAGAACGAGAGAGAACGAGAGAGAGAGAGAAAGAGAGAGAACAAGAGAAACGAGAGAACGAGAAAGAACGAGAGAGACGACTAGAGAGAACTAGAGAGCTCTCTAACTCTATGAGATAGAACGAGACGAAACGAGATGAAACGAGATGGAACGAGATGGAACGAGATGGAACGAGATGGAACGAGATAGAACGAGAGAGAGAGAACGAGAGACCGAGATAGAGAGAGAGAGCTAGAGAGAGAGAGAGAGAGAGAGAGAGAGAGAGAGAGAGAGAGAGAACGAGAGAGAACGAGAGAGAGAGAGAACGAGAGAGAACGAGAGAGAGAGAGAGAGAGAGAACGAGCGAAAGAGAGAACGAGAGAGAGAGCTAGAGTTAGAGAGAGAGATAGAGCTAGAGATAGAGAGCTAGAGTTAGAGAGCTCTCTAACTCTACGAGATGGAACGAGATGGAACGAGATGGAACGAGATGAAACGAGATGAAATGAGATGGAACGAAATGATGAAACGAGATGGAAAGATATAGAACGAGATTTAGCGAGCTAGAACGAGATGGAACGAGAGAAACGAGAGAAAGAGATGAGAGCTGAGATGGAAGAGAGAGAAAGAGATAGAAGAGCTAGAGTTAGACAGGAGAGCTAGAGTTAGGAGAGAGAGCTAGAGAGAGAGATAGAACGAGAGATTAGACGAGAGCTAGAGTTAGAGAGCGAGAGAGAGAGAGAGAGAGTGAGAGAGCTAGAGAGAGAACGAGAGAGAACGAGAGCGAGAGTTAGAGAGCTAGAGTTAGAGAGCTAGAGTTAGACGAGAGAGAGTTAGAGAGCGAGTTAGAGAGCGAGAGAGAGAGAGCTAGAGAGAGAGAGCTAGAGAAGAGAGCTAGAGGGAGAACGAGAGTTACGAGAGAAAACGAAAAGAGAACTAGAGTTAGAGAGCTAGAGTTAGAGAGCTAGAGTTATCGAGCTAGAGATAGAACGAGATCGAACGAGATTAGAACGAGATGTAAGAACGAACGAGAGAGAACGAGAGAGAGAGCGGGAGCAAAAAGAGAGAAAGAGAGAACGAGATAGACGAGAACAGAGAGAACGAGACAACGAGCGAAAACGAGAGACAACGAGAGAAGAGAAATCGAATGAGAGAACGAGAGAAACGAGAGAGAACGAGAGAGAGCTCTCTAACTCTACGAGATAGAACGAGACGAAATGACAGATGAACGAGATGGAACGAGATGGAACGAGATGAACGAGATGAAACGAGATAGAACGAGATAGAACGAGAGAGAACGAGAGAGAACGAGATCGATTGAGATCGATTGAGATCGAACGAGATCGAGCGAGATGAACGAGATGTAACGAGATGGAGCGAGATAAAAAACGAGAGAGAGGACGAGATGGAACGAGATAAAACGAGAGAACAAGAGACCGAGAGAGCTAGAGTTAGCGAGAGAGTTAGAGTTGGAGAGAGAGAGCGAGAGCTAGAGTTAGAGAGAGAAAGCGAGAGCTAAAGTTGGATAGAGAGAGAGCGAGAGCTAGAGTTGGAGAGAGAGAGAGAGAGAGCGAGAGCTAGAGTTGGAGAGAGAGCTAGCGCTAGAGTTAGAGAGCTAGAGTTAGAGAGCTAGAGTTAGAGAGCTAGAGTTAGAGAGCTAGAGTTAGAGAGCTAGAGTTAGAGAGCTAGAGTTAGAGAGCTAGAGTTAGAGAGCTAGAGTTAGAGAGCTAGAGTTAGAGAGCTAGAGAGAGAACGAGAGACGAGAGAGAACGAGAGAGAACGAGAGAGAAAGAGAGAGAACGAGAGAGAGCGAGAGAGAGAGAGAGAGAGAGAGAGAGCTAGAGTTAGAGAGAGAGAGCTAAAGTTAGAAAGCTAGAGTTAGAGAGCTCTCTAACTCTACGAGATGTTACGAGATGTAACGAGATGTAACGAGATGTAACGAGATAGAATCAGATAGAACGAGAAAGAGAAAGAACGAGATAGAACGAGATAGAACGAGATAGAACGAGAGAGAACGAGAGACAACGAGAGACAACGAGAGAAAACAAGAGAGAATGAGAAAACGAGAGAACGAGTAAGAACGAGAGAGAGCTCTCTAACTCTACGAGATAGAACGAGACGAAATGACATGAAACGAGATGGAACGAGATTGAACGAGATGGAACGAGATGAAACGAGATAGAACGAGAACGAGATAGAACGAGATGGAGAGAGAACGAGAGAGAACGAAAGAGAACGAGAGAGAACGAGACAGAACGAGAGAGAACGAGAGAGAACGAGAGAGAACGAGAGAGAACGAGAGACAACGAGAGAAAACAAGAGAGAATGAGAAAACGAGAGAACGAGTAAGAACGAGAGAGAGCTCTCTAACTCTACGAGATAGAACGAGACGAAATGACATGAAACGAGATGGAACGAGATTGAACGAGATGGAACGAGATGAAACGAGATAGAACGAGAACGAGATAGAACGAGATGGAGAGAGAACGAGAGAGAACGAAAGAGAACGAGAGAGAACGAGAGAGAACGAGAGAGAACGAGAGAGAACGAGAGAGAACGAGAGAGAACGAGAGAGAACGAGAGAGAACGAGAGAGAACGAGAGAACGAGAGAGAACGAGAGAGAGAGCTAGAGTTAGAAAGAGAGAGAGCTAGACTTAGAGAGCTAGAGTTAGAGAGCTCTCTAACTCTACGAGATGGAACGAGATGGAACGATATGGAACGAGATGAAACGAGATGAAATGAGATGGAACGAAATGAAACGAGATGGAACGATATAGAACGAGATTGAGCGAGGTAGAACGAGATGGAACGAGATGAAACGAGATGAAACGAGATGAAATGAGATGGAACGAGATGAAACGAGATAGAACGAGAACGAGATAGAACAGGAGAGAACGAGATAGGACAGGAGAGAACGAGATAGAACGAGAGAGAACGAGAGTTAGAGAGAGAGCAAGAGAGTGAGAGAGAGAAACGGGAGATAGAGTGAGAAGAGACAGAGAGACAGAGAGACAGAGAACGAGGGAGACAGAGAACGAAAGAGAGCGACAGAGCGAGAGAGAGCGAGATCGAGAGAGAACGAGAGAACGAGAAAACGAGAGGACGAGAGAAAACGAAAGAACGAGAGAGTACGAGAGATAACGAGAGAGAACGAGAGAGAACGAGATCGAACGAGATCGAACGAGATCGAACGAGATCGAACGAGATCGAACGAGAGAGAACGAGAGAGAACGAGAGAGAGCGGGAGCAAACGAGAGAGAACGAGAGAACGAGAGAACGAGAAAACAAGAAAACGAGAGAGAACGAGAGAACGAGAGAACGAGAGAACGAGAAAACGAGAGGACGAGAGAAAACGAAAGAACGAGAGAGTACGAGAGATAACGAGAGATAACAAGAGATAACGAGAGAGAACGAGAGAGAACGAGAGAGAACGAGATCGAACGAGAGAGAACGAGAGAGAACGAGATCGATTGAGATCGATTGAGATCGAACGAGATCGAGCGAGATGAACGAGATGTAACGAGATGGAGCGAGATAAAAAACGAGAGAGAGGACGAGATGGAACGAGATAAAACGAGAGAACAAGAGACCGAGAGAGCTAGAGTTAGCGAGAGAGTTAGAGTTGGAGAGAGAGAGCGAGAGCTAGAGTTAGAGAGAGAAAGCGAGAGCTAAAGTTGGATAGAGAGAGAGCGAGAGCTAGAGTTGGAGAGAGAGAGAGAGAGAGCGAGAGCTAGAGTTGGAGAGAGAGCTAGCGCTAGAGTTAGAGAGCTAGAGTTAGAGAGCTAGAGTTAGAGAGCTAGAGTTAGAGAGCTAGAGTTAGAGAGCTAGAGTTAGAGAGCTAGAGTTAGAGAGCTTAGAGCTAGAGTTAGAGAGCTAGAGTTAGAGAGCTAGAGTAGAACGAGAGAGAACGAGAGAGAACGAGAGAGAACGAGAGAGAACGAGAGAGAACGAGAGAGAACGAGAGAGAACGAGAGAGAACGAGAGAGAACGAGAGAGAACGAGAGAGAACGAGAGAGAACAAGAGAGCTAGAGTTAGAGAGAGAGAGCTAAAGTTAGAAAGCTAGAGTTAGAGAGCTCTCTAACTCTACGAGATGTTACGAGATGTAACGAGATGTAACGAGATGTAACGAGATAGAATCAGATAGAACGAGATAGAGAAAGAACGAGATAGAACGAGATAGAACGAGAGAGAACGAGAGAGAACGAGAGACAACGAGAGAAAACAAGAGAGAATGAGAAAACGAGAGGACGAGAAAGAACGAGAGAGAGCTCTCTAACTCTACGAGATAGAACGAGACGAAATGACATGAAACGAGATGGAACGAGATGAAACGAGATAGAACGAGATAGAACGAGAACGAGCGAGAACGAGAGAGAGAGAGAACGAGAGAGAACGAGAGAGAATGAGAGAGAATGAGTGAGAATGAGTGAGAACGAGAGAGAACGAGAGAGAACGAGAGAACGAGAGAGAACGAGAGAGAACGAGAGAGAACGAGAGAGAGAGCTAGAGTTAGAAAGAGAGAGAGCTAGACTTAGAGAGCTAGAGTTAGAGAGCTCTCTAACTCTACGAGATGGAACGAGATGGAACGAGATGAAACGAGATGAAATGAGATGGAACGAGATGAAACGAGATGGAACGATATAGAACGAGATAGATTGAGGTAGAACGAGATGGAACGAGATGAAACGAGATGAAACGAGATGAAATGAGATGGAACGAGATGAAACGAGATAGAACGAGAACGAGATAGAACAGGAGAGAACGAGATAGGACAGGAGAGAACGAGATAGAACGAGAGAGAGAACGAGAGAGAGAGAGAGAGCAAGAGAGTGAGAGAGAGAAACGGGAGATAGAGTGAGAAGAGACAGAGAGACAGAGAGACAGAGAACGAGGGAGACAGAGAACGAAAGAGAGCGACAGAGCGAGAGAGAGCGAGATAGAACGAGATAGAACGGGAGTTATAGAGAGAGCAAGAGAGTGAGAGAAACGGGAGTTAGAGAGAGTGAGAAAGCGAGAGAGAACGATCGACAATGAAATTAAGAGTGAGAGAGGTTAGGAGCAACAGAAAGCGAGAGAGATAGAGAACGAAAGCAAGAGCGCGAGAGCGAGAGAGAGAGAGAGCGAGAGAGCGAGAAAGCGAGAGAGCAAGTGAGAAGTAGAGTGCGAGGGAGCAAGAGAGTGACAAAGAAAGAAATTGACAGAGAGCGAGTGATAGAGAGCGAGTAAGAGAGAGCGAGTTAGCGAGTGCGTAGGAGCAAGAGAGAGAGCGAGAGAGCAAGAGAGAGACCGCGAAAAAGAGAGAAAGCGAGAGATCAAAAAAGATAGTGAGATATAGTTAGATAGAGAGCGAGTGAGTGGGAGCGACCGACAGAGCGAGAGCGTTGCGAGAGTAAACGGGAGAAAGAGAGAGAGAGAGCAAGAGGTTGCAAAAGCGAAAGAGCGAGAGAGAGAGCAAGAATGAGTGAGAGCCAGAGAAAGAGAGCGAGAAAGAGAGCGGGGAGAGAAAGCGAGAGAGAAAGTGAGAGAAAGTGAGTAAAGTAAGCCTAGTGATAGAGAGTGAGAGAGAGAGTAAGCGAGAGAGTAAGAGAGAAAGTGGGACAGAGAAAGCGAGAGAGAATGAGCGAAAGAGATAAAGAGAGCGAGAGGTAGGGAGCAAAAGAAACAGAGCGAGAGAGGATGAGCGAGAGAGGGAGAGAGAGATAGTGAAAGAGAGCGAAAGATAGAGCGATGGAGATAGAGAGAGCGTGAAAGGACGAGTGAGAGTGAACGAGTAAGAAAGAGCGACCAAGGTAAAGAGAACGAGAGAGAGCGGGAGATAAAGCGAGAGCGAAAGAGAAAAAGAAAGCGGGTAAGAGAGAGTGAAAGAGCGAGAGCTAGAGACAGAGAGAGAGAGAGAGCGAAAGCGAGACTGAAGGAGATAGGGCAAGAGAGATAGAGAGAAAGAGAGATATAGAGAAAGAAGAGATAGAGATAGAGAAGAAGAAGATAAAGAAAGAGATAGAGAAAGAAGAGATAGAGAAAGAAGAGATAGAGAAAAAGCGAGAGAGACCTAGAGAGTAAGAGAGCGAAAGAGAGAGCGAGTGAGAGAGCCAGCGAGTTAGAGAGACAACGAGAGAGAGAGAGAGAGAGAGAGAGAGAGAGAGAGCAAGAGGCAAAAGAGAGAGCAAGAAAGAGAAAGCGAGACAGAAAGCGAAAGAGAAAGCAAGAGCGTTGGAGAGCGAGAGAGAGCGAATGCAAGGGCGGGACAGCAAGAGAGAGTAAGAAAGAGAGAGCGAGAGACTAGGCGAGATGCAGAGAAACAGAGAGAAAGCAAGAGAGAGTAAGTGAGAGTGAGTAGTAGAGAGCGAGTGTGCAAACGCGAGCGAGAGAGAGCGAAAGAATGCGAGAGTGAGCGAGATAGCGAGACAGAGAGATCGACAGCGACTGAGAGGGCCAGTGAGAGAGTAACAGAGAGAGCAAGATAGAGAGAGAGACCGAGAAATAGAGCGGAAGGGAGAGATATAATATAGCAAGAGAGACAGAAAGAGAGAACAAGAAAAAGAGAGGAAGAGAGAGGAGATTAAGAGCCAGATGAAGCGAGGGAGAGAAAGAGCGAAATTAAGAGCGAGAGAGTAAGCGAGAGCGAGAGCCAGAGAGAGAAAAATAGAGTGAGACGAGCAAGAGAGAGCCAGAGAGAGAGAGAGAGAGAGAGAGAGAGAGAGAGAATTGGAGTAATAGAGAGAAAAAGAGAGAGAGTGAGATTTAGAGAGAGCGAGTAAAAGAGAGTGAGTAAGAGAGAGCGAATCAGGCAGAGCTTGAGAGCAAGAGAGAGTGAGAGAGCGACAGAAAGCGGGACATAGCGAGAGAGCAACAGAGAGCGCGCGAAAGAGAGAAAGCGAGAGAGTGAGCGAGATAGAGAGAAACAGAGACAGAGAGCAAGAGAGTGAGAGAGAGAGTGAGATATCGCTTCATAGAGAGCAAGAGAAAGCGAGCGAGAGAGCGAGAGCACGGTGAACGGAAGAAAGAGAGTGAGAAAGAGAGCGAGAGGAAGCAAGAGAGATAGAGAGTGCAAGAAAGAGAGAGAGTGCAAGAGAGAGAGAGAGAGAGAAACAGAGAAAGAGGGCGAGAAAGAGAGCGGAGAGAGAGAGAGCGAGAGAAAGTGAGAGAAAGAGAGTAAAGGAGACCGAGAGATAAAGAGCAGAGAGAGTAAGCGAGAGAGAGAGAGAGAAAGTGAGACAGAGAAAGCGAAAGTGAGCGAGAGAGATAGAGGGAGCAAAAGGGAGAGAGAGAGAAAGACGGTAAGCGAAAGCGAGAGAGAGAGATTGCGATAGAGAGCGAAAGTTAGAGCGAGAGAGAGCGAGAGAGAGCAAGTGCGAGAGAACGAGTAGGATAGAGCAAGCGAGTGAAAGAATGCCATTTTAAGAGAACGAGAGAGATAAAGCGAGAGAGACAGAGAGAGAGAGAGAGAGAGAGAGCGAGAGAGCGAGAGAGAGCGAAAGCAAGAGCAATAGAGAAGAAGCGAGAGACTGAGTGATATAGAGAGAAACAGAGAGACAGAGATCAAGAGAGTGAGAGACAGTGAAATATAGCTAGATAGAGAGCGAGCTAGAGAGTGCGAGCGAGAGAGAGCCAGAGCTTTGCGAGAGTGAGCGGGAGAAAGAGAGAGTGAGAAAGAGCGAGAGAGAGGAAGCAAGAGCGAGAGAAAGCGAGAGATAGAGAGAGCAAGAGTTGTGAGTGAGCGAACCAGAGAAAGAGATCGGGGAGAGAGAGCAAATGAGAACGTGAGAATAAGAGAGTAAAGGAGAGCCAGTGATAGAGAGCAAGCGAGAAAGTAAGCGAGTGTCCGAGAGGAATTGAGACAGAGGAAGCGAGAGAGAGTGAGCATTAGAGATAGAGCGAGATAGAGCGAGCGAGAGCTAGGGAGCAAAAGAGAGAGAGCGACAGATAGAGCAAGAGATAGGCAGACAGAGACAACTTGAGTGTGAGGGAGCAAGAGAGAGAAACAGAGTAGGAGAGCGAGTGATCGAGAGCGAGTAAGAGTGAGCGAGTTGAAGGAGAGCGTGAGAGCAAGAGAGAGCAATAGAGCGAGGGAGAGCGGGGGAGAAAGCGAGAGAGCAAGACAGAGAGCGCGAAAGAGAGAGCGAGCGAGAGACAGAGCAACGGAGAGAGGGTACGGGAGAGCAAGAGCAGGAGAAAGAGAAACGTGACCAAGGGCGTAAGTATAAGCAAGAGAGGGAGAGGTCGAGAGAGTGAGAGCAGGATCGAGAGCGACTGAGCGAGAACGACAAAAAGAGCGAGAACCAGAGAGAGATAGAGGCCTAGAAACGGAGAGAAAGAGCGAGCGAGAGCGACAGAGAGGAAGACCGAGAGGAAGAGAGAGCGAGACAGAAAGATCGAGATAGTGACAGCGAGAGAGAGAGAGCGAGAGCGAGAGCAAAAGAGCGAACGGGGGAGAGAAAGAGGAGACAGAGAAAAAGCTAGAGAGAGACGGGTAGAGCGCGAAAGAAATCAAGAGAGAGAGAAAGCAAGCGAGAGTGAGAGAGCGAGAGAAAGCGAGAGACAGCGAGAGAGACAGAGTTTTAGAGAGCCGGTGACAGATAGAAAGCGCAAAAGAATGTGAGATCGCGCGAGAGTGAGAGAGAATGAGAGTCAGAGGAAGAGAAAGCGAGAGACAAAGGGAGCGAGAGAGCAAGCAAAAGAGCAAGCGAGAGAGGGCGAGAAAAGATAGTGAGAGAGAGAGAGAGAACGAGTGAGAAAGAGAGCGAGAAAGAAAACAAGTGAGAGACAGCAAAATAGAGCGAAAAAGAAAACGGAAAAAGAGCTAGGGTGAGAGAGCGAGAGCAAGAGAAAATGAGCCTGCAAGAAAGCGAGAGTGCAAGAGAGAGAGAGCAAGAGAGAGGAAGCGAGAGAAAGAGGGAGAGCGAGCGGGAGAGAGAGACAGCGCTAGAGAGACGGAGAGAGAGAGAGAGAGCGATAGTAAAAAAGTTAGCGAGCGCGAAAGATATTGCGAGTTCGCGAAATGCGGAGCTAGTGAGAGAGAGAGAAAGCGAGTGGGAAAGCGAGTGGGAAAGCGAGAGAATGAGAGGGCGAGAGAGAGAGAGAGGAGGAGTGAGAGAGAGAGTGAGATACAGTGAGTAATAGAAGGCGAGTGAGAAAGAGCGAGAGACAAGAGAAAAAAAAAAAAAAAGGGCGAGAGACAGAGCAAGAAAGTATGAGCAAGGGAGATGGAGCAAGAGAGAGAGAGAGAGAGAGAGAGAGAGAGCGAAATAGAGTGAGAGAGAGCGAGAGAGAGAGTAAGCGGGAGCAATAGACTGAGGGAGAGAGCCTCAGACTAAAGTGAGACAGAAAGAGATAGCGTAAGAACGAAATAGCGAAGGAGAGAGCAGAAGAGAGCGTAAAATACCAAGAGAGAAAGGAGTAGCGGGAGCGAATAAAAGAGAGCGAGTGAGGTTACAAGTGAGTGGAAGAGAGCAGGAGAGGGCGAGATGGTAAGAACGAGAAAAACAGAGTGCGGGAACTTAAATTATTATATGAGAGGATTTATAAAGGTAAAGGATATATATATTTAAAAAAGGCGCGTAAATGGTTTTATTAGGAGAGATAACTTCTTCAAAATGTGGGTGGAAGGTATTACCAGTAGGATAATCATCACTTCAAGAGATTTGTTATAACAATTAAGGATATATTTTCCAAAAAAGAACGAGTAAATGGTTTTTATTAGTAGATCACTTACTCGTAATGCCTGCGGTCAAAGATCCTTCTAGTAAAATAATAAATTATTCAATAAGCCTATGTAAAGAAATCATGGATATATTGCTCCGGAAGAAAAGACGCGTAAATGGTTTGAGCAGTGTAGATAACTTACTAAGAAGGCCGGCGGTTTAAAGGTTCCAACAGCGGGATAGCGAAGTAATAATTGAAAATAATGACATGTATTATTTAAATTAATGAATAATGATTAAGGATATATACTTCCAATAAAACAAAGTAACCATAACAAGTCTTAGCAGGGAAGAACGCCTGCGCTTTGTTGCATCGGCCAGCGGGCTAATAAATCACTTTTTGACACAATAGTTATCGCTAAAGGATACACAGTTCTAGAAGAAAAGACGCGTAAATGGTTTTAGGAGGGAAGATAACTTACTCGAAACGCCAGTGGTTATAGAGTACCACATGTAAGATACAATATTTAATGAGACTATGTATACAACTAAAGGATGTATATTTCCGAAAGAGAAGACGCGTAAATAGTTTTAGCGGGGTAAACAACTTACTCGGAACGCTGATGTTTTGATGATTCTACCAGCATACTATCGAAGTATTTATTGAGACTAATTTAAACACTAAAGGATGTATATTTCCGAAAGAAAAGATGCGTAAATGGTTTCAGCAGGGCAAATAACTTACTCGGAACTACGGCGGTTTGACGGATCTACCAGCAGGATAACGGAGTATTTCTTAAGTAATCTTAACACTAAAGGATATATCTTTCTGGAAGAAACACGGGGCGAAAAAAGTTTCAGCAGGGCAGATAAGTAACCTGAACGTAAGTAACGCCTGCGGTATAAAGTATCTACCAGAGTGGTAATGAATTATTTATTAGGACAATTAATAATACTAGAGGATATGCGTTGATGGAAGACAAGACGTGTAAATGGTTTGTGCAGGAAAGATAACTTGCTCGAAAAGCCGGCGGTTTAAAAGATGTACCAGCGGTTAACGAAGTACCCTTTGAGACTAATTATACCACTAAAGGATATAGATTTCTGGAAGAAATAAGGCGCCTAAAAAGTTTCATCAGCGGTATAAGTTTCCTGCAACACCTGCTGTTTGAAAGATCTACCATTGGGTCAACAGACCGCCGTCGACTAGCGATAGCGACGAGCGACCTTATAGTGGTGAGTGACCTATAACAAGAAGCTAGTGTCGAAGGAAGCAGTAATATGTAATATTATATATATATATATATATGTATATAAAATTATATATATATATTATAAGTTAGAATATACAACAAGAGATATAAGCTGGTAGTCCTTTCAAACTATTGGTAATCATCACAAGGAAATTCCCTTTCCTGCTGAAAAAAATAAACAATTTTTTTTTGCCTTCGTACAGCCTTCAATTTAAGAAAGTAAACATCCTAAACTTAGTGTCAGCTCGGCCGACTTATGACCTAAATGACCAGATAGAAACCGCAAGAGATAGACCACAAGCTACATACCTTCAGTGAGAGACCGCAAGCGAGAAGCCGCCAGAGAGACCGCCAGCGAGAGACTGCCGAAGAGAAACCGCCGTCGACTAGCGATTGTGACGAGCGACGAGCGAATTTATAGAGGCTAGCGACCTATAACAAGGAGCGAGTGACAGAAGATATATATATTAAATATATTATATAAATATATATTATATATTTATATATCATATATAATATATATATATAATATAGATAGTAGATAGAACAAGTGATAGAAGCTGGTAGTTCCTTTAAACCACCTTTATCACAAGGGAATTATCTTTCCTGCTAAAAACAATAAACATTTATTTCTTACCTCCGTGAAAAATACGTCTATATAAGAAAAGGAAAATCCTAAACTTAGTGTCAGCTCGACCGACCTATGACCTAAACGACTATGCACGTAAACACGGATAGAGGCCGCAAGAGACAGACCACCAGCTGCATACTGTCGGTGGGAGACCGCAAGCGTGAGGCCGCCAGACTGGTGGCGAGAGACCGACGGCAAGAGACCGCCAGCCAGAGCATGTCAACGAGTAACCGCCGGTAAGAGACCGCCAGAGTGAGTGACTGCCTGCGAATGACCGCCAGCGAGAGACCGCTAGCGAGAATCCGTTAAAGAGACCGCCAGAGAGGGACAGCCCGCGAATGACCGCTAGCGAGAGACCAGTTGCTACAGACCGGTACAGATATACCGCTAGACCGCTAGCGCCAGGCCGCTAGCGAGATACCATGAAAAAGGAACCGCCAGACCGCCATAATGAGACCGTAAGAAAAAAAACGGCCTGCGAGATACTGCAAACGAGAGACCGCTAGTGAGAAACCATAAAAGAGAGACTGCCAGACCGCTAGAGAGAGTCGGCCCGCGAATGACCACTAGCGAGATACCACTAGCGAGAGACCGTTAAAAAGAGACTGCCATACCGCAAGCGAGATACCGCAAGCGAGATACCGCAAACGAGAGACCGCAAACGAGAGACCGCTAGCGAGACACCGCCAGACAGAGATTGCCAGAGACAGACCGCCAGCTACATACCGCCAGGTTCAAACCGCCAGTGAGAGACCGCCAGCGAGAGACTGCTGAAGAGAGACCGCCGTAGACTAGCGATAGCGACTAGCGACAAGCGACTTTACACAGACGAGCGACCTATAAGGAGCGAGAAACAAAAAAAACATTATATAATATATGAATTTTACAGATATATATATATATATATATATATATATATATTGATAGAAGATAGAGCAAGAGATAGAAGCTGGTAGTTCCTTCAAACCACCGTTATCATCAACCACAGTCACAAGGAAATTATCTCCCCTGCTAAAAGAAAAATAGACACACTCATTTTTAACGTTCATGAAAAGTACGACTATATAAGATAATGAAAATACTAAACTTAGTGTAAGCTCGGCTGACTAATGTCCTGAATGACAATGCACGTAAACACAGACAGAGACCGCCAGAAAGAGACCACCAGACCAGCTACATAGTGACTGACAGTGAGAGACGCCAGCGAGCGGCCGCCAGAATGCTACTGAGAGACCGACGGCGAGAGACCGCCAGCCAAAGCCAGCTAAAGAGTAACCGCCGGTAAGAGAGCGCCAGAGAGTGACGGCCCGCGAATGACAGCCAGTGGGAGACCGCTAGCGAGAGACCGTTAATGAGGTATCGCCAGACCCATAGCGAAGGACCGTGAAAAAGTGACCGCCAGAGTGAGACCACCAGCGAGTAACCGTGAAAGTGAGCATCAGAGAAAGATGGTCCGCGAATGACCGCTAGCGAGAAGTAGCTACAAACGAGCCCGCTGGACCGCTGGCGCCGGGCCTCTAGTGAGAACGAGTGACCGCAACACAGATATTGCCAGAGACTGTGCGCCAGCTACATACCGCTAGTGAGAGACTGCAGAAGACAGACCGCCGTAGGCGTTAGCGACTTAATAGGGACGAGCGACCTATGAGAAGAAAGAGGCAGAATAGATATATTATGTAAATTGATTGAAGAAAGAACGCGAGAGAACGCGAGAGAACGAGAAGGAACGCTAGAGAACGAGAAAGAACGCGAGAGTTAGCTAGAGAGCTAGAGTTAGAGAGCTAGAGTTAGAGAGCTAGAGTTAGAGAGCTAGAGTTAGAGAGCTAGAGTTAGAGAGCTAGAGTTAGAGAGCTAGAGTTAGAGAGCTAGAGTTAGAGAGCTAGAGTTAGAGAGCTAGAGTTAGAGAGCTAGAGTTAGAGAGCTAGAGTAGAACGAGAGAGAACGAGAGAGAACGAGAGAGAACGAGAGAGAGAGAGAGAGAAAGAGAGCTAGAGTTAGAGAGAGAGAGCTAAAGTTAGAAAGCTAGAGTTAGAGAGCTCTCTAACTCTACGAGATGTTACGAGATGTAACGAGATGTAACGAGATGTAACGAGATAGAATCAGATAGAACGAGAAAGAGAAAGAACGAGATAGAACGAGATAGAACGAGATAGAACGAGAGAGAACGAGAGACAACGAGAGACAACGAGAGAAAACAAGAGAGAATGAGAAAACGAGAGAACGAGAAAGAACGAGAGAGAGCTCTCTAACTCTACGAGATAGAACGAGACGAAATGACATGAAACGAGATGGAACGAGATGGAACGAGATGAAACGAGACGAGATGAAATGAGATGGAACGAGAGAGAGAACGAGAGAGAACGAGATCGATTGAGATCGATTGAGATCGAACGAGATCGAGCGAGATGAACGAGATGTAACGAGATGGAGCGAGATAAAAAACGAGAGAGAGGACGAGATGGAACGAGATAAAACGAGAGAACAAGAGACCGAGAGAGCTAGAGTTAGCGAGAGAGTTAGAGTTGGAGAGAGAGAGCGAGAGCTAGAGTTAGAGAGAGAAAGCGAGAGCTAAAGTTGGATAGAGAGAGAGCGAGAGCTAGAGTTGGAGAGAGAGAGAGAGAGAGCGAGAGCTAGAGTTGGAGAGAGAGCTAGCGCTAGAGTTAGAGAGCTAGAGTTAGAGAGCTAGAGTTAGAGCTAGAGTTAGAGAGCTAGAGTTAGAGAGCTAGAGTTAGAGAGCTAGAGTTAGAGAGCTAGAGTTAGAGAGCTAGAGTTAGAGAGCTAGAGTTAGAGAGCTAGAGTTAGAGAGCTAGAGTAGAACGAGAGAGAACGAGAGAGAACGAGAGAGAACGAGAGAGAACGAGAGAGAACAAGAGAGCTAGAGTTAGAGAGAGAGAGCTAAAGTTAGAAAGCTAGAGTTAGAGAGCTCTCTAACTCTACGAGATGTTACGAGATGTAACGAGATGTAACGAGATGTAACGAGATGTAACGAGATAGAATCAGATAGAACGAGAAAGAGAAAGAACGAGATAGAACGAGATAGAACGAGATAGAACGAGAGAGAACGAGAGAGAACGAGAGACAACGAGAGACAACGAGAGAAAACAAGAGAGAATGAGAAAACGAGAGAACGAGTAAGAACGAGAGAGAGCTCTCTAACTCTACGAGATAGAACGAGACGAAATGACATGAAACGAGATGGAACGAGATTGAACGAGATGGAACGAGATGAAACGAGATAGAACGAGAACGAGATAGAAGAGAGACGAGAGAGAGAGAGAGAGAAGAGAACGAAGAGAGAGAACGAAAGAGAACGAGAGAGAACGAGACAGAACGAGAGAGAACGAGAGAGAACGAGAGAGAACGAGAGAGAACGAGAGACAACGAGAGAAAACAAGAGAGAATGAGAAAACGAGAGAACGAGTAAGAACGAGAGAGAGCTCTCTAACTCTACGAGATAGAACGAGACGAAATGACATGAAACGAGATGGAACGAGATTGAACGAGATGGAACGAGATGAAACGAGATAGAACGAGAACGAGATAGAACGAGATGGAGAGAGAACGAGAGAGAACGAAAGAGAACGAGAGAGAACGAGACAGAACGAGAGAGAACGAGAGAGAACGAGAGAGAACGAGAGAGAACGAGAGAGAACGAGAGAACGAGAGAGAACGAGAGAGAACGAGAGAGAGAGCTAGAGTTAGAAAGAGAGAGAGCTAGACTTAGAGAGCTAGAGTTAGAGAGCTCTCTAACTCTACGAGATGGAACGAGATGGAACGATATGGAACGAGATGAAACGAGATGAAATGAGATGGAACGAAATGAAACGAGATGGAACGATATAGAACGAGATTGAGCGAGGTAGAACGAGATGGAACGAGATGAAACGAGATGAAACGAGATGAAACGAGATGAAATGAGATGGAACGAGATGAAACGAGATAGAACGAGAACGAGATAGAACAGGAGAGAACGAGATAGGACAGGAGAGAACGAGATAGAACGAGAGAGAACGAGAGTTAGAGAGAGAGCAAGAGAGTGAGAGAGAGAAACGGGAGATAGAGTGAGAAGAGACAGAGAGACAGAGAGACAGAGAACGAGGGAGACAGAGAACGAAAGAGAGCGACAGAGCGAGAGAGAGCGAGATCGAGAGAGAACGAGAGAACGAGAAAACGAGAGGACGAGAGAAAACGAAAGAACGAGAGAGTACGAGAGATAACGAGAGAGAACGAGATCGAACGAGATCGAACGAGATCGAACGAGATCGAACGAGATCAAACGAGAGAGAACGAGAGAGAACGAGAGAGAGCGGGAGCAAACGAGAGAGAACGAGAGAACGAGAGAACGAGAAAACAAGAAAACGAGAGAGAACGAGAGAACGAGAGAACGAGAGAACGAGAAAACGAGAGGACGAGAGAAAACGAAAGAACGAGAGAGTACGAGAGATAACGAGAGATAACAAGAGATAACGAGAGAGAACGAGAGAGAACGAGAGAGAACGAGATCGAACGAGAGAGAACGAGAGAGAACGAGATCGATTGAGATCGATTGAGATCGAACGAGATCGAGCGAGATGAACGAGATGTAACGAGATGGAGCGAGATAAAAAACGAGAGAGAGGACGAGATGGAACGAGATAAAACGAGAGAACAAGAGACCGAGAGAGCTAGAGTTAGCGAGAGAGTTAGAGTTGGAGAGAGAGAGCGAGAGCTAGAGTTAGAGAGAGAAAGCGAGAGCTAAAGTTGGATAGAGAGAGAGCGAGAGCTAGAGTTGGAGAGAGAGAGAGAGAGAGAGAGCGAGAGCTAGAGTTGGAGAGAGAGCTAGCGCTAGAGTTAGAGAGCTAGAGTTAGAGAGCTAGAGTTAGAGAGCTAGAGTTAGAGAGCTAGAGTTAGAGAGCTAGAGTTAGAGAGCTAGAGTTAGAGAGCTAGAGTTAGAGAGCTAGAGTTAGAGAGCTAGAGTAGAACGAGAGAAACGAGAGAGAACGAGAGAGAACGAGAGAGAACGAGAGAGAACGAGAGAGAACGAGAGAGAACGAGAGAGAACGAGAGAGAACGAGAGAGAACGAGAGAGAACGAGAGAGAACAAGAGAGCTAGAGTTAGAGAGAGAGAGCTAAAGTTAGAAAGCTAGAGTTAGAGAGCTCTCTAACTCTACGAGATGTTACGAGATGTAACGAGATGTAACGAGATGTAACGAGATAGAATCAGATAGAACGAGATAGAGAAAGAACGAGATAGAACGAGAGAGAACGAGAGAGAACGAGAGACAACGAGAGAAAACAAGAGAGAATGAGAAAACGAGAGGACGAGAAAGAACGAGAGAGAGCTCTCTAACTCTACGAGATAGAACGAGACGAAATGACATGAAACGAGATGGAACGAGATGAAACGAGATAGAACGAGATAGAACGAGAACGAGATAGAACGAGATGGAGAGAGAACGAGAAAACGAGAGAACGAGAGAGAACGAAAGAGAACGAGAGAGAACGAGACAGAACGAGACAGAACGAGAGAGAACGAGAGAGAACGAGAGAGAACGAGAGAGAATGAGAGAGAATGAGTGAGAATGAGTGAGAACGAGAGAGAACGAGAGAGAACGAGAGAGAACGAGAGAACGAGAGAGAACGAGAGAGAACGAGAGAGAACGAGAGAGAGAGCTAGAGTTAGAAAGAGAGAGAGCTAGACTTAGAGAGCTAGAGTTAGAGAGCTCTCTAACTCTACGAGATGGAACGAGATGGAACGAGATGAAACGAGATGAAATGAGATGGAACGAGATGAAACGAGATGGAACGATATAGAACGAGATAGATTGAGGTAGAACGAGATGGAACGAGATGAAACGAGATGAAACGAGATGAAATGAGATGGAACGAGATGAAACGAGATAGAACGAGAACGAGATAGAACAGGAGAGAACGAGATAGGACAGGAGAGAACGAGATAGAACGAGAGAGAACGAGAGTTAGAGAGAGAGCAAGAGAGTGAGAGAGAGAAACGGGAGATAGAGTGAGAAGAGACAGAGAGACAGAGAGACAGAGAACGAGGGAGACAGAGAACGAAAGAGAGCGACAGAGCGAGAGAGAGCGAGATAGAACGAGATAGAACGGGAGTTATAGAGAGAGCAAGAGAGTGAGAGAAACGGGAGTTAGAGAGAGTGAGAAAGCGAGAGAGAACGATCGACAATGAAATTAAGAGTGAGAGAGGTTAGGAGCAACAGAAAGCGAGAGAGATAGAGAACGAAAGCAAGAGCGCGAGAGCGAGAGAGAGAGAGAGCGAGAGAGCGAGAAAGCGAGAGAGCAAGTGAGAAGTAGAGTGCGAGGGAGCAAGAGAGTGACAAAGAAAGAAATTGACAGAGAGCGAGTGATAGAGAGCGAGTAAGAGAGAGCGAGTTAGCGAGTGCGTAGGAGCAAGAGAGAGAGCGAGAGAGCAAGAGAGAGACCGCGAAAAAGAGAGAAAGCGAGAGATCAAAAAAGATAGTGAGATATAGTTAGATAGAGAGCGAGTGAGTGGGAGCGACCGACAGAGCGAGAGCGTTGCGAGAGTAAACGGGAGAAAGAGAGAGAGAGAGCAAGAGGTTGCAAAAGCGAAAGAGCGAGAGAGAGAGCAAGAATGAGTGAGAGCCAGAGAAAGAGAGCGAGAAAGAGAGCGGGGAGAGAAAGCGAGAGAGAAAGTGAGAGAAAGTGAGTAAAGTAAGCCTAGTGATAGAGAGTGAGAGAGAGAGTAAGCGAGAGTGTAAGAGAGAAAGTGGGACAGAGAAAGCGAGAGAGAATGAGCGAAAGAGATAAAGAGAGCGAGAGGTAGGGAGCAAAAGAAACAGAGCGAGAGAGGATGAGCGAGAGAGGGAGAGAGAGATAGTGAAAGAGAGCGAAAGATAGAGCGATGGAGATAGAGAGAGCGTGAAAGGACGAGTGAGAGTGAACGAGTAAGAAAGAGCGACCAAGGTAAAGAGAACGAGAGAGAGCGGGAGATAAAGCGAGAGCGAAAGAGAAAAAGAAAGCGGGTAAGAGAGAGTGAAAGAGCGAGAGCTAGAGACAGAGAGAGAGAGAGAGCGAAAGCGAGACTGAAGGAGATAGGGCAAGAGAGATAGAGAGAAAGAGAGATATAGAGAAAGAAGAGATAGAGATAGAGAAGAAGAAGATAAAGAAAGAGATAGAGAAAGAAGAGATAGAGAAAGAAGAGATAGAGAAAAAGCGAGAGAGACCTAGAGAGTAAGAGAGCGAAAGAGAGAGCGAGTGAGAGAGCCAGCGAGTTAGAGAGACAACGAGAGAGAGAGAGAGAGAGAGAGAGAGAGAGAGAGCAAGAAAGAGAGAGCAAGAAAGAGAAAGCGAGACAGAAAGCGAAAGAGAAAGCAAGAGCGTTGGAGAGCGAGAGAGAGCGAATGCAAGGGCGGGACAGCAAGAGAGAGTAAGAAAGAGAGAGCGAGAGACTAGGCGAGATGCAGAGAGAAAACAGAGAGAAAGCAAGAGAGAGTAAGTGAGAGTGAGTAGTAGAGAGCGAGTGTGCAAACGCGAGCGAGAGAGAGCGAAAGAATGCGAGAGTGAGCGAGATAGCGAGACAGAGAGATCGACAGCGACTGAGAGGGCCAGTGAGAGAGTAACAGAGAGAGCAAGAGAGAGAGAGAGAGACCGAGAAATAGAGCGGAAGGGAGAGATATAATATAGCAAGAGAGACAGAAAGAGAGAACAAGAAAAAGAGAGGAAGAGAGAGAGATTAAGAGCCAGATGAAGCGAGGGAGAGAAAGAGCGAAATTAAGAGCGAGAGAGTAAGCGAGAGCGAGAGCCAGAGAGAGAAAAATAGAGTGAGACGAGCAAGAGAGAGCCAGAGAGAGAGAGAGAGAGAGAGAGAGAGAGAGAGAATTGGAGTAATAGAGAGAAAAAGAGAGAGAGTGAGATTTAGAGAGAGCGAGTAAAAGAGAGTGAGTAAGAGAGAGCGAATCAGGCAGAGCTTGAGAGCAAGAGAGAGTGAGAGAGCGACAGAAAGCGGGACATAGCGAGAGAGCAACAGAGAGCGCGCGAAAGAGAGAAAGCGAGAGAGTGAGCGAGATAGAGAGAAACAGAGACAGAGAGCAAGAGAGTGAGAGAGAGAGTGAGATATCGCTTCATAGAGAGCAAGAGAAAGCGAGCGAGAGAGCGAGAGCACGGTGAACGGAAGAAAGAGAGTGAGAAAGAGCGAGAGGAAGCAAGAGAGATAGAGAGTGCAAGAAAGAGAGAGAGTGCAAGAGAGAGAGAGAGAGAGAAACAGAGAAAGAGGGCGAGAAAGAGAGCGGAGAGAGAGCGAGAGAAAGTGAGAGAAAGAGAGTAAAGGAGACCGAGAGATAAAGAGCAGAGAGAGTAAGCGAGAGAGAGAGAGAGAAAGTGAGACAGAGAAAGCGAAAGTGAGCGAGAGAGATAGAGGGAGCAAAAGGGAGAGAGAGAGAAAGACGGTAAGCGAAAGCGAGAGAGAGAGATTGCGATAGAGAGCGAAAGTTAGAGCGAGAGAGAGCGAGAGAGAGCAAGTGCGAGAGAACGAGTAGGATAGAGCAAGCGAGTGAAAGAATGCCATTTTAAGAGAACGAGAGAGATAAAGCGAGAGAGACAGAGAGAGAGAGAGAGAGAGAGCGAGAGAGCGAGAGAGAGCGAAAGCAAGAGCAATAGAGAAGAAGCGAGAGACTGAGTGATATAGAGAGAAACAGAGAGACAGAGATCAAGAGAGTGAGAGACAGTGAAATATAGCTAGATAGAGAGCGAGCTAGAGAGTGCGAGCGAGAGAGAGCCAGAGCTTTTGCGAGAGTGAGCGGGAGAAAGAGAGAGTGAGAAAGAGCGAGAGAGAGGAAGCAAGAGCGAGAGAAAGCGAGAGATAGAGAGAGCAAGAGTTGTGAGTGAGCGAACCAGAGAAAGAGATCGGGGAGAGAGAGCAAATGAGAACGTGAGAATAAGAGAGTAAAGGAGAGCCAGTGATAGAGAGCAAGCGAGAAAGTAAGCGAGTGTCCGAGAGGAATTGAGACAGAGGAAGCGAGAGAGAGTGAGCATTAGAGATAGAGCGAGATAGAGCGAGCGAGAGCTAGGGAGCAAAAGAGAGAGAGCGACAGATAGAGCAAGAGATAGGCAGACAGAGACAACTTGAGTGTGAGGGAGCAAGAGAGAGAAACAGAGTAGGAGAGCGAGTGATCGAGAGCGAGTAAGAGTGAGCGAGTTGAAGGAGAGCGTGAGAGCAAGAGAGAGCAATAGAGCGAGGGAGAGCGGGAGAAAGCGAGAGAGCAAGACAGAGAGCGCGAAAGAGAGAGCGAGCGAGAGACAGAGCAACGGAGAGAGGGTACGGGAGAGCAAGAGCAGGAGAAAGAGAAACGTGACCAAGGGCGTAAGTATAAGCAAGAGAGGGAGAGGTCGAGAGAGTGAGAGCAGGATCGAGAGCGACTGAGCGAGAACGACAAAAAGAGCGAGAACCAGAGAGAGATAGAGGCCTAGAAACGGAGAGAAAGAGCGAGCGAGAGCGACAGAGAGGAAGACCGAGAGGAAGAGAGAGCGAGACAGAAAGATCGAGATAGTGACAGCGAGAGAGAGAGAGCGAGAGCGAGAGCAAAAGAGCGAGCGGGGGAGAGAAAGAGAGAGACAGAAAAAACTAGAGAGAGACAGATAGAGCACGAAAGAAAGCAAGAGAGAGAAAGCAAGCGAGAGTGAGAGAGCGAGAGAAAGCGAGAGACAGCGAGAGAGACAGAGTTTTAGAGAGCCGGTGACAGATAGAAAGCGCAAAAGAATGTGAGATCGCGCGAGAGTGAGAGAGAATGAGAGTCAGAGGAAGAGAAAGCGAGAGACAAAGGGAGCGAGAGAGCAAGCAAAAGAGCAAGCGAGAGAGGGCGAGAAAAGATAGTGAGAGAGAGAGAGAGAGAACGAGTGAGAAAGAGAGCGAGAAAGAAAACAAGTGAGAGACAGCAAAATAGAGCGAAAAAAAGAAAACGGAAAAAGAGCTAGGGTGAGAGAGCGAGAGCAAGAGAAAATGAGCCTGCAAGAAAGCGAGAGTGCAAGAGAGAGAGAGCAAGAGAGAGGAAGCGAGAGAAAGAGGGAGAGCGAGCGGGAGAGAGACAGCGCTAGAGAGACGGAGAGAGAGAGAGAGCGATAGTAAAAAAGTTAGCGAGCGCGAAAGATATTGCGAGTTCGCGAAATGCGGAGCTAGTGAGAGAGAGAGAAAGCGAGTGGGAAAGCGAGTGGGAAAGCGAGAGAATGAGAGGGCGAGAGAGCGAGAGAGTAGGAGTGAGAGAGAGAGTGAGATACAGTGAGTAATAGAAGGCGAGTGAGAAAGAGCGAGAGACAAGAGCAAGAGAGAAAAAAAGGGCGAGAGACAGAGCAAGAAAGTATGAGCAAGGGAGATGGAGCAAGAGAGAGAGAGAGAGAGAGAGAGAGAGCGAAATAGAGTGAGAGAGAGCGAGAGAGAGAGTAAGCGGGAGCAATAGACTGAGGGAGAGAGCCTCAGACTAAAGTGAGACAGAAAGAGATAGCGTAAGAACGAAATAGCGAAGGAGAGAGCAGAAGAGAGCGTAAAATACCAAGAGAGAAAGGAGTAGCGGGAGCGAATAAAAGAGAGCGAGTGAGGTTACAAGTGAGTGGAAGAGAGCAGGAGAGGGCGAGATGGTAAGAACGAGAAAAACAGAGTGCGGGAACTTAAATTATTATATGAGAGGATTTATAAAGGTAAAGGATATATATATTTAAAAAAGGCGCGTAAATGGTTTTATTAGGAGAGATAACTTCTTCAAAATGTGGGTGGAAGGTATTACCAGTAGGATAATCATCACTTCAAGAGATTTGTTATAACAATTAAGGATATATTTTCCAAAAAAGAACGAGTAAATGGTTTTATTAGTAGATCACTTACTCGTAATGCCTGCGGTCAAAGATCCTTCTAGTAAAATAATAAATTATTCAATAAGCCTATGTAAAGAAATCATGGATATATTGCTCCGGAAGAAAAGACGCGTAAATGGTTTGAGCAGTGTAGATAACTTACTAAGAAGGCCGGCGGTTTAAAGGTTCCAACAGCGGGATAGCGAAGTAATAATTGAAAATAATGACATGTATTATTTAAATTAATGAATAATGATTAAGGATATATACTTCCAATAAAACAAAGTAACCATAACAAGTCTTAGCAGGGAAGAACGCCTGCGCTTTGTTGCATCGGCCAGCGGGCTAATAAATCACTTTTTGACACAATAGTTATCGCTAAAGGATACACAGTTCTAGAAGAAAAGACGCGTAAATGGTTTTAGGAGGGAAGATAACTTACTCGAAACGCCAGTGGTTATAGAGTACCACATGTAAGATACAATATTTAATGAGACTATGTATACAACTAAAGGATGTATATTTCCGAAAGAGAAGACGCGTAAATAGTTTTAGCGGGGTAAACAACTTACTCGGAACGCTGATGTTTTGATGATTCTACCAGCATACTATCGAAGTATTTATTGAGACTAATTTAAACACTAAAGGATGTATATTTCCGAAAGAAAAGATGCGTAAATGGTTTCAGCAGGGCAAATAACTTACTCGGAACTACGGCGGTTTGACGGATCTACCAGCAGGATAACGGAGTATTTCTTAAGTAATCTTAACACTAAAGGATATATCTTTCTGGAAGAAACACGGGGCGAAAAAAAGTTTCAGCAGGGCAGATAAGTAACCTGAACGTAAGTAACGCCTGCGGTATAAAGTATCTACCAGAGTGGTAATGAATTATTTATTAGGACAATTAATAATACTAGAGGATATGCGTTGATGGAAGACAAGACGTGTAAATGGTTTGTGCAGGAAAGATAACTTGCTCGAAAAGCCGGCGGTTTAAAAGATGTACCAGCGGTTAACGAAGTACCCTTTGAGACTAATTATACCACTAAAGGATATAGATTTCTGGAAGAAATAAGGCGCCTAAAAAGTTTCATCAGCGGTATAAGTTTCCTGCAACACCTGCTGTTTGAAAGATCTACCATTGGGTCAACAGACCGCCGTCGACTAGCGATAGCGACGAGCGACCTTATAGTGGTGAGTGACCTATAACAAGAAGCTAGTGTCGAAGGAAGCAGTAATATGTAATATTATATATATATATATATGTATATAAAATTATATATATATATTATAAGTTAGAATATACAACAAGAGATATAAGCTGGTAGTCCTTTCAAACTATTGGTAATCATCACAAGGAAATTCCCTTTCCTGCTGAAAAAAATAAACAATTTTTTTTTGCCTTCGTACAGCCTTCAATTTAAGAAAGTAAACATCCTAAACTTAGTGTCAGCTCGGCCGACTTATGACCTAAATGACCAGATAGAAACCGCAAGAGATAGACCACAAGCTACATACCTTCAGTGAGAGACCGCAAGCGAGAAGCCGCCAGAGAGACCGCCAGCGAGAGACTGCCGAAGAGAAACCGCCGTCGACTAGCGATTGTGACGAGCGACGAGCGAATTTATAGAGGCTAGCGACCTATAACAAGGAGCGAGTGACAGAAGATATAATATTTAATATATTATATAAATATATATTATATATTTATATATCATATATAATATATATATATAATAAGATAGTAGATAGAACAAGTGATAGAAGCTGGTAGTTCCTTTAAACCACCTTTATCACAAGGGAATTATCTTTCCTGCTAAAAAAACAATAAACATTTATTTCTTACCTCCGTGAAAAATACGTCTATATAAGAAAAGGAAAATCCTAAACTTAGTGTCAGCTCGACCGACCTATGACCTAAACGACTATGCACGTAAACACGGATAGAGGCCGCAAGAGACAGACCACCAGCTGCATACTGTCGGTGGGAGACCGCAAGCGTGAGGCCGCCAGACTGGTGGCGAGAGACCGACGGCAAGAGACCGCCAGCCAGAGCATGTCAACGAGTAACCGCCGGTAAGAGACCGCCAGAGTGAGTGACTGCCTGCGAATGACCGCCAGCGAGAGACCGCTAGCGAGAATCCGTTAAAGAGACCGCCAGAGAGGGACAGCCCGCGAATGACCGCTAGCGAGAGACCAGTTGCTACAGACCGGTACAGATATACCGCTAGACCGCTAGCGCCAGGCCGCTAGCGAGATACCATGAAAAAGGAACCGCCAGACCGCCATAATGAGACCGTAAGAAAAAAACGGCCTGCGAGATACTGCAAACGAGAGACCGCTAGTGAGAAACCATAAAAGAGAGACTGCCAGACCGCTAGAGAGAGTCGGCCCGCGAATGACCACTAGCGAGATACCACTAGCGAGAGACCGTTAAAAAGAGACTGCCATACCGCAAGCGAGATACCGCAAGCGAGATACCGCAAACGAGAGACCGCAAACGAGAGACCGCTAGCGAGACACCGCCAGACAGAGATTGCCAGAGACAGACCGCCAGCTACATACCGCCAGGTTCAAACCGCCAGTGAGAGACCGCCAGCGAGAGACTGCTGAAGAGAGACCGCCGTAGACTAGCGATAGCGACTAGCGACAAGCGACTTTACACAGACGAGCGACCTATAAGGAGCGAGAAACAGAAAAAAATAATATATATATATGAATTTTACAGATATATATATATATATATATATATATATATTGATAGAAGATAGAGCAAGAGATAGAAGCTGGTAGTTCCTTCAAACCACCGTTATCATCAACCACAGTCACAAGGAAATTATCTCCCCTGCTAAAAGAAAAATAGACACTCATTTTTAACGTTCATGAAAAGTACGACTATATAAGATAATGAAAATACTAAACTTAGTGTAAGCTCGGCTGACTAATGTCCTGAATGACAATGCACGTAAACACAGACAGAGACCGCCAGAAAGAGACCACCAGACCAGCTACATAGTGACTGACAGTGAGAGACGCCAGCGAGCGGCCGCCAGAATGCTACTGAGAGACCGACGGCGAGAGACCGCCAGCCAAAGCCAGCTAAAGAGTAACCGCCGGTAAGAGAGCGCCAGAGAGTGACGGCCCGCGAATGACAGCCAGTGGGAGACCGCTAGCGAGAGACCGTTAATGAGGTATCGCCAGACCCATAGCGAAGGACCGTGAAAAAGTGACCGCCAGAGTGAGACCACCAGCGAGTAACCGTGAAAGTGAGCATCAGAGAAAGATGGTCCGCGAATGACCGCTAGCGAGAAGTAGCTACAAACGAGCCCGCTGGACCGCTGGCGCCGGGCCTCTAGTGAGAACGAGTGACCGCAACACAGATATTGCCAGAGACTGTGCGCCAGCTACATACCGCTAGTGAGAGACTGCAGAAGACAGACCGCCGTAGGCGTTAGCGACTTAATAGGGACGAGCGACCTATGAGAAGAAAGAGGCAGAATAGATATATTATGTAAATTGATTGAAGAAAGAACGCGAGAGAACGCGAGAGAACGAGAAGGAACGCTAGAGAACGAGAAAGAACGAGAAAGAACGCTAGAGAACGAGAAAGAACGAGAAAGAACGCGAGAGAACGCGAGAGAACGCGAGAGAACGAGAAAGAACGCGAGAGAACGAGAAAGAACGCGAGAGTTAGCTAGAGAGCTAGAGTTAGAGAGCTAGAGTTAGTTAGAGAGCTAGAGTTAGAGAGCTAGAGTTAGAGAGCTAGAGTTAGAGAGCTAGAGTTAGAGAGCTAGAGTTAGAGAGCTAGAGTTAGAGAGCTAGAGTTAGAGAGCTAGAGTTAGAGAGCTAGAGTTAGAGAGCTAGAGTTAGAGAGCTAGAGTTAGAGAGCTAGAGTTAGAGAGCTAGAGTTAGAGAGCTAGAGTTAGAGAGCTAGAGTTAGAGAGCTAGAGTTAGAGAGCTAGAGTTAGAGAGCTAGAGTTAGAGAGCTAGAGTTAGAGAGCTAGAGTTAGAGAGCTAGAGTTAGAGAGCTAGAGTTAGAGAGCTAGAGTTAGAGAGCTAGAGTTAGAGAGCTAGAGTTAGAGAGCTAGAGTTAGAGAGCTAGAGTTAGAGAGCTAGAGTTAGAGAGAGCTAGAGTTAGAGAGCTAGAGTTAGAGAGCTAGAGTTAGAGAGCTAGAGTTAGAGAGCTAGAGTTAGAGAGCTAGAGTTAGAGAGCTAGAGTTAGAGAGCTAGAGTTAGAGAGCTAGAGTTAGAGAGCTAGAGTTAGAGAGAGAGAGTTAGAGAGCTAGAGTTAGAGAGCTAGAGTTAGAGAGCTAGAGTTAGAGAGCTAGAGTTAGAGAACGAGAGAGAACGAGAGAGAGCTAGAGTTAGAGAGCTAGAGTTAGAGAGCTAGAGTTAGAGAGCTAGAGTTAGAGAGCTAGAGTTAGAGAGCTAGAGTTAGAGAGCTAGAGTTAGAGAGCTAGAGTTAGAGAGCTAGAGTTAGAGAGCTAGAGTTAGAGAGCTAGAGTTAGAGAGCTAGAGTTAGAGAGCTAGAGTTAGAGAGCTAGAGTGAGTTAGAGAGCTAGAGTTAGAGAGCTAGAGTTAGAGAGCTAGAGTTAGAGAGCTAGAGTTAGAGAGCTAGAGTTAGAGAGCTAGAGTTAGAGAGCTAGAGTTAGAGAGCTAGAGTTAGAGAGCTAGAGTTAGAGCTAGAGTTAGAGAGCTAGAGTTAGAGAGCTAGAGTTAGAGAGCTAGAGTTAGAGAGCTAGAGTTAGAGAGCTAGAGTTAGAGAGCTAGAGTTAGAGAGCTAGAGTTAGAGAGCTAGAGTTAGAGAGCTAGAGTTAGAGAGCTAGAGTTAGAGAGCTAGAGTTAGAGAGCTAGAGTTAGAGAGCTAGAGTTAGAGTTAGAGAGCTAGAGTTAGAGAGCTAGAGTTAGAGAGCTAGAGTTAGAGAGCTAGAGTTAGAGAGCTAGAGTTAGAGAGCTAGAGTTAGAGAGCTAGAGTTAGAGAGCTAGAGTTAGAGAGCTAGAGTTAGTTAGAGAGCTAGAGTTAGAGAGCTAGAGTTAGAGAGCTAGAGTTAGAGAGCTAGAGTTAGAGAGCTAGAGTTAGAGAGCTAGAGTTAGAGAGCTAGAGTTAGAGAGCTAGAGTTAGAGAGCTAGAGTTAGAGAGCTAGAGTTAGAGAGCTAGAGTTAGAGAGAGTTAGTGATAGTTAGAGAGCTAGAGTTAGAGAGCTAGAGTTAGAGAGAGTTAGTGATAGTTAGAGAGCTAGAGTTAGTTAGAGAGCTAGAGTTAGTTAGAGAGCTAGAGTTAGTTAGTGATAGTTAGAGAGCTATTATGAGTTAGAGAGAGCTATAGAGTTAGAGAGATAGAGTTAGAGAGATAGAGTTAGAGAGAGTTAGTGATAGTTAGAGAGCTAGAAGTTAGTGATAGTTAGAGAGCTAGAGTTAGTTAGAGAGCTAGAGTTAGTTAGAGAGCTAGAGTTAGTTAGAGAGCTAGAGTTAGTTAGTGATAGTTAGAGAGCTATAGAGTTAGAGAGATAGAGTTAGAGAGATAGAGTTAGAGAGATAGAGTTAGAGAGATAGAGTTAAAGTGAGAGAGAACGAACGACGAGAGAGAAGAGAGAACGAGAGAGAACGAGAAAGAACGCGAGAGAACGCGAGAAAACGCGAGAGAACGAGAAAGAACGAGAAAGAACGAGAAAGAACGAGAAAGAACGCGAGAGAACGCGAGAGAACGCGAGAGAACGCGAGAGAACGCGAGAGAACGCGAGAGAACGCGAGAGAACGCGAGAGAACGCGAGAGAAAGTTAGTGATAGTTAGAGAGCTAGAAGTTAGTGATAGTTAGAGAGCTAGAGTTAGTTAGAGAGCTAGAGTTAGTTAGAGAGCTAGAGTTAGTTAGAGAGCTAGAGTTAGTTAGTGATAGTTAGAGAGCTATAGAGTTAGAGAGATAGAGTTAGAGAGATAGAGTTAGAGAGATAGAGTTAGAGAGATAGAGTTAAAGTGAGAGAGAACGAACGACGAGAGAGAAGAGAGAACGAGAGAGAACGAGAAAGAACGCGAGAGAACGCGAGAAAACGCGAGAGAACGAGAAAGAACGAGAAAGAACGAGAAAGAACGCGAGAGAACGCGAGAGAACGCGAGAGAACGCGAGAGAACGCGAGAGAACGCGAGAGAACGCGAGAGAACGCGAGAGAACGCGAGAGAACGCGAGAGAACGCGAGCGAACGCGAGAGAACGCGAAAGAACGCGAAAGAACGAAAAAGAACGAAAAAGAAAAAAAAGACGTTGACAGTCCGCTCCAGATAGGGGAAGATGCAAATAAGTTGTGGAGACTTGCCGTTGCTTTCAGTGCTTGGGGACGTCATTGGGCTCGAAATAATCAGGTACGTAATAATCAGACAAAATAATTGCAAACGGAATAATTAGGTCCGTGGTAATCAGGTACGTAAAAATCGGATACGAAATACTTAAAGGTAATAATCGGGCACGTACTGATTGGGCTCGTGTTGTTTGGGCAGATAATAATTGGTGACGTGATAATCTGGCACTTGATAACCAAGGACGTAATAATCGGGGACGTAATAATTAAGGATGTGATAAACAGGGAAGTAATCATCGGGTACCTATAAATCGGGCTCGTACCAATCGGGTCTGTTAATATCGTGTACGTAACAATCGGGTACGTATCAATGCCTGCGCTTAGAAGCAACTACAAGTAAGATATTAAAAATTTATTAGGACTATGTATACACCTGAAGGAGATTCGTTTCCAAAAGAAAAGACGCCTGAATGGTTTTAACTAGATAGATAATTTACTCAGAACGACGGCGTTTATAGGAATGTTCGAGATGCATCACAATGAATTCCATTAAACTATTTACAACACTAAAGGATACATATTTCTAAAAGAAATGATGCGTAAATGGTTATAGCAGGGAAATAGCTTACTCGGACTGCTTGTGCTTTGTTGGTACACGTAGTGAGAAATTAATATGCATGCATTTAGACTTATTATAATACAAAAGGAGCTATATTTCCAGAAAAGAGGACGCGTAAATAATTATAGCTTACAAGATAAGTTTCTCGAAACGTCGGCGGTTTAAAGGATCGACAAGTTGGATAATGCGGTACTTATTAAGACTAATTGTAACAATAACGATCATACGTTTACGAAAGAAATGACGCGTAAATGGTTTTAGGAGGGGATTTACTCGTGACACCCACGTTTGGAAGGTCCTACCAGAAAGATAATAAATTGTTAAATGAGAATATTTAAAGGTAAACGATCCCGAGACGCGTGCGTTGATAAATTTTGCAGCGGCGATAATTTACGCCCGATGCCTGTGGTTTAAAGGCACTACTAGTAGGATAATTCTTTATTTAGTCGGAATAATTCTAACATTAACCGATACATGCCACGCAAAAGACGTGTAAACTGTTTTAGGCGATAAAAGTACTCATTCGGAACGCCTGAGCTCAGGAGGTTGTACCAGTAAGATTATAAATTACGAAATGAGACTATGTATACAACTGAAGGATATATATTTCCCGAAAAAAACACGCGAAAAGGTTTATACAGGAGATGAGAGCTTTATCGAAACGCTGGCGCTGTGGAGATCGACCAACGGGAAAACGAAGTATTTATTAAGACTAATTACGGCACTAGAGGATATATATTTCTAAAAGAAAAAAAGCAAAAACAATGTCGGCTTGGGATTTAATGTACCCGCAACGCCGTGGCTTTAAAGGCTCTACAAGCGGGCTGACGAGTTATTCATTAGGACAAATAATAACATTAGAGCATATACGTTCACAGAGCAAAACACGCGTCGATGGTTTTAGCATGTGAGATAACTTACTCGGAACGCCTGCGGTTAGAAGATACTACAAGTAAGATAATAAACATTTATTTAGACTATGTATACGACAAAAGGATATATGTTTCCCAAAGAAAAGACGCCAGCTAAAGGCAAAGCGAGCAAGATCGATGCCATCCGCAGCAGCTACCCGTAGCATACAGTTATCGCAGAAGATGTTGACAGTCCGCTCCAGATAGGGAAAGATGCAAATAAGTCGTGGAGACTTGCCGTTGCTTTCAGTGCTCGGGGACGTCATCGGGCTCGAAATAATCAGGTACGTAATAATCAGACAAAATAATTGCAAACGTAATAATTAGGTCCGTGGTAATCAGGTACGTAATAGTCGGATACGAAATACTTAAAGGTAATAATCGGGCACGTACTGATCGGGCTCGTGTTGTTTGGGCAGATAATAATTGGTGACGTGATAATCGGGTATGAAGTAAAAGAGCACCTATTAATCGGTGACGTAATAATAGAAGACGTAATAGTCGGTGACGAAAAAATCAGGGAAATAAAAATAGGCCTCATAATAATCGGGCAGATAATAATCCTTGACGTGATAATCGGGAATGTAATATTCAGGCACCTAATAATCGCGGACGTAATAATCGGAGACGTAGTAATCGGGCTTGTATTGATCGGCACATAATAATCGGTAACGTAATAATCGGGTATGTAATGATCGGGTACTTGATAATCGTGTACGTAATAATTGAGGACATTATAAACAGGGAAGTAATCGTCGGGTACGTATAAATCGGGCTCGCAATAGTCGGGGCTGTTATTATCGTGTACGTAACAATCGGGTACGTAACAATGCCTGCGCTTAGAAGGAACTACAAGTAAGATAATAAAAATTCATGAAGACTATGTGTACACCTACAGGAGATTCGTTTCCCAAAGAAAAGACGCCTGAATGGATTTACCGGGAAAGATAATTTACTCGGAACGCCAGGGTTTATAAAAATGTTCTAGATGCATCACAATGCATTTCATTAGACTATTTACAACACTAAAGGATACATATTTTAAGAAGAAAAGAAGCGTAAATGGTTATAGCAGGGAAATAGCTTACTCGGAATGCCTTTGCTTGGTTGGTACAAAAAGTGAGAAAAACATATGCATTCATTGAGACTATTTATAATACTAAAGGAGCTATATTTCCAGAAAAGAGGACGCGTAAATGGTTATAGCTTACAAGATAAGTTTCTCGAAACGCCGGCGGCTTGAAGGATCGAGAAGTTGGATAATGCAGTACTTATTAGGACTAATTGTAACAATAACGAACATACGTTTGCGAAAGAAAAGACGCGGAAATGGTTTGAGAAAGAGATTTACTTGGGACACCCGCGTTTGGAAGATACTACCAGAAAGATAATAAATATTTAAATGAGACTATTTTAAGGTAAACGAACCCGAGACGCGCGCGTTGATAAATTTTGCGATTGCGATAATTAACGCCCGACGCCTGTGGTTCAAAGGCAACACTAGTAGGATAATTATCGATTGAGTCGGACTAATTCTAACATTAACTGATACATTTTTGCCACGGAAAAGACGTGTAAACTGTTATAGGCGATAAAAGTACTTATTCGGAACGCCTGTGGTCAGAAGGTTGTACCAGTTAGATTATAAATTACGAAATGAGACTATGTATACAACTGAAGGATATATATTTCCCGAAAAAAACACGCGAAAAGGTTTATACAGGAGATGAGAGCTTTATCGAAACGCTGGCGCTGTGAAGATCGACCAGCGGGAAAACGAAGTATTTGTTAAGACTAATTATTGTGCTAGAGGATATAAATTTCTACAAAAAAAAGCGAAAACAATGTCGGCTTGGGATTTAATGTACCCGCAACGCCGTGGCTTTAAAGGCTCTACAAGCGGGCTGACGAGTTATTCATTAGGACAAATAATAACATTAGAGCATATACGTTCACAGAGCAAAACACGCGTCGATGGTTTTAGCATGTGAGATAACTTACTCGGAACGCCTGCGGATAGAAGATACTACAAGTAAGATAATAAATATTTATTGAGACTATGTATACAACAAAAGGATATATGTTTCCCAAAGAAAAGACGCCAGCTAAAGGCAAATCGAGCAAGATCGATGCCATCCGCAGCAGCTACCCGTACCATACAGTTATCGCAAAAGATGTTGACAGTCCGCTCCAGATAGGGGAAGATGGAAATAAGTCGTGGGGACTTGCCGTTGCTTTCAGTGCTCGGGGACGTCATCGGGCTCGAAATAATCGGGTACGTAATAATCAGACAAAATAACTGCAAACGTAATAATTAGGTCCGTTGTAATCAGGTACGTAATAATCGGATACGACATACTTAAAGGTAATAATCGGACACGTAATAATCGGGCTCGTATTGTTAGGGCAGATAATAATTGGTGATGTGATAATCGGGTATGAACTAATAGAGCACCTAATAGTCGACGACGGAATAATAGAAGACGTAATAATCGGTGACGAAAAATCAGGGAAATAAAAGTAGGCCTAATAATAATTGGGCTGATAATAATCCGTGACGTGATAATCGGGTATGTAAGCATCAGGCACCTAATAATAGCGGACGTAATAATCGTGGACGTAGTAATCGGGCTTGTATTGATCGGGCATATAATAATCGGTGACGTGATAATTGAATTTGTAACAATCGGGCACTTGATAATCGTGTGCGTAATAATTGAGGAAGTGATAAACAAGGAAGTAATCATCGGGTGCGTATAAATCGGGCTCGTACCAATCGGGTCTGTTAATATCGTGTACGTAACAATCGGGTACGTAACAATGCCTGCGCTTAGAAGGAACTACAAGTAAGATAATAAAAATTTATTAAGACTATTTATACACCTAAAGGAGATTTGTTTCCTATAGAAAAGACGCCTGAATGGTTTCATCGGGAAAGATAATTTACTCGGAACGCCAGTCGTTTATAAGAATGTTCTAGCTGCATCACAATGCATTTCATTAGACTATTTACAACACTAAAGGATACATATTTCCAGAAGAAATGACGCGTAAATGGTTATAGCAGGGAAATAACTTACTCGGAACGCCTGTGCTTGGTTGGTACAAGTAGTGAGAAATATATATGCATTCATTGACACTATTTATAATACTAAAGGAGCTATATTTCCAGAAATGAGGACGCGTAAATGGTTATAGCTTACAATATAACTTTCTCGAAACGCCGGCGGCTAGAATGATCGACAAGTTGGATAATGCAGTACTTATTAGGACTAATTGTAACAATAACGAACATACGTTTCCGAAAGAAAAGACGCGTAAATGGTTTTAGGAAGGGATTTACTCGGGACACCCGCGTTTGGAAGTTACTACCAGAAAGATAATAAATTGTTAAATGAGACTATTTTAAGGTAAACGATCCCGAGACCTGTGAGTTGATAGATTTTGCGGCGGCGATAATTTACTCCTGACGCCTGTGGTTTAAAGGGAACACTAGTAGGATAATTATCGAGTGAGTCGGACTAATTCTAACATTAACTGATACATATTTGCCACGGAAAAGACGTGTAAACTGTTTTAGGCGATAAAAGTACTTATTCGGAACGCCAGCGCTTAGAAGGTTGTACCAGTAAGATTATAAATTACGAAATGAGACTATGTATACAACTAAAGGATATATATTTTCCGAAAAAAACACGCGAAAAGGTTTTTACAGGAGATAAGAGCTTTATCGAAACGCTGGCGCTGTGAAGATCGACCAACGGGAAAACGAAGTATTAATTAAGACTAATAATTGCACTAGAGGACATGTATTTCTAAAAGAAAAAAAGCGAAAACAATGCCGGCTTGGGATTTAATGTACCCGCAACGCCGTGGCTTTAAAGGCCCTACAAGCGGGCTGACGAGTTATTCATTAGGACAAATAATAACAAGAGAGCATATACGTTTACGGAGAAAAAGACGCATCAATGGTTTTAGTATGTGTGATAAGATTTATTGAGACTATGTATACAACAAAAGGATATATGTTTCCCAAAGAAAAGACGCCAGCTAAAGGCAAATCGAGCAAGATCGATGCCATCCGCAGCAGCTACCCGTAGCATACAGTTATCGCAAAAGATGTTGACAGTCCGCTCCAGATAGGGGAAGAATTAAATAAGTCGTGGAGACTTGCCGTTGCTTTCAGTGCTCGGGGACGTCATCGGGCTCGAAATAATCGGGTACGTAATAATCAGACAAAATAACTGCAAACGTAATAATTAGTTCCGTGGTAGTCAGGTACGTAATAATCGGATACGAAATACTTTAAGGTAATAATCGGGCACGTACTATTCGGGCTCGTATTGTTTGGGCAGATAATAATTGGTGACGTAATAATCGGGTATGAAGTAATAGAGCACCTAATAATCGGTGACGTAGTAATAGAAGACGTAATAATCGGTGACGAAAAAAAAAGGGAAATAAAAGTAGGCCTCATAATAATCGGGCTGATAATAGTCCATGACGTGATAATCGGGTATGTAATAATCAGGCACCTAATAATCGCGGACGTAATAATCGGGGACGTTGTAATCGGGCTTGTATTGTATAATGATCGGGGTGACCTAATAATCGTGGACGTAATAATCGCGGACGTAAAAATCGGGCTTGTATTGATCGGGCACATATTAATTGGTGACGTGGCAATCGGTGACGTAATATTCAGGTATGTAATAATCAGGCACTTGATAATCGAGCACCGAATAATCGTTGACGTAAAAATAGAAGACGTAATATTCGGTGACGAAATATCAGGTAAATAAAAGAAGGCCTCATAATTATCGGGCTGATGATAATCCGTGACGTGATAATCGGGTATGTAATAATCGGGCACTTAATAATCGTGTATGTAATAATTAAGGACGTAATAATCGGGGACGAAAAAAAAAAGTAAATAAATAAAAGTCGCGGCGTAGTAATCGGGGACGTTTGTAATCATAATAATCGGGCTGATAATAGTCCATGACGTGATAATCGGGGTATGTAATAATCAGGCACCTAATAATCGCGGACGTAAGTATGTAATCTAATAATCGGGACGTTGTAATCGGGGGTTGTAATCGGGCTTGTATTGATCGGGCACATAATAAACGGGCTGATGATAATCCGTGACGTGGTAATCGGGTATGTAATAATCGGGCACTTGATAATCGTGTACGTAATAATCGAGGACGTAATAATCGGGGACGAAAAAATAAAGTAAATAAATAAAAGTAGGCCTCATAATAATCGGGCAGATAAGAATCCGTGACGTGATAATCGGGTATGTAATAATCAGGCACCTAATAATCGCGGACGTAATAATCGGGGACGTAGTAATCGGGCTTGCATTGATCGGGCACATAATAATCGGTGACGTGATAATCGGTGACGTGATAGTCGGGTATGTAATAACCGGGCACTTGATAATCGAGCACCTAATAATCGGTGCCGTAATAATAGAAGACGTAATAATCGGTGGCGAAAAATCAGGGAAATAAAAGTAGGCCTCATATTAATCGGGCTGATAATAATCCGTGACGTGATAATCGGGTATGTCATAATCAGGCACCAAATAATCGCGGACGTAATAATCGGGGACGTAGTAATCGGGCTTGAATTGATCAGGCACATAATAATCGGTGACGTGTAATCGGGTTTGTAATAATCGGGCACTTAATAATCGAGGACGTAATAATCGGGGACTTAATAAACAGGGAAGTAATCATCGGGTACGTATAAATCGGGCTCGTACCAATCGGGTCTGTTAATATCGTGTACGTAACAATCGGGTACGCAACAAGGCCTGCGCTTAGAAGCAACTACAAGTACGATAATAAAAATGTATTAAGACTATTTACACACCTAAAGGAGATTTGTTTCCTAAAGAAAAGACGCCTGAATGGTTTTAACGGGAAAGATAACTTACTCGGAACGCCAGGCGTTTATAGGAATGTTCTAGCTGCATCACAATGCATTATATTAGACTATTTACAACGCGAAAGGATACATATTTCCAGAAGCAAAGATGCGCAAATGGCTATAGCGGGGAAATAGCTTACTCGGGATGCCTGTGCTTGGTTGGTACAAGTTGTGAGAAATATATATGCATTCATTGAGACTATTTATAATACTAAAGGAGCTATATTACCAGAAACGAGGACGCGTAAATGGCTATAGCTTACAAGATAACTTTCTCGAAACGCCGGCGGCTTGAAGGATCGTCAAGTTGGATAATGCAGTACTTGTTAAAACTAATTGTAACAATAACGAACATACGTTTCCGAAAGAAAAGACGCGTAAATACTTTTTGGAGGGGATTTACTCGGGACACCCGCGCTTTGAAGGTACTACCAGAAAGATAATAAATTGTTAAATGAGAATATTTAAAGGTAAACGATCCCGAGACGCGTGCGTTGATAAATTTTGCGGCGGCGATAATTTACGCCCGACGCCTGTGGTTTAAAGGCACTACTAGTAGGATAATTCTTGATTTAGTCGGACTAATTCAAACATTAAATGATACATATTTGCCATGGAAAAGACGTGTAATTTGTTTCAGGCGATAAAAGTACTTATTCGGAATGCCTGCGCTTAGAAGGTTGTAGCAGTAAGATTATAAATTACGAAATGAGACTATGTATGCAACTGAAGGATATATATTTCCCGAAAAAAATACGCGAAAAGGTTTATACAGGAGATAAGAGCTTTATCGAAACGCTGGCGCTGTGAAGATCGACCAACGGGAAAACGAAGTATTAATTAAGAATAATAATTGCACTAGAGGACATATATTTCTAAAAGAAAAAAAGCGAAAACAATGCCGGCTTGGGATTTAATGTACCCGCAACGCCGTGGCTTTAAAGGCCCTACAAGCGGGCTAACGAGTTATTCATTAGGACAAATAATAAGAAGAGAGCATATACGTTCACGGAGAAAAAGACGCGTCAATGGTTTTAGTATGTGTGATAAGTTACTCGGAACGCCTGCGGATAGAAGATACTACAAGTAAGATAATAAATATTTATTGAGACTATGTATACAACAAAAAGATATATGTTTCCCAAAGAAAAGACGCCAGCTAAAGGCAAATCGAGCAAGATCGATGCCATCCGCAGCATCTACCCGTAGCATACAGTTATCGCTAAAGATGTTGAAAGTCCGCTCCAGAGAGGGGAAGATGCAAATAAGTCGTGGAGACTTGCCGTTGCTTTCAGTGCTCGGGGACGTCATCGGGCTCGAAATAATCGGGTACGTAATAATCAGACAAAATAACTGCAAACGTAATAATTAGTTCCGTGGTAATCAGGTACGTAATAATCGGATACGAAATAACTAAAGGTAATAATCGGGCACGTACTATTCGGGCTCGTATTGTTTGGGCAGATAATAATTGGTGACGTGATAATCGGGTATGAAGTAATAGAGCACCTAATAATCGGTGACGTAGTAATAGAAGACGTAATAATCGGTGACAAAAAAAAAAGGGAAATAAAAGTAGGCCTCATAATAATCGGGCGGAGAATAGTCCATGACGTGATAATCGGGTATGTAATAATCAGGCACCTAATAATCGCGGACGTAATAATCGGGGACGTTGTAATCGGGCTTGTATTGATCGGGCACCTAATAATCGCGGACGTATTAATCGGGCTTGTATTGATCGGGAACATAATAATTGGTGACGTGGTAATCGGTGACGTAATATTCGGGTATGTAATAATCGGGCACTTGATAATCGAGCACCGAATAATCGGTGACGTAAAAATAGAAGACGTAATATTCGGTGACGAAATATCAGGTAAATAAAAGAAGGCCTCATAATAATCGGGCTGATGATAATCCGTGACGTGATAATCGGGTATGTAATAATCGGGCACTTGATAATCGTGTATGTAATAATCGAGGACGTAATAATCGGGGACGAAAAAATAAAGTAAATAAATAAAAGTAGGCCTCATAATAATCGGGCTGATAATAGTCCATGACGTGATAATCGGGTATGTAATAATCAGGCACCTAATAATCGCGGACGTAATAATCGGGGACGTAGTAATCGGGCTTGTATTGATCGGGCACATAATAATCGGTGACGTGATAATCGGTGACGTAATAGTCGGGTATGTAATAATCGGGCACTTGATAATCGAGCACCTAATAATCGGTGCCGTAATAATAGAAGACGTAATAATCGGTGGCGAAAAATCAGGGAAATAAAAGTAGGCCTCATATTAATCGGGCAGATAATAATCCGTGACGTGATAATCGGGTATGTCATAATCAGGCATCAATTAATCGCGGACGTAATAATCGGGGACGTAGTAATCGGGCTTGTATTGATCAGGCACATAATAATCGGTGACGTGATAATCGGGTATGTAATAATCGGGCACTTAATAATCGAGGACGTAATAATCGGGGACTTAATAAACAGGGAAGTAATCATCGGGTACGTATAAATCGGGCTCGTACCAATCGGGTCTGTTAATATCGTGTACGTAACAATCGGGTACGCAACAAGGCCTGCGCTTAGAAGGAACTACAAGTAAGATAATAAAAATTTATTAAGACTATTTATACACCTAAAGGAGATTTGTTTCCTAAAGAAAAGACGCCTGAATGGTTTTAACGGGAAAGATAATTTACTCGGAACGCCAGGCGTTTATAAGAATGTTCTAGCTGCATCACAATGCATTATATTAGACTATTTACAACACTAAAGGATACATATTTCCAGAAGCAAAAACGCGCAAATGGCTATAGCAGGGAAATAGCTTACTCGGAATGCCTGTGCTTGGTTAGTACAAGTAGTGAGAAATATATATGCATTCATTGAGACTATTTATAATACTAAAGGAGCTATATTTTCAGAAAGAAGGACGCGTAAATGGTTATAGCTTACAAGATAACTTTCTCGAAACGCCGGCGGCTTGAAGGATCGACAAGTTGGATAATGCAGTACTTATTAGGACTAATTGTAACAATAACGAACATACGTTTTCGAAAGAAAAGACGCGTAAATACTTTTTGGAGGGGATTTACTCGGGACACCCGCGTTTGGAAGGTACTACCAGAAAGATAATAAATTGTTAAATGAGAATATTTAAAGGTAAACGATCCCGAGACGCGTGCGTTGATAAATTTTGCGGCGGCGATAATTTACGCCCGACGCCTGTGGTTTAAAGGCACTACTAGGAAAACAATTCCGGCTTGGGATTTAATGTACCCGCAACGCCGTGGCTTTAAAGGCTCTACAAGCGGGCTGACGAGTTATTCATTAGGACAAATAATAACATGAGAGCATATACGTTCACGGAGAAAAACACGCGTCAATGGTTTTAGCACGTGAGATAACTTTCTCGGAACGCCTGTGGTTAGAAGATACTACAAGTAAGATAATAAAAATTTACTGAGACTACGCATACAACAAAAAGATATATGTTTCCCAAAGAAAAGAAGCCAGCTAATGGCAAATCGAGCAAGATCGATGCCATCCGCAGCAGCTACCCATAGAATAAAGCTATCGCAAAAGATCTTGACGGTCCGCTCCAGAGAGGGGAAGATGCAAATAAGTCCTGGAGACTTGCCGTTGCTTTCAGTGCTCGGGGACGTCATCGGGCTCAAAATAATCGGGTACGTAATAATCAGACAAAACAACTGCAAACGTAATTATTAGTTCTGTGGTAATCAGGAAGGTAATAATCGGATACGAAATAACTAAAGGTAATAATCGGGCACGTACTATTCGGGCTCGTATTGTTTGGGCAGATAATAATTGGTGACGTAATAATCGGGTATGAAGTAATAGAGCACCTAAATTTCGGTGACGTAGTAATAGAAGACGTAATAATCGGTGACGAAAAAAATAGGGAAATAAAAGTGGGCCTCATAATAATCAGGCTAATAATAGTCCATGACGTGATAATCGGGTATGTAATTATCAGGCACCTAATAATCGCGGACGTAATAATCGGGGACGTTGTAATCGGGCTTGTATTGATCGGGCACATAATGATCGGTGACGTGATAATCGGGTATGTAATAACCAGGAACCTAATAATCGGGGACGTAGTAATCGGGCTTGTATTGATCGGGCACATAATAATCGGTGACGTGATAATCGGTGACGTAATAGTCGGGTACGTAATAATCGGGCACTTGATAATCGAGCACCGAATAATCGGTGACGTAAAAATAGAAGACGTAATAATCGGTGACGAAATATCAGGTAAATAAAAGTAGGCCTCATAATAATTGGGCTGATGATAATCCGTGACGTGGTAATCGGGTATGTAATAATCGGGCACTTGATAATCGTGTACGTAATAATCGAGGACGTAATAATCGGGGACGAAAAAATAAAGTATATAAATAAAAGTAGGACGAAAAAATAAAGTATATAAATAAAAGTAGGCCTCATAATAATCGGGCAGATAAGAATCCGTGACGTGATAATCGGGTATGTAATAATCAGGCACCTAATAATCGCGGACGTAATAATCGGGGACGTAGTAATCGGGCTTGTATTGATCGGGCACATAATAATCGGTGACGTGATAATCGGTGACGTGATAGTCGGGTATGTAATAATCGGGCACTTGATAATCGAGCACCTAATAATCGGTGCCGTAATAATAGAAGACGTAATAATCGGTGGCGAAAAATCAGGGAAATAAAAGTAGGAATCGGGTATGTCATAATCAGGCACCAAATAATCGCGGACGTAATAATCGGGGACGTAGTAATCGGGCTTGTATTGATCAGGCACATAATAATCGGTGACGTGATAATCGGGTATGTAATAATCGGGCACTTAATAATCGAGGACGTAATAATCGGGGACTTAATAAACAGGGAAGTAATCATCGGGTACGTATAAATCGGGCTCGTACCAATCGGGTCTGTTAATATCGTGTACGTAACAATCGGGTACGCAACAAGGCCTGCGCTTAGAAGCAACTACAAGTAAGATAATAAAAATGTATTAAGACTATTTACACACCTAAAGGAGATTTGTTTCCTAAAGAAAAGACGCCTGAATGGTTTTAACGGGAAAGATAACTTACTCGGAACGCCAGGCGTTTATAGGAATGTTCTAGCTGCATCACAATGCATTATATTAGACTATTTACAACACGAAAGGATACATATTTCCAGAAGCAAAGACGCGCAAATGGCTATAGCAGGGAAATAGCTTACTCGGAATGCCTGTGCTTGGTTGGTACAAGTTGTGAGAAATATATATGCATTCATTGAGACTATTTATAATACTAAAGGAGCTATATTACCAGAAACGAGGACGCGTAAATGGCTATAGCTTACAAGATAACTTTCTCGAAACGCCGGCGGCTTGAAGGATCGACAAGTTGGATAATGCAGTACTTGTTAAGACTAATTGTAACAATAACGAACATACGTTTCCGGAAGGAAAGATGCGTAAATGGTTTTAGGAAGGGATTTACTCGGGACACCCGCGTTTGGAAGTTACAACCAGAAAGATAATAAATTGTTAAATGAGACTATTTTAAGGTAAACAATCTCGAGCCCCGTGCGTTGATAAATTTTGCGGCGGCGATAATTTACGCCCGACGCCTGTGGTTTAAAGGCACTACTAGTAGGATAATTCTTGATTTAGTCGGACTAATTCAAAAATTAAATGATACATATTTGCCATGGAAAAGACGTGTAATTTGTTTCAGGCGATAAAAGTACTTATTCGTAATGCCTGCGCTTAGAAGGTTGTACCAGTAAGATTATAAATTACGAAATGAGACTATGTATGCAACTGAAGGATATATATTTCTCGAAAAAAACACGCGAAAAGGTTTATACAGGAGATGAGAGCTTTATCGAAACGCTGGCGCTGTGAAGATCGACCAACGGGAAAACGAAGTATTAATTAAGACTAATAATTGCACTAGAGGACATATATTTCTAAAAGAAAAAAAGCGAAAACAATGCCGGCTTGGGATTTAATGTACCCGCAACGCCGTGGCTTTAAAGGCCCTACAAGCGGGCTGACGAGTTATTCATTAGGACAAATAATAACTAGAGAGCATATATGTTCACGGAGAAAAAGACGCGTCAATGGTTTTAGTATGTGTGATAAGTTACTCGGAACGCCTGCGGATAGAAGATACTACAAGTAAGATAATAAATATTTATTGAGACTATGTATACAACAAAAGGATATATGTTTCCCAACGAAAAGACGCCAGCTAAAGGCAAATCGAGCAAGATCGATGCCATCCGCAGCAGCTACCCGTAGCATACAGTTATCGCAAAAGATGTTGACAGTCTGCTCCAGATAGGGGAAGATGCAAATAAGTCGTGGAGACTTGCCGTTGCTTTCAGTGCTCGGGGACGTCATCGGGCTCGAAATAATCGGGTACGTAATAATCAGACAAAATAACTGCAAACGTAATAATTAGTTCTGTGGTAATCAGGGAGGTAATAATCGGATACGAAATACCTAAAGGTAATAATCGGGCACGTACTATTCGGGCTCGTATTGTTTGGGCAGATAATAATTGGTGACGTGATAATCGGGTATGAAGTAATAGAGCACCTAAATTTTGGTGACGTAGTAATAGAAGACGTAATAATCGGTGACGATAAAAAAAGGGAAATAAAAGTAGGCCTCATAATAATCGGGCTGATAATAGTCCATGACGTGATAATCGGGTATGTAATAATCAGGCACCTAATAATCGCGGACGTAATAATCGGGGACGTTGTAATCGGGCTTGTATTGATCGGGCACATAATGATCGGTGACGTGATAATCGGGTATGTAATAACCAGGAACCTAATAATCGGGGACGTAGTAATCGGGCTTGTATTGATCGGGCACATAATAATCGGTGACGTGATAATCGGTGACGTAATAGTCGGGTATGTAATAATCGGGCACTTGATAATCGAGCACCGAATAATCGGTGACGTAAAAATAGAAGACGTAATAATCGGTGACGAAATATCAGGTAAATAAAAGTAGGCCTCATAATAATTGGGCTGATGATAATCCGTGACGTGGTAATCGGGTATGTAATAATCGGGAACTTGATAATCGTGTACGTAATAATCGAGGACGTAATAATCGGGGACGAAAAAATAAAGTATATAAATAAAAGTAGGCCTCATAATAATCGGGCAGATAAGAATCCGTGACGTGATAATCGGGTATGTAATAATCAGGCACCTAATAATCGCGGACGTAATAATTGGGGACGTAGTAATCGGGCTTGAATTGATCGGGCACATAATAATCGGTGTCGTGATAATCGGTGACGTGATAGTCGGGTATGTAATAACCGGGCACTTGATAATCGAGCACCTAATAATCGGTGCCGTAATAATAGAAGACGTAATAATCGGTGGCGAAAAATCAGGGAAATAAAAGTAGGCCTCATATTAATCGGGCTGATAATAATCCGTGACGTGATAATCGGGTATGTCATAATCAGGCACCAAATAATCGCGGACGTAATAATCGGGGACGTAGTAATCGGGCTTGTATTGATCAGGCACATAATAATCGGTGAGGTGATAATCGGGTTTGTAATAATCGGGCACTTAATAATCGAGGACGTAATAATCGGGGACTTAATAAACAGGGAAGTAATCATCGGGTACGTATAAATCGGGCTCGTACCAATCGGGTCTGTTAATATCGTGTACGTAACAATCGGGTACGCAACAAGGCCTGCGCTTAGAAGCAACTACAAGTAAGATAATAAAAATTTATTAAGACTATTTATACACCTAAAGGAGATTTGTTTCCTAAAGAAAAGACGCCTGAATGGTTTTATCGGGAAAGATAATTTACTCGGAACGCCAGGCGTTTATAAGAATGTTCTAGCTGCATCACAATGCATTATATTAGACTATTTACAACACTAAAGGATGCATATTTCCAGAAGCAAAGACGCGCAAATGGCTATAGCAGGGAAATAGCTTACTCGGAATGCCTGTGCTTGGTTGGTACAAGTTGTGAGAAATATATATGCATTCATTGAGACTATTTATAATACTAAAGGAGCTATATTACCAGAAACGAGGACGCGTAAATGGCTATAGCTTACAAGATAAAAGACGCGTAAATACTTTTAGGAGGGGATTTACTTGGGACACCCGCGTTTGGAAGGTACTACCAGAAAGAAAATAAATTGTTAAATGAGAATATTTAAAGGTAAACGATCCCGAGACGCGTGCGTTGATAAATTTTGCGGCGGCGATAATTTACGCGGGACGCCTGTGGTTTAAAGGCACTACTAGTAGGATAATTCTTGATTTAGTCGGACTAATTCAAACATTAAATGATACATATTTGCCATGGAAAAGACGTGTAATTTGTTTCAGGCGATAAAAGTACTTATTCGGAATGCCTTCGCTTAGAAGGTTGTACCAGTAAGATTATAAATTACGAAATGAGACTATGTATGCAACTGAAGGATATATATTTTTCGAAAAAAACACGCGAAAAGGTTAGGACATATATTTCTAAAAGAAAAAAAGCGAAAACAATGCCGGCTTGGGATTTAATGTACCCGCAACGCCGTGGCTTTAAAGGCCCTACAAGCGGGCTGACGAGTTATTCATTAGGACAAATAATAACAAGAGAGCATATACGTTCACGGAGAAAAAGACGCGTCAATGGTTTTAGTATGTGTGATAAGTTACTCGGAACGCCTGCGGATAGAAGATACTACAAGTAAGATAATAAATATTTATTGAGACTATGTATACAACAAAAGGATATATGTTTCCCAACGAAAAGACGCCAGATAAAGGCAAATCGAGCAAGATCGATGCCATCCGCAGCAGCTACCCGTAGAATAAAGTTATCGCAAAAGATGTTGACAGTCCGCTCCAGAGAGGGGATGATGGAAATAAGTCCTGGAGACTTGCCATTGCTTTAAGTGCTCAGGGACGTCATCGGGCTCGAAATAATCGGGAACGCAATAATCAGACAAAATAACTGCAAACGTAATAATTAGTTCCGTGGTAATCAGGTACGTAATAATCGGAAACGAAATACTTAAAGGTAATAATCGGGCACGTACTATTCGGGCTCGTATTGTTTGGGCAGATAATAATTGGTGACGTGATAATCGGGTATGAAGTAATAGAGCACCTAATAATCGATGACGTAGTAATAGAAGACGTAATAATCGGTAACGAAAAAAAAAGGGAAATAAAAGTAGACCTCATAATAATCGGGCGGAGAATAGTCCATGACGTGATAATCGGGTATGTAATAATCAGGCACCTAATAATCGCGGACGTAATAATCGGGGACGTTGTAATCGGGCTTGTATTGATCGGGCACCTAATAATCGCGGATAGTAATCGGGGATTGATCGGGCACATAATAATCGTGGTAGTCGGTGACGTAAATATTCGGGTATGTAATAATCGGGCTTGACATAATAATAATCGGTGACGTAAAAATAGAAGACGTAGTATTCGGTGACGAAATATCAGGTAAATAAAAGAAGGCCTCATAATAATCGGGCTGATGATAATCCGTGACGTGATAATCGGGTATGTAATAATCGGGCACTTGATAATCGTGTATGTAATAATCGGGTAATAATTGGGACGAAAAAATAAAGTAAATAAATAAAAGTAGGCCTCATAATAATCGGGCTGATAATAGTCCATGACGTGATAATCGGGTATGTAATAATCAGGCACCTAATAATCGCGGACGTAATAATCGGGGACGTTGTAATCGGGCTTTTATTGATCGGGCACATAATAAACGGGCTGATGATAATCCGTGACGTGGTAATCGGGTATGTAATAATCGGGCACTTGATAATCGTGTGTACGTAATAATCGAGGACGTAATAATCGGGGACGAAAAAATAAAGTAAATAAATAAAAGTAGGCCTCATAATAATCGGGCAGATAAGAATCCGTGACGTGATAATCGGGTATGTAATAATCAGGCACCTAATAATCGCGGACGTAATAATCGGGGCCGTAGTAATCGGGCTTGTATTGATCGGGCACATAATAATCGGTGACGTGATAATCGGTGACGTGATAGTCGGGTATGTAATAATCGGGCACTTGATAATCGAGCACCTAATAATCGGTGCCGTAATAATAGAAGACGTAATAATCGGTGGCGAAAAATCAGGGAAATAAAAGTAGGCCTCATAATAAATCTGCTGATAATAATCCGTGACGTGATCATCGGGTATGTCATAATCAGGCACCAAATAATCGCGGACGTAATAATCGGGGACGTAGTAATCGGGGCTTGTATTGATCAGGCACATAATAATCGGTGACGTGATAATCGGGTATGTAATAATCGGGCACTTAATAATCGAGGACGTAATAATCGGGGACTTAATAAACAGGGAAGTAATCATCGGGTACGTATAAATCGGGCTCGTACCAATCGGGTCTGTTAATATCGTGTACGTAACAATCGGGTACGCAACAAGGCCTGCGCTTAGAAGCAACTACAAGTAAGATAATAAAAATTTATTAAGACTATTTATACACCTAAAGGAAATTTGTTTCCTAAAGAAAAGACCCCTGAATTGTTTTAACGGGAAAGATAAATTACTCGGAACGCCAGGCGTTTATTAGAATGTTCTAGCTGCATCACAATGCATTATATTAGACTATTTACAACACTAAAGGATGCATATTTCCAGAAGCAAAGACGCGCAAATGGCTATAGCAGGAAAATAGCTTACTCGGAATGCCTGTGCTTGGTTGGTACAAGTTGTGAGAAATATATATGCATTCATTGAGACTATTTATAATACTAAAGGAGCTATATTACCAGAAACGAGGACGCGTAAATGGCTATAGCTTACAAGATAACTTTCTCGAAACGCCGGCGGCTTGAAGGATCGACAAGTTGGATAATGCAGTACTTGTTAAGACTAATTGTAACAATAACGAACATACGTTTCGGAAAGGAAAGACGCGTAAATACTTTTAGGAGGGGATTTACTCGGGACACCCGCGCTTTGAAGGTACTACCAGAAAGATAATAAATTGTTAAATGACAATATTTAAAGGTAAACGATCCCGAGACGCGTGCGTTGATAAATTTTGCGGCGGCGATAATTTACGCCCGACGCCTGTGGTTTAAAGGCACTACTAGTAGGATAATTCTTGATTTAGTCGGACTAATTCAAACATTAAATGATACATATTTGCCATGGAAAAGACGTGTAATTTGTATGTGGCGATAACAGTACTTATTCGGAATGCCTTCGCTTAGAAGGTTGTACCAGTAAGATTATAAATTACGAAATGAGACTATGTATGCAACTGAAGGATATATATTTTTCGAAAAAAAAACACGCGAAAAGGTTTATACAGGAGATGAGAGCTTTATCGAAACGCTGGCGCTGTGAAGATCGACCAACGGGAAAACGAAGTATTAATTAAGACTAATAATTGCACTAGAGGACATATATTTCTAAAAGAAAAAAAGCGAAAACAATGCCGGCTTGGGATTTAATGTACCCGCAACGCCGTGGCTTTAAAGGCCCTACAAGCGGGCTTACGAGTTATTCATTAGGACAAATAATAACAAGAGAGCATATACGTTCACGGAGAAAAAGACGCGTCAATGGTTTTAGTATGTGTGATAAGTAACTCGGAACGCCTGCGGATAGAAGATACTGCAAGTAAGATAATAAATATTTATTGAGACTATGTATACAACAAAAGGATATATGTTTCCCAACGAAAAGACGCCAGCTAAAGGCAAATCGAGCAAGATTGATGCCATCCGCAGCAGCTACCCGTAGCATACAGTTATCGCAAAAGATGTTGACAGTCCGCTCCAGATAGGGGAAGATGCGAATAGGTCGTGGAGACTTGCCGTTGCTTTCAGTGCTCTGGGACTTTATTGGGCTCGAAATAATGGGGTACGTAATAATCAGACAAAATAACTGCAAACGTAATAATTAGTTCCGTGGTAATCAGGTACGTAATAATCGGATACGAAACACTTAAAGGTAATAATCGGGCACGTACTATTCGGGCTCGTATTGTTTGGGCAGATAATAATTGGTGACGTGATAATCGGGTATGAAGTAATAGAGCACCTAATAATCGGTGACGTAGTAATAGAAGACGTAATAATCGGTGACGAAAAAAAAAGGGAAATAAAAGTAGGCCTCATAATAATCGGGCGGAGAATAGTCCATGACGTGATAATCGGGTATGTAATAATCAGGCACCTAATAATCGCGGACGTAATAATCGGGGACGTTGTAATCGGGCTTGTATTGATCGGGCACCTAATAATCGCGGACGTAGTAATCGGGCTTGTATTGATCGGGCACATAATAATTGGTGACGTGGTAGTCGGTGACGTATTATTCGGGTATGTAATAATCGGGCACTTGATAATCGTGAATGTAATAATCGAGGACGTCATAATCGGGGACGAAAAAATAAAGTAAATAAATAAAAGTAGGCCTCATAATAATCGGGCTGATAATAGTCCATGACGTGATAATCGGGTATGTAATAATCAGGCACCTAATAATCGCGGACGTAATAATCGGGGACGTTGTAATCGGGCTTTTATTGATCGGGCACATAATAAACGGGCTGATGATAATCCGTGACGTGGTAATCGGGTATGTAATAATCGGGCACTTGATAATCGTGTACGTAATAATCGAGGACGTAATAATCGGGGACGAAAAAATAAAGTAAATAAATAAAAGTAGGCCTCATAATAATCGGGCAGATAAGAATCCGTGACGTGATAATCGGGTATGTAATAATCAGGCACCTAATAATCGCGGACGTAGTAATCGGGGACGTAGTAATCGGGCTTGTATTGATCGGGCACATAATAATCGGTGACGTGATAATCGGTGACGTGATAGTCGGGTATGTAATAATCGGGCACTTGATAATCGTGCACCTAATAATCGCTGCCGTAATAATACAAGAGGTAATAATCGGTGGCGAAAAATCAGGGAAATAAAAGTAGGCCTCATAATAATTGGGGTGATAATAATCCGTGACGTGATAATCTGGTATGTCATAATCAGGTACCAAATAATCGCGGACGTAATAATCGGGGACTTAGTAATCGGGCTTGTATTGATCAGGCACATAATAATCGGTGACGTGATAATCGGGTATGTAATAATCGGGCACTTAATAATCGAGGACGTAATAATCGGGGACTTAATAAACAGGCAAGTAATCATCGGGTACGTATAAATCGGGCTCGTACCAATCGGCTCTGTTTATATCGTGTACGTAACAATCGGGTACGCAACAAGGCCTGCGCTTAGAAGCAACTACAAGTAAGATAATAAAAATTTATTAAGACTATTTATACACCTAAAGGAGATTTGTTTCCTCAAGAAAAGACGCCTGAATGGTTTTTTAACGGGAAAGATAATTTACTCGGAACGCCAGGCATTTATAAGAATGTTCTAGCTGCATCACAATGCATTATATTAGACTATTTACAACACTAAAGGATGCATATTTCCAGAAGCAAAGACGCGCAAATGGCTATAGCAGGAAAATAGCTTACTCGGAATGCCTGTGCTTGGTTGGTACAAGTTGTGAGAAATATATATGCATTCATTGAGACTATTTATAATACTAAAGGAGCTATATTACCAGAAACGAGGACGCGTAAATGGCTATAGCTTACAAAATAACTTTCTCGAAACGCCGGCGGCTTGAAGGATCGACAAGTTGGATAATGCAGTACTTGTTAAGACTAATTGTAACAATAACGAACATACGTTTCGGAAAGGAAAGACGCGTAAATACTTTTTGGAGGGGATTTACTCGGGACACCCGCGCTTTGAAGGTACTACCAGAAAGATAATAAATTGTTAAATGACAATATTTAAAGGTAAACGATCCCGAGACGCGTGCGTTGATAAATTTTGCGGCGGCGATAATTTACGCGGGACGCCTGTGGTTTAAAGGCACTACTAGTAGGATAATTCTTGATTTAGTCGGACTAATTCAAACATTAAATGATACATATTTGCCATGGAAAAGACGTGTAATTTGTTTCAGGCGATAAAAGTACTTATTCAGAATGCCTTCGCTTAGAAGGTTGTACCAGTAAGATTATAAATTACGAAATGAGACTATGTATGCAACTGAAGGATATATATTTTTTTTTTTTTTTCGAAAAAAACACGCGAAAAGGTTTATACAGGAGATGAGTGCTTTATCGAAACGCTAGCGCTGTGAAGATCGACCAACGGGAAAACGAAGTATTAATTAAGACTAATAATTGCACTAGAGGACATATATTTCTAAAAGAAAAAAAGCGAAAACAATGCCGGCTTGGGATTTAATGTACCCGCAACGCCGTGGCTTTAAAGGCTCAACAAGCGGGCTGACGAGTTATTCATTAGGACAAATAATAACATGAGAGCATATACGTTCACGGAGAAAAAACACGCGTCAATGGTTTTAGCACGTGAGATAACTTACTCGGAACGCCTGTGGTTAGAAGATACTACAAGTAAGATAATAAAAATTTACTGAGACTACGCATACAACAAAAAGATATATGTTTCTTAAAGAAAAGAAGCCAGCTAAAGGCAAATCGAGCAAGATCGATGCCATCCGCAGCAGCTACCCGTAGCATAAAGTTATCGCAAAAGATGTTGAAAGTCCGCTCCAGAGAGGGGAAGATGCAAATAAGTCGTGGAGACTTGCCGTTGCTTTCAGTGCTCGGGGACGTCATCGGGCTCGAAATAATCGGGTACGTAATAATCAGACAAAATAACTGCAAACGTAATAATTAGTTCCGTGGTAATCAGGTACGTAATAATCGGATACGAAACACTTAAAGGTAATAATCGGGCACGTACTATTCGGGCTCGTATTGTTTGGGCAGATAATAATTGGTGACGTGATAATCGGGGGTATGAAGTAATAGAGCACCTAATAATCGGTGACGTAGTAATAGAAGACGTAATAATCGGTGACGAAAAAAAAAGGGAAATAAAAGTAGGCCTCATAATAATCGGGCGGAGAATAGTCCATGACGTGATAATCGGGTATGTAATAATCAGGCACCTAATAATCGCGGACGTAATAATCGGGGACGTTGTAATCGGGCTTGTATTGATCGGGCACCTAATAATCGCGGACGTAGTAGTCGGGCTTGTATTGATCGGGCACATAATAATTGGTGACGTGGTAGTCGGTGACGTACGTAATATTCGGGTATGTAATAATCAGGCACTTGATAATCGAGCGACGAATAATCGGTGACGTAAAAATAGAAGACGTAATATTCGGTGACGAAATATCAGGTAAATAAAAGAAGGCCTCATAATAATCGGGCTGATGATAATCCGTGACGTGATAATCGGGTATGTAATAATCGGGCACTTGATAATCGTGTATGTAATAATCGAGGACGTAATAATTGGGGACGAAAAAATAAAGTAAATAAATAAAAGTAGGCCTCATAAAAATCGGGCTGATAATAGTCCATGACGTGATAATCGGGTATGTAATAATCAGGCACCTAATAATCGCGGACGTAATAATCGGGGACGTTGTAATCGGGCTTGTATTGATCGGGCACATAATAAACGGGCTGATGATAATCCGTCACGTGGTAATCGGGTATGTAATAATCGAGCACTTGATTATCGTGTACGTAATAATCGAGGACGTAATAATCGGGAACGAAAAAATAAAGTAAATAAATAAAAGTAGGCCTCATAATAATCGGGCAGATAAGAATCCGTGACGTGATAATCGGGTATGTAATAATCAGGCACCTAATAATCGCGGACGTAATAATCGGGGCCGAAGTAATCGGGCTTGTATTGATCGGGCACATAATAATCGGTGACGTGATAATCGGTGACGTGATAGTCGGGTATGTAATAATCGGGCACTTGATAATCGAGCACCTAATAATCGGTGCCGTAATAATAGAAGACGTAATAATCGGTGGCGAAAAATCAGGGTAAATAAAAGTAGGCCTCATAATAATAGGGCTGATAATAATCCGTGACGTGATAATCGGGTATGTCATAATCAGGCACCAAATAATCGCGGACGTAATAATCGGGGACTTAGTAATCGGGCTTGTATTGATCAGGCACATAATAATCGGTGACGTGATAATCGGGTATGTAATAATCGGGCACTTAATAATCGAGGACGTAATAATCGGGGACTTAATAAACAGGGAAGTAATCATCGGGTACGTATAAATCGGGCTCGTACCAATCGGGTCTGTTAATATCGTGTACGTAACAATCGGGTACGCAACAAGGCCTGCGGTTAGAAGCAACTACAAGTAAGATAATAAAAATTAATTAAGACTATTTATACACCTAAAGGAGATTTGTTTCCTAAAGAAAAGACCCCAGAATGGTTTTAACGGGAAAGATAATTTGCTCGGAACGCCAGGCGTTTATAAGAATGTTCTAGCTGCATCACAATGCATTATATTAGACTATTTACAACACTAAAGGATGCATATTTCCAGAAGCAAAGACGCGCAAATGGCTATAGCAGGGAAATAGCTTACTCGGAATGCCTGTGCTTGGTTGGTAGAAGTTGTGAGAAGTATATATGCATTCATTGAGACTATTTATAATACTAAAGGAGCTATATTACCAGAAACGAGGACGCGTAAATGGCTATAGCTTACAAGATAACTTTCTCGAAACGCCGGCGGCTTGAAGGATCGACAAGTTGGATAATGCAGTACTTGTTAAGACTAATTGTAACAATAACGAACATACGTTTCGGAAAGGAAAGACGCGTAAATACTTTTAGGAGGGGATTTACTCGGGACACCCGCGCTTTGAAGGTACTACCAGAAAGATAATAAATTGTTAAATGACAATATTTAAAGGTAAACGATCCCGAGATGCGTGCGTTGATAAATTTTGCGGCGGCGATAATTTACGCCCGACGCCTGTGGTTTAAAGGCACAACTAGTAGGATAATTCTTGATTTAGTCGGACTAATTCAAACATTAAATGATACATATTTGCCATGGAAAAGACGTGTAATTTGTATGTGGGCGATAAACAGTACTTATTCGGAATGCCTTCGCTTAGAAAGTTGTACCAGTAAGATTATAAATTACGAAATGAGACTATGTATGCAACTGAAGGATATATATTTCTCGAAAAAAACACGCGAAAAGGTTTATACAGGAGATGAGAGCTTTATCGAAACGCTGGCGCTGTGAAGATCGACCAACGGGAAAACGAAGTATTAATTAAGACTAATAATTGCACTAGAGGACATATATTTCTAAAAGAAAAAAAGCGAAAACAATGCCGGCTTGGGATTTAATGTACCCGCAACGCCGTGGCTTTAAAGGCCCTACAAGCGGGCTTACGAGTTATTCATTAGGACAAATAATAACAAGAGAGCATATACGTTCACGGAGAAAAAGACGCGTCAATGGTTTTAGTATGTGTGATAAGTAACTCGGAACGCCTGCGGATAGAAGATACTGCAAGTAAGATAATAAATATTTATTGAGACTATGTATACAACAAAAGGATATATGTTTCCCAACGAAAAGACGCCAGCTAAAGGCAAATCGAGCAAGATTGATGCCATCCGCAGCAGCTACCCGTAGCATACGGTTATCGCAAAAGATGTTGACAGTCCGCTCCAGATAGGGGAAGAATTAAATAGGTCGTGGAGACTTGCCGTTGCTTTCAGTGCTCGGGGACGTCATCGGGCTCGAAATAATCGGGTACGTAATAATCAGACAAAATAACTGCAAACGTAATAATTAGTTCCGTGGTAATCAGGTACGTAATAATCGGATACGAAACACTTAAAGGTAATAATCGGGCACGTACTATTCGGGCTCGTATTGTTTGGGCAGATAATAATTGGTGACGTGATAATCGGGTATGAAGTAATAGAGCACCTAATAATCGGTGACGTAGTAATAGAAGACGTAATAATCGGTGACGAAAAAAAAAGGGAAATAAAAGTAGGCCTCATAATAATCGGGCGGAGAATAGTCTATGACGTGATAATCGGGTATGTAATAATCAGGCACCTAATAATCGCGGACGTAATAATCGGGGACGTTGTAATCGGGCTTGTATTGATCGGGCACCTAATAATCGCGGACGTAGTAATCGGGCTTGTATTGATCGGGCACATAATAATTGGTGACGTGGTAGTCGGTGACGTAATATTCGGGTATGTAATAATCGGGCACTTGATAATCGTGAATGTAATAATCGAGGACGTCATAATCGGGGACGAAAAAATAAAGTAAATAAATAAAAGTAGGCCTCATAATAATCGGGCTGATAATAGTCCATGACGTGATAATCGGGTATGTAATAATCAGGCACCTAATAATCGCGGACGTAATAATCGGGGACGTTGTAATCGGGCTTGTATTGATCGGGCACATAATAAACGGGCTGATGATAATCCGTGACGTGGTAATCGGGTATGTAATAATCGGGCACTTGATAATCGTGTACGTAATAATCGAGGACGTAATAATCGGGGACGAAAAAATAAAGTAAATAAATAAAAGTAGGCCTCATAATAATCGGGCAGATAAGAATCCGTGACGTGATAATCGGGTATGTAATAATCAGGCACCTAATAATCGCGGACGTAGTAATCGGGGACGTAGTAATCGGGCTTGTATTGATCGGGCACATAATAATCGGTGACGTGATAATCGGTGACGTGATAGTCGGGTATGTAATAATCGGGCACTTGATAATCGTGCACCTAATAATCGCTGCCGTAATAATACAAGAGGTAATAATCGGTGGCGAAAAATCAGGGAAATAAAAGTAGGCCTCATAATAATTGGGGTGATAATAATCCGTGACGTGATAATCTGGTATGTCATAATCAGGTACCAAATAATCGCGGACGTAATAATCGGGGACTTAGTAATCGGGCTTGTATTGATCAGGCACATAATAATCGGTGACGTGATAATCGGGTATGTAATAATCGGGCACTTAATAATCGAGGACGTAATAATCGGGGACTTAATAAACAGGCAAGTAATCATCGGGTACGTATAAATCGGGCTCGTACCAATCGGCTCTGTTTATATCGTGTACGTAACAATCGTGTACGCAACAAGGCCTGCGCTTAGAAGCAACTACAAGTAAGATAATAAAAATTTATTAAGACTATTTATACACCTAAAGGAGATTTGTTTCCTCAAGAAAAGACGCCTGAATGGTTTTAACGGGAAAGATAATTTACTCGGAACGCCAGGCATTTATAAGAATGTTCTAGCTGCATCACAATGCATTATATTAGACTATTTACAACACTAAAGGATGCATATTTCCAGAAGCAAAGACGCGCAAATGGCTATAGCAGGAAAATAGCTTACTCGGAATGCCTGTGCTTGGTTGGTACAAGTTGTGAGAAATATATATGCATTCATTGAGACTATTTATAATACTAAAGGAGCTATATTACCAGAAACGAGGACGCGTAAATGGCTATAGCTTACAAAATAACTTTCTCGAAACGCCGGCGGCTTGAAGGATCGACAAGTTGGATAATGCAGTACTTGTTAAGACTAATTGTAACAATAACGAACATACGTTCCGGAAAGGAAAGACGCGTAAATACTTTTTGGAGGGGATTTACTCGGGACACCCGCGCTTTGAAGGTACTACCAGAAAGATAATAAATTGTTAAATGACAATATTTAAAGGTAAACGATCCCGAGACGCTTGCGTTGATAAATTTTGCGGCGGCGATAATTTACGCGGGACGCCAGTGGTTTAAAGGCACTACTAGTAGGATAATTCTTGATTTAGTCGGACTAATTCAAACATTAAATGATACATATTTGCCATGGAAAAGACGTGTAATTTGTTTCAGGCGATAAAAGTACTTATTCAGAATGCCTTCGCTTAGAAGGTTGTACCAGTAAGATTATAAATTACGAAATGAGACTATGTATGCAACTGAAGGATATATATTTTTCGAAAAAAACACGCGAAAAGGTTTATACAGGAGATGAGTGCTTTATCGAAACGCTAGCGCTGTGAAGATCGACCAACGGGAAAACGAAGTATTAATTAAGACTAATAATTGCACTAGAGGACATATATTTCTAAAAGAAAAAAAGCGAAAACAATGCCGGCTTGGGATTTAATGTACCCGCAACGCCGTGGCTTTAAAGGCTCAACAAGCGGGCTGACGAGTTATTCATTAGGACAAATAATAACATGAGAGCATATACGTTCACGGAGAAAAACACGCGTCAATGGTTTTAGCACGTGAGATAACTTACTCGGAACGCCTGTGGTTAGAAGATACTACAAGTAAGATAATAAAAATTTACTGAGACTACGCATACAACAAAAAGATATATGTTTCTTAAAGAAAAGAAGCCAGCTAAAGGCAAATCGAGCAAGATCGATGCCATCCGCAGCAGCTACCCGTAGCATAAAGTTATCGCAAAAGATGTTGACAGTCCGCTCCAGAGAGGGGAAGATGCAAATAAGTCGTGGAGACTTGCCGTTGCTTTCAGTGCTCGGGGACGTCATCGGGCTCGAAATAATCGGGTACGTAATAATCAGACAAAATAACTGCAAACGTAATAATTAGTTCCGTGGTAATCAGGTACGTAATAATCGGATACGAAACACTTAAAGGTAATAATCGGGCACGTACTATTCGGGCTCGTATTGTTTGGGCAGATAATAATTGGTGACGTGATAATCGGGTATGAAGTAATAGAGCACCTAATAATCGGTGACGTAGTAATAGAAGACGTAATAATCGGTGACGAAAAAAAAAGGGAAATAAAAGTAGGCCTCATAATAATCGGGCGGAGAATAGTCCATGACGTGATAATCGGGTATGTAATAATCAGGCACCTAATAATCGCGGACGTAATAATCGGGGACGTTGTAATCGGGCTTGTATTGATCGGGCACCTAATAATCGCGGACGTAGTAGTCGGGCTTGTATTGATCGGGCACATAATAATTGGTGACGTGGTAGTCGGTGACGTAATATTCGGGTATGTAATAATCAGGCACTTGATAATCGAGCGACGAATAATCGGTGACGTAAAAATAGAAGACGTAATATTCGGTGACGAAATATCAGGTAAATAAAAGAAGGCCTCATAATAATCGGGCTGATGATAATCCGTGACGTGATAATCGGGTATGTAATAATCGGGCACTTGATAATCGTGTATGTAATAATCGAGGACGTAATAATTGGGGACGAAAAAATAAAGTAAATAAATAAAAGTAGGCCTCATAAAAATCGGGCTGATAATAGTCCATGACGTGATAATCGGGTATGTAATAATCAGGCACCTAATAATCGCGGACGTAATAATCGGGGACGTTGTAATCGGGCTTGTATTGATCGGGCACATAATAAACGGGCTGATGATAATCCGTCACGTGGTAATCGGGTATGTAATAATCGAGCACTTGATTATCGTGTACGTAATACTCGAGGACGTAATAATCGGGAACGAAAAAATAAAGTAAATAAATAAAAGTAGGCCTCATAATAATCGGGCAGATAAGAATCCGTGACGTGACAATCGGGTATGTAATAATCAGACACCTAATAATCGCGGACGTAATAATCGGGGCCGAAGTAATCGGGCTTGTATTGATCGGGCACATAATAATCGGTGACGTGATAATCGGTGACGTGATAGTCGGGTATGTAATAATCGGGCACTTGATAATCGAGCACCTAATAATCGGTGCCGTAATAATAGAAGACGTAATAATCGGTGGCGAAAAATCAGGTAAATAAAAGTAGGCCTCATAATAATAGGGCTGATAATAATCCGTGACGTGATAATCGGGTATGTCATAATCAGGCACCAAATAATCGCGGACGTAATAATCGGGGACTTAGTAATCGGGCTTGTATTGATCAGGCACATAATAATCGGTGACGTGATAATCGGGTATGTAATAATCGGGCACTTAATAATCGAGGACGTAATAATCGGGGACTTAATAAACAGGGAAGTAATCATCGGGTACGTATAAATCGGGCTCGTACCAATCGGGTCTGTTAATATCGTGTACGTAACAATCGGGTACACAACAAGGCCAGCGGTTAGAAGCAACTACAAGTTAGATAATAAAAATTAATTAAGACTATTTATACACCTAAAGGAGATTTGTTTCCTAAAGAAAAGACCCCAGAATGGTTTTAACGGGAAAGATAATTTGCTCGGAACGCCAGGCGTTTATAAGAATGTTCTAGCTGCATCACAATGCATTATATTAGACTATTTACAACACTAAAGGATGCATATTTCCAGAAGCAAAGACGCGCAAATGGCTATAGCAGGGAAATAGCTTACTCGGAATGCCTGTGCTTGGTTGGTAGAAGTTGTGAGAAGTATATATGCATTTATTGAGACTATTTATAATACTAAAGGAGCTATATTACCAGAAACGAGGACGCGTAAATGGCTATAGCTTACAAGATAACTTTCTCGAAACGCCGGCGGCTTGAAGGATCGACAAGTTGGATAATGCAGTACTTGTTAAGACTAATTGTAACAATAACGAACATACGTTTCGGAAAGGAAAGACGCGTAAATACTTTTAGGAGGGGATTTACTCGGGACACCCGCGCTTTGAAGGTACTACCAGAAAGATAATAAATTGTTAAATGACAATATTTAAAGGTAAACGATCCCGAGATGCGTGCGTTGATAAATTTTGCGGCGGCGATAATTTACGCCCGACGCCTGTGGTTTAAAGGCACAACTAGTAGGATAATTCTTGATTTAGTCGGACTAATTCAAACATTAAATGATACATATTTGCCATGGAAAAGACGTGTAATTTGTATGTGGCGATAACAGTACTTATTCGGAATGCCTTCGCTTAGAAAGTTGTACCAGTAAGATTATAAATTACGAAATGAGACTATGTATGCAACTGAAGGATATATATTTCTCGAAAAAAACACGCGAAAAGGTTTATACAGGAGATGAGAGCTTTATCGAAACGCTGGCGCTGTGAAGATCGACCAACGGGAAAACGAAGTATTAATTAAGACTAATAATTGCACTAGAGGACATATATTTCTAAAAGAAAAAAAGCGAAAAACAATGCCGGCTTGGGATTTAATGTACCCGCAACGCCGTGGCTTTAAAGGCCCTACAAGCGGGCTTACGAGTTATTCATTAGGACAAATAATAACAAGAGAGCATATACGTTCACGGAGAAAAAGACGCGTCAATGGTTTTAGTATGTGTGATAAGTAACTCGGAACGCCTGCCGATAGAAGATACTACAAGTAAGATAATAAATATTTATTGAGACTATGTATACAACAAAAGGATATATGTTTCCCAACGAAAAGACGCCAGCTAAAGGCAAATCGAGCAAGATTGATGCCATCCGCAGCAGCTACCCGTAGCATACAGTTATCGCAAAAGATGTTGACAGTCCGCTCCAGATAGGGGAAGAATTAAATAGGTCGTGGAGACTTGCCGTTGCTTTCAGTGCTCGGGGACGTCATCGGGCTCGAAATAATCGGGTACGTAATAATCAGACAAAATAACTGCAAACGTAATAATTAGTTTCGTGGTAATCAGGTACGTAATAATCGGATACGAAACACTTAAAGGTAATAATCGGGCACGTACTATTCGGGCTCGTATTGTTTGGGCAGATAATAATTGGTGACGTGATAATCGGGTATGAAGTAATAGAGCACCTAATAATCGGTGACGTAGTAATAGAAGACGTAATAATCGGTGACGAAAAAAAAAGGGAAATAAAAGTAGGCCTCATAATAATCGGGCGGAGAATAGTCCATGACGTGATAATCGGGTATGTATTCATCAGGCACCTAATAATCGCGGACGTAATAATCGGGGACGTTGTAATCGGGCTTGTATTGATCGGGCACCAAATAATCGCGGACGTAGTAATCGGGCTTGTATTGATCGGGAACATAATAATTGGTGACGTGGTAATCGGTGACGTAATATTCGGGTATGTAATAATTAGGCACTTGATAATCAAGCACAGAATAATCGGTGACGTAAAAATAGAAGACGTAATATTCGGTGACGAAATATCAGGTAAATAAAAGAAGGCCTTATATTAATCGGGCTGATGATAATCCATGACGTGATAATCGGGTATGTAATAATCAGGCACCTAATAATCGCGGACGTAATAATCGGGGACGTTGTAATCGGGATGGTATTGATCGGGCACCTAATAAACGGGCTGATGATAATCCGTGACGTGGTAATCGGGTATGTAATAATCGGGCACTTGATAATCGTGTACGAAATAATCGAGGACGTAATAATCGGGGACGAAAAAATAGAGTAAATAAATAATAGTAGGCCTCATAATAATCGGGAAAATAAGAATCCGTGACGTGATAATCGGGTATGTAATAATCAGGCACCTAATAATCGCGGACGTAGTAATCGGGGCCGTAGTAATCGGGCTTGCATTGATCGGGCACATAATAATCGGTGACGTGATAATCGGCGACGTGATAGTCGGGTATGTAATAATCGGGCACTTGATAATCGAGCACCTAATAATCGGTGCCGTAATAATAGAAGACGTATTAATCGGTGGCGAAAAATAAGGGAAATAAAAGTAGGCTTCATAATAATCGGGCTGATTATAATCCGTGACGTGATAATCGGGTATGTAATAATCAGGCACCTACTAATCGCGGACGTAGTAATCGGGGACGTTGTAATCGGGCTTTTATTGATCGGGCACATAATAATCGGTGACGTGATAATCGGGTATGTAATAACCAGGAACCTAATAATCAGGAACGTAGTAATCGGGCTTGTATTGATCGGGCCCGTAATAACCGATGACGTGATAATCGGTGACGTAATAGTCGGGTATGTAATAATCGGGCACTTGATAATCGAGCACCGAATAATCGGTGACGTAAAAATAGAAGACGTAATAATCGGTGACGAAATATTAGGTAAATAAAAGTAGGCCTCATAATAATCGGGCTGATGATTATCCGTGACGTGGTAATCGGGTATGAAATAATCGGGCACTTGATAATCGTGTACGTAATAATCGAGGACGTAATAATTGGGGACGAAAAAATAAAGTAAATAAATAAAAGTAGGCCTCATAAAAATCGGGCTGATAATAGTCCATGACGTGATAATCGGGTATGTCATAATCAGGCACCTAATAATCGCGGACGTAATAATCGGAGACGTAGTAATCGGGCTTGTATTTATCAGGCACATAATAATCGGTGACGTGATAATCGGGTATGTAATAGTCGGGCACTTAATAATCGAGGACGTAATAATCGGGGACTTAATAAACAGGAAAGTAATCATCGGGTACGTATAAATCGGGCTCGTACCAATCGGGTCTGTTAATATCGTGTACGTAACAATCGGGTACACAACAACGCCTGCGCTTAGAAGCAACTACAAGTAAGATAATAAAAATTAATTAAGACTATTTATACACCTAAAGGAGATTTGTTTCCTAAAGAAAAGACCCCTGAATGGTTTTAACGGGAAAGATAATTTACTCGGAACGCCAGGCGTTTATAAGAATGTTCTAGCTGCATCACAATGTATTATATTAGACTATTTACAACACTAAAGGATACATTTTTCCAGAAGCAAAGACGCGCAAATGGCTATTGCAGGGAAATCACTTACTCGGAATGCCTGTGCTTGGTTGGTACAAGCAGTAAGAAATATATGTGCATTCATTGAGACTATTTATAATACTAAATGAGCTATATTTCCAGAAATGAGGACGCGTAAATGGTTATAGCTTACAATATAACTTTCTCGAAACGCCGGCGGCTTGAATGATCGACAAGTTGGATAATGCAGTACTTATTAGGACTTATTGTAACAATAACGAACATACGTTTCCGAAAGAAAAGACGCGTAAATGGTTTTAGGAAGGGATTTACTCGGGACACCCGCGTTTGGAAGTTACTACCAGAAAGATAATAAATTGTTAAATGAGACTATTTTAAGGTAAACGATCCCGAGACGCGTGCGTTGATAAATTTTGCGGCGGCGATAATTTACGCGGGACGCCTGTGGTTTAAAGGCACTACTAGTAGGATAATTCTTGATTTAGTCGGACTAATTCAAAAATTAAATGATACATATTTGCCATGGAAAAGACGTGTAATTTGTTTCAGGCGATAAAAGTACTTATTCGGAATGCCTGCGCTTAGAAGGTTGTACCAGTAAGATTATAAATTACGAAATGAGACTATGTATGCAACTGAAGGATATATATTTCCCGAAAAAAACACGCGAAAAGGTTTATACAGGAGATAAGAGCTTTATCGAAACGCTGGCGCTGTGAAGATCGACCAACGGGAAAACGAAGTATTAATTAAGACTAATAATTGCACTAGAGGACATATATTTCTAAAAAAAAAAAAAGCGAAAACAATGCCGGCTTGGGATTTAATGTACCCGCAACGCCGTGGCTTTAAAGGCCCTACAAGCGGGCTGACGAGTTATTCATTAGGACAAATAATAACAAGAGAGCATATACGTTCACGGAGAAAAAGACGCGTCAATGGTTTTAGTATGTGTGATAAGTTACTCGGAACGCCTGCGGATAGAAGATACTACAAGTAAGATAATAAATATTTATTGAGACTATGTATACAACAAAAAGATATATGTTTCCCAAAGAAAAGACGCCAGCTAAAGGCAAATCGAGCAAGATCGATGCCATCCGCAGCAGCTACCCGTAGCATACAGTTATCGCAAAAGATGTTGACAGTCCGCTCCAGATAGGGGAAGATGCAAATAAGTCGTGGAGACTTGCCGTTGCTTTCAGTGCTCGGGGACGTCATCGGGCTCGAAATAATCGGGTCCGTGGTAATCAGGTACGTAATAATCGGATACGAAATACTTAAAGGTAATAATCGGGCACGTACTGATTGGGCTCGTGTTGTTTGGGCAGATAATAATTGGTGACGTGATAATCGGGAATGAAGTAATAGAGCACCTATTAATCGGTGACGTAATAATAGAAGACGTAATAGTCGGTGACGAAAAAATCAGGGTAATAAAAATAGGCCTCATAATAATCGGGCAGATAATAATCCCTGACGTGATAATCGGGTATGTAATAATCAGGCACCTAATAATCGTGGACGTAATAATCGGGGACGTAGTAATCGGGCACATAATAATCGGTGACGTGATAATCGGTGACGTAATAGTCGGGTATGTAATAATCGGGCACTTGATAATCGCCCACCGAATAATCGGTGCCGTAATAATAGAAGACGTAATAATCGGTGGCGAAAAATCAGGGAAATAAAAGTAGGCCTCATAATAATCGGGCTGATAATAATCCGTGACGTGATAATCGGGTATGTCATAATCAGGCATTAACTAATCGCTGACGTAAGAATCGGGGACGTAGTAATCGGGCTTGTATATATCAGGCACATAATAATCGTTGACATGATAATCGGGTATGTAATAATTGGGCACTTAATAATCGAGGACGTAATAATCGGGGACTTAATAAACAGGGAAGTAATCATTGTGTACGTATAAATCGGGCTCGTACCAATCGGGTCTGTTAATATCGTGTACGTAACAATCGGGTACGTAACAATGCCTGCCGTTAGAAGGAACTACAAGTAAGATAATAAAAATTTATTAAGACTATTTATACACCTAAAGGAGATTTGTTTCCTAAAGAAAAGACGCCTGAATGGTTTTAACTGGAAAGATAATTTACTCGGAACGCCAGGCGTTTATAAGAATGTTCTAGCTGCATCACAATGCATTTATATTAGACGATTTACACCACCTAAGGATGCCTACTTCCAGAAGCAAAGACGCGCAAATGGCTATAGCAGGGAAATAGCTTACTCGGAATGCCTGTGCTTGGTTGGTACAAGTTGTGAGAAATATATATGCATTCATTGAGACTATTTATAATACCAAAAGAGCTATATTACCAGAAACGAGGACGCGTAAATGCCTATAGCTTACAAGATAACTTTCTCGAAACGCCGGCGGCTTGAAGGATCGACAAGTTGGATAATGCAGTACTTATTAAGACTAATTGTAACAATAACGAAAATACGTTTCCGAAAGAAAAGACGCGTAAATACTTTTAGGAGGGGATTTACTCGGGACACCCGCGTTTGGAAGGTACTACCAGAAAGATAATAAATTGTTAAATGAGAATATTTTAAGGTAAACGATCCCGAGACGCGTGCGTTGATAAATTTTGCGGCGGCGATAATTTACGCCCGAAGCCTGTGGTTTAAAGGCACTACTAGTAGGATAATTCTTGATTTAGTCGGACTAATTCAAAAATTAAATGATACATATTTGCCATGGAAAAGACGTGTAATTTGTTTCAGGCGATAAAAGTACTTATTTGAACGCCAGCGCTTAGAAGGTTGTACCAGTAAGATTATAAATTACGAAATGAGACTATGTATGCAACTGAAGGATATATATTTCTCGAAAAAAACACGCGAAAAGGTTTATACAGGAGATGAGAGCTTTATCGAAACGCTGGCGCTGTGAAGATCGACCAACGGGAAAACGAAGTATTAATTAAGACTAATAATTGCACTAGAGGACATATATTTCAAAAAGAAAAAAAAGCGAAAACAATGCCGGCTTGGGATTTAATGTACCCGCAACGCCGTGGCTTTAAAGGCCCTACAAGCGGGCTGACGAGTTATTCATTAGGACAAATAATAACAAGAGAGCATATACGTTCACGGAGAAAAAGACGCGTCAATGGTTTTAGTATGTGTGATAAGTTACTCGGAACGCCTGCGGATAGAAGATACTACAAGTAAGATAATAAATATTTATTGAGACTATGTATACAACAAAAGGATATATGTTTCCCAAAGAAAAGACGCCAGCTAAAGGCAAATCGAGCAAGATCGATGCCATCCGCAGCAGCTACCCGTAGCATACAGTTATCGCAAAAGATGTTGACAGTCCGCTCCAGATAGGGGAAGATGCAAATAAGTCGTGGAGACTTGCCGTTGCTTTCAGTGCTCGGGGACGTCATCGGGCTCGAAATAATCGGGTACGTAATAATCAGACAAAACAACTGCAAACGTAATTATTAGGTCCTTTGTAATCAGGTACGTAATAATCGGATACGACAAACTTAAAGGTAATAATCGGACACGTAATAATCGGGCTCGTATTGTTTGGGCAGATAATAATTGGTGATGTGATAATCGGGTATGAACTAATAGAGCACCTAATAATCGGTGACGTATTAATAGAAGACGTAATAATCGGTGACGAAAAATCAGGGAAATAAAAGTAGGCCTCATAATAATCGGGCTGATAATAATCCGTGACGTGATAATCGGGTATGTCATAATCAGGCATCATTTAATCGCGGACGTAATAATCGGGGACGTAGTAATCGGGCTTGTATTGATCAGGCACATAATAATCGGTGACGTGATAATCGGGTATGTAATAATCGGGCACTTAATAATCGAGGACGTAACAATCGGGGACTTAAAAAACAGGGAAGTAATCATTGGGTACGTTTAAATCGGGCTCGTACCAATCGGGTCTGTTAATATCGTGTACGTAACAATCGGGTACGCAACAAGGCCTGCGCTTAGAAGGAACTACAAGTAAGATAATAAAAATTTATTAAGACTATTTATACACCTAAAGGAGATTTGTTTCCTAAAGAAAAGACGCCTGAATGGTTTTAACTGGAAAGATAGTTTACTCGGAACGCCAGGCGTTTATAAGAATGTTCTAGCTGCATCACAATGCATTTCATTAGACTATTTACAACACTAAAGGATACATATTTCCAGAAGAAATGACGCGTAAATGGTTATAGCAGGGAAATAACTTACTCGGAATGCCTGTGCTTGGTTGGTACAAGTAGTGAGAAATATATATGCATTCATTGACACTATTTATAATAACAAAGGAGCAATATTTCCAGAAATGAGGACGCGTAAATGGTTATAGCTTACAATATAACTTTCTCGAAACGCCGGCGGCTTGAATGATCGACAAGTTGGATAATGCAGTACTTATTAGGACTAATTGTAACAATAACGAACATACGTTTCCGAAAGAAAAGACGCGTAAATGGTTTTAGGAAGGGATTTACTCGGGACACCCGCGTTTGGAAGTTACTACTAGAAAGATAATAAATTGTTAAATGAGACTATTTTAAGGTAAACGATCCCGAGACGCTTGCGTTGATAAATTTCGCGGCGGCGATAATGTACGCCGGACGCTTGTTGTTAAAAGGCAACACTAGTAGGATAATTATCGATTGAGTCGGACAAATTCTAACATTACCTGATACATATTTGCCACGGAAAACACGTGTGAACTGTTTTAGGCGATAAAAGTACTTATTCGGAACGCCAGCGCTTAGAAGGTTGTACCAGTAAGACTATAAATTACGAAATGAGACTACGTATACAACTAAAGGATATATATTTTCCGAAAAAAACACGCGAAAAGGTTTATACAGGAGATCAGAGCTTTATCTAAACGCTGGCGCTGCGACCAACGGGAAAACGAAGTGTTTATTGAGACTAATAATTACACTAGAGGATATATATTCCTAAAAGAAAAAAGCAAAGACAATGTCGGCTTGGGATTTAATGTACCCGCAACGCCGTGGCTTTAAAGGCCCTACAAGCGGGCTGACGAGTTATTCATTAGGACAAATAATAACAAGAGAGCATATACGTTCACGGAGAAAAAGACGCGTCAATGGTTTTAGTATGTGTGATAAGTTACTCGGAACGCCTGCGGATAGAAGATACTACAAGTAAGATAATAAATATTTATTGAGACTATGTATACAACAAAAAGATATATGTTTCCCAAAGAAAAGACGCCAGCTAAAAGCAAATCGAGCAAGATCGATGCCATCCGCAGCAGCTACCCGTAGCATTCAGTTATCGCAAAAGATGTTGACAGTCCGCTCCAGATAGGGGAAGATGCAAATAAGTCGTGGAGACTTGCCGTTGCTTTCAGTGCTCGGGGATGTCATCGGGCTCGAAATAATCGGGTACGTAATAATCAGACAAAACAACTGCAAACGTAATAATTAGGTCCGTTGTAATCAGGTACGTAATAATCGGATACGACATACTTAAATGTAATGATCGGACACGTAATAATCGGGCTCCTATTGTTTGGGCAGATAATAAATGGTGATGTGATAATCGGGTATGAACTAATAGAGCACCTAATAATCGGTGACGTAATAATAGAAGACGTAATAATCGGTGACGAAAAATCAGGGAAATAAAAGTAGGCCTCATAATAATCGGGCTGATAATAATCCGTGACGTGATAATCGGGTATGTCATAATCAGGCATCTAATAATCGTGGACGTAATAATCGGGGACGTAGTAATCGGGCTTGTATTGTTCGGGCACATAATAATCGGTGACGTGATAATCGGGTATGTAATAATCGGGCACTTGATAATCGTGTACGTAAAAATCGAGGACGTAATAATCGGGGACTTAATAAACAGGGAAGTAATCATCGGGTACGTATAAATCGGGCTCGTACCAATCGGGTCTGTTAATATCGTGTACGTAACAATCGGGTACGTAACAATGCCTGCGCTTAGAAGGAACTACAAGTAAGATAATAAAAATTTATTAAGACTATTTATACACCTAAAGGAGATTTGTTTCCTAAAGAAAAGACGCCTGAATGGTTTTAACTGGAAAGATAATTTACTCGGAACGCCAGGCGTTTATAAGAATGTTCTAGCTGCATCACAATGCATTTCATTAGACTATTTACAACACTAAAGGATACATATTTCCAGAAGAAATGACGCGTAAATGGTTATAGCAGGGAAATAACTTACTCGGAATGCCTGTGCTTGGTTGGTACAAGTAGTGAGAAATATATATGCATTCATTGACACTATTTATAATACCAAAGGAGCAATATTTCCAGAAATGAGGATGCGTAAATGGTTATAGCTTACAATATAACTTTCTCGAAACGCCGGCGGCTTGAATGATCGACAAGTTGGATAATGCAGTACTTATTAGGACTAATTGTAACAATAACGAACATACGTTTCCGAAAGAAAAGAAGCGTAAATACTTTTAGGAGGGGATTTACTTGGGACACCCGCGTTTGGAAGGTACTACCAGAAAGAAAATAAATTGTTAAATGAGAATATTTAAAGGTAAACGATCCCGAGACGCGTGCGTTGATAAATTTTGCGGCGGCGATAATTTACGCCGGACGCCTGTGGTTTAAAGGCACTACTAGTAGGATAATTATTGATTTAGTCGGACTAAGTTAAACAATAAATGATTCATATTTGCCACGGAAAAGACGTGTAAACTGTTTTAGGCGATAAAAGTACTTATTCGGAACGCCAGCGCTTAGAAGGTTGTACCAGTAAGATTATAAATTACGAAATGAGACTACGTATACAACTAAAGGATATATATTTTCCGAAAAAAACACGCGAAAAGGTTTATACAGGAGATAAGAGCTTTATCGAAACGCTGGCGCTGTGAAGATCGACCAACGGGAAAACGAAGTATTAATTAAGACTAATAATTGCACTAGAGGACATATATTTTCTAAAAGAAAAAAAAGAAAACAATGCCGGCTTGGGATTCAATGTACCCGCAACGCCGTGGCTTTAAAGGCTCTACAAGCGGGCTGACGAGTTATTCATTAGGACAAATAATACCATGAGAGCATATACGTTCACGGAGCAAAATACGCGTCGATGGTTTTAGCATGTGAGATAACTTAGTCGGAACGCCTGCGGTTAGAAGATACTACAAGTAAGATAATAAAAATTTATTGAGACTATGTATACAACAAAAAGATATATGTTTCCCAAAGAAAAGACGCCAGCTAAAGGCAAATCGAGCAAGATCGATGCCATCCGCAGCAGCTACCCGTAGCATACAGTTATCGCAAAAGATGTTGACAGTCCGCTCCAGATAGGGGAAGATGCAAATAAGTCGTGGAGACTTGCCGTTGCTTTCAGTGCTCGGGGACGTCATCGGGCTCGAAATAATCGGGTACGTAATAATCAGACAAAATAACTGCAAACGTAATAATTAGGTCCGTTGTAATCAGGTACGTAATAAACGGATACGACAACTTTAAGGTAATAATCGGACACGTAATAATGGGGCTCGTATTGTTTGGGCAGATAATAATTGGTGATGTGATAATCGGGTATGAACTAATAGAGCACCTAATAATCGGTGACGTAATAATAGAAGACGTAATAATCGGTGACGAAAAAAGTATAAATCGGGCTCGTACCAATCGGGTCTGTTAATATCGTGTACGTAACAATCGGGTACGTAACAATGCCTGCGCTTAGAAGGAACTACAAGTAAGATAATAAAAATTTATTAAGACTATTTATACACCTAAAGGAGATTTGTTTCCTAAAGAAAAGACGCCTGAATGGTTTTAACTGGAAAGATAATTTACTCGGAACGCCAGGCGTTTATAAGAATGTTCTAGCTGCATCACAATGCATTTCATTAGACTATTTACAACACTAAAGGATACATATTTCCAGAAGAAAAGACGCGTAAATGGTTATAGCAGGGAAATAACTTACTCGGAATGCCTGTGCTTGGTTGGTACAAGTAGTGAGAAATATATATGCATTCATTGACACTATTTATAATACTAAAGGAGCTATATTTCCAGAAATGAGGACGCGTAAATGGTTATAGCTTACAATATAACTTTCTCGAAACGCCGGCGGCTTGAATGATCGACAAGTTGGATAATGCAGTACTTATTAGGACTAATTGTAACAATAACGAACATACGTTTCCGAAAGAAAAGACGCGTAAATGGTTTTAGGAAGGGATTTACTCGGGACACCCGCGTTTGGAAGGTACTACCAGAAAGAAAATAAATTGTTAAATGAGAATATTTAAAGGTAAACGATCCCGAGACGCGTGCGTTGATAAATTTTGCAGGGGCGATAATTTACGCCGGACGCCTGTGGTTTAAAGGCAACACTAGTAGGATAATTATCGAGTGAGTCGGACTAATTCTAACATTAACTGATACATATTTGCCACGGAAAAGACGTGTAAACTGTTTTAGGCGATAAAAGTACTTATTCGGAACGCCAGCGCTTAGAAGGTTGTACCAGTAAGATTATAAATTACGAAATGAGACTATGTATACAACTAAAGGATATATATTTTCCGAAAAAAACACGCGAAAAGGTTTATACAGGAGATAAGAGCTTTATCGAAACGCTGGCGCTGTGAAGATCGACCAACGGGAAAACGAAGTATTAATTAAGACTAATAATTGCACTAGAGGACATATATTTCTAAAAGAAAAAAGCGAAAACAATGCCGGCTTGGGATTTAATGTACCCGCAACGCCGTGGCTTTAAAGGCCCTACAAGCGGGCTGACGAGTTATTCATTAGGACAAATAATAACAAGAGAGCATATACGTTCACGGAAAAAAAGACGCGTCAATGGTTTAAGTATGTGTGATAAGTTACTCGGAACGCCTGCGGATAGAAGATACTACAAGTAAGATAATAAATATTTATTGAGACTATGTATACAACAAAAAGATATATGTTTCCCAAAGAAAAGACGCCAGCTAAAGGCAAATCGAGCAAGATCGATGCCATCCGCAGCAGCTACCCGTAGCATACAGTTATCGCAAAAGATGTTGACAGTCCGCTCCAGATAGGGGAAGATGCAAATAAGTCGTGGAGACTTGCCGTTGCTTTCAGTGCTCGGGGACGTCATCGGGCTCGAAATAATCGGGTACGTAATAATCAGACAAAATAACTGCAAACGTAATAATTAGGTCCGTTGTAATCAGGTACGTAATAAGCGGATACGACATGCTTAAAGGTAATAATCGGACACGTAATAATCGGGCTCGTATTGTTTGGGCAGATAATAATTGGTGATGTGATAATCGGGTATGAAGTAATAGAGCACCTAATAATCGGTGACGTATTAATAGAAGACGGAATAATCGGTGACGAAAAATCAGGGAAATAAAAGTAGGCCTCATAATAATCGGGCTGATAATAATCCGTGAATTGATAATCGGGTATGTCATAATCAGGCATCAATTAATCGCGGACGTAATAATCGGGGACGTAGTAATCGGGCTTGTATTGATCAGGCACATAATAATCGGTGACGTGATAATCGGTGACGTGATAGTCGGGTATGTAATAATCGGGCACTTAATAATCGAGGACGTAACAATCGGGGACTTAATAAACAAGGAAGTAATCATTGGGTACGTATAAATCGGGCTCGTACCAAACGGGTCTGTTAATATCGTGTACGTAACAATCGGGTACGTAACAATGCCTGCGCTTAGAAGGAACTACAAGTAAGATAATAAAAATTTATTAAGACTATTTATACACCTAAAGGAGATTTGTTTCCTAAAGAAAAGACGCCTGAATGGTTTTAACGGGAAAGATAATTTACTCGGAACGCCGGCGTTTATAAGAATGTTCTAGCTGCATCACCATGCATTTCATTAGACTATTTACAACACTAAAGGATACATATTTCCAGAAAAAAAGACGCGTAAATGGTTATAGCAGGGAAATAGCTTACTCGGAATGCCTGTGCTTGGTTGGTACAAGTAGTGAGAAATATATATGCATTCATTGAGACTATTTATAATACTAAAGGAGCTATATTTCCAGAAATGAGGACGCGTAAATGGTTATAGCTTACAATATAACTTTCTCGAAACGCCGGCGGCTTGAATGATCGACAAGTTGGATAATGCAGTACTTATTAGGACTAATTGTAACAATAACGAACATACGTTTCCGAAAGAAAAGACGCGTAAATACTTTTAGGAGGGGATTTACTGGAGACACCCGCGTTTGGAAGGTACTACTAGAAAGATAATAAATTGTTAAATGAGACTATTTTAAGGTAAACGATCCCGAGACCCGTGCGTTGATAAATTTTGCGGCGGCGATAATTTACGCCCGACGCCTGTGGTTTAAAGGCAACACTAGTAGGATAATTATCGATTGAGTCGGACTAATTCTAACATTAACTGATACATATTTGCCACGGAAAAGACGTGTAAACTGTTTTAGGCGATAAAAGTACTTATTCGGAACGCCAGCGCTTAGAAGGTTGTACCAGTAAGATTATAAATTACGAAATGAGACTACGTATACAACTAAAGGATATATATTTTCCGAAAAATCACGCGAAAAGGTTTATACAGGAGATAAGAGCTTTATCGAAACGCTGGCGCTGTGAAGATCTACTGACGGAAAAACGAAGTATTTATTAAGACTAATTATTGCACTAGAGGATATATACTCCTACAAGAAAAAAAGCGAAAACAATGTCGGCTTGGGATTTAATGTACCCGCAACGCCGTGGCTTTAAAGGCTCTACAAGCGGGCTGACGAGTTATTCATTAGGACAAATAATAACATGAGAGCATATACGTTCACGGAGAAAAAGACGCGTCAATGGTTTTAGCATGTGAGGGAACTTACTCGGAACGTCTGCGGTTAGAAGATACTACAAGTAAGATGATAAAAATTTATTGAGACTATGTATACGACAAAAGAATATATGTTTCCCAAAGAAAAGACGCCAGCTAACGTCAAATCGAGCACGATCGATGCCATCCGCAGCAGCTACCCGTAGCATACAGTTATCGCAAAAGATGTTGACAGTCCGCTCCAGATAGGGGAAGATGCAAATAAGTCGTGGAGACTTGCCGTTGCTTTCAGTGCTCGGGGACGTCATCGGGCTCGAAATAATCGGGTACGTAATAATCAGACAAAATAACTGCAAACGTAATAATTAGTTCCGTGGTTATCAGGTACGTAATAATCGGATACGAAATACTGATAGGTAATAATCGGGCACGTACTAATCGGGCTCGCATTGTTTGGGCAGATAATAATTGGTGACGTGATAATCGGGTATGAAGTAATAGAGTACCTAATAATCGGTGACGTAATAATAGAAGACGTAATAATCGGTGACGAAAAAATAAGGGAAATAAAAGTAGGCCTCATAATAATCGGGCAGATAATAATCCGTGACGTGATAATCGGGTATGTAATAATCAGGCACCTAATAATCGCGGACGTAATAATCGGGGACGTAGTAATCGGGCTTGTATTGATCGGGCACATAATAATCGGTGACGTGATAATCGGGTATGTAATAATCGGGCACTTGATAATCGTGCACGTAATAATCGAGGACGTAAAAATCGGGGACGTAAAAATTAAGGACGTGATAAACATGGAAGTAATCATCGGCTACGTATAAATCGGACTCGTAATAATCGGGTCTGTTAATATCGTGTACGTAATAATCGGGTACATACCAATGCCTGCGCTTAGAAGGAACTACAAGTAAGATAATAAAAAATTTATTAAGACTAGGTATACACATAAAGGATATTTGTTTCCCAAAGAATTGACGCCTTAATGGTTTCAACGGGAAAGATAATTTACTTGGAACGCCGGCGTTTATAGGAACGTTCTAGCTGCATAACTATGCATGTCATTAGACTATTTACAACATTAAGGAATTTTTCCAGGAGAAAAGACGCGTAAGTGGTTATAGCAGGGAAATAGCTTACTCGGAATGCCTGTGCTTGGTTGGTACAAGTAGTGAGAAATATATATGCATTTATTGAGACTATTTATAATACTAAATGAGCTATATTTCCAGAAAAGAGGACGCGTAAATGGTTATAGCTTACGAGATAACTTTCTCGAAACGCCGGCGGCTTCAAGGATCGACAAGTTGGATAATGCAGTACTTATTAGGACTTATTGTAGCAATAACGAACATGCGTTTCCGAAAGAAAAGACGCGTAAATGGTTTTAGGAGGGGATTTACTCGGGACACCCGCGTTTAGAAGGTACTACCAGAATGATAATAACTTGTTAAATGAGACTATTTTAAGGTAAACGATCCCGAGACGCGCTCGTTGATAAATTTTGCGGCGGCGAATATTTACGCCCGACGCCTGTGGTTTAAAGGCACTACTAGAAGGATGATTATTGATTTTGTGAGATTAGTTATAACAAAATTATACATAATTGCCACAGAAAAGACGTGTAAATGGTTTTAGGCGATAAAAGTACTTATTCGGGACGCCTGCGCTTAGAAGGTTGTACCAGTAAGATTGTAATTTACGAAATAAGACTTTGTTTACAACTGATGGATACACGATTTCCGAAAAAAACACGCCCAAATGTTTTTACAGGAGATGACAGCTTTATCGAAACGCTGGCGCCGTGAAGATCGACCGACGGGAAAACGAAGTAATTAATAAGACTAATTATTGCACCAGAGGATATATATTTCTAAAAGAAAAAAAGCGAAAACATATTCGGCTTGGGATTTAATGTATCCGCATCGCCGTGGCTTTAAAGGCTCTGCAAGCGGGCTGACGAGTTATTCACTAGGACAAAAAATAACATGAGAGCATATACGTTCACGGAGAAAAAGACGCGTCAATGGTTTTAGCATGTGAGATAACTTACTCGGAACGCCTGCGGTTAGAAGATACTACAAGTAAGATTTTAAAAATTTATTGACACTATGTATACAACAAAAGGATATATGTTTCCCAAAGAAAAGACGCCAGCTAAAGTCAAAACGAGCACGATCGATGCCATCAGCAGCAGCTACCCGTAGCATACAGTTATCGCAAAAGATGTTGACAGTCTGCTCCAGATAGGTGAAGATTCCAATAAGTAGTGGAGACTTGCCGTTGCTTTCAGTGGTCGGGGACGTCATCGGGCTCGAAATAATCGGGTACGTAATAATCAGACAAAATAACTGCAAACGTAATAATCAGTTCCGTGGTAATCAGGTACGTAGTAATCGAATACGAAATACTTAAAGGTAATAATCGGGCACGTACTAATCGGGCTCGTGTTGTTTGGGCAGATAATAATTGGTGACGTGATAATCGGGTATGAAGTAATAGAGCACCTCATAATCGGTGACGTAATAATAGCAGACGTAATAATCGGTGACGAAAAAATAAGGGAAATAAAAGTAGGCCTCATATAAATCGGGCTGATAATAATCCGTGACCTGATAATCGGGTATGTAATAATCAGGCACCAAATAATCGCGGACGATATAATTGTGGACGTAGTAATCGGGCTTGCATTGGTCGGGCACATAATAATCAGTGACGTAATAATAGTAGACGTATTAATCGGTGTCACAAAAATCAGGGAAATAAAAGTAGGCATCATAATAATCGGGCACATAATAATCGGTGACGTGATAATCGGGTACGTAACAATCGGGCACTTGATACTCGTGTACGTAATAATCGAGGACGTAATAATCGGGACGTAATAATCCAGGACGTGATAAACAGCGAAGTAATCATCGGGTACGTATGAATCGGGCTCGTAATAATCGGGTCTGTTAATATCGTGTACGTAACAATCGGGTACGTAACAATGCCTGCCGTTAGAAGGAACTACAAGTAAGATAATAAAAATTTATTGAGACTATGTATAGAACAAAAGGATATATGTCTCCCAAAGAAAAGACGCCAGCTAAAGGCAAATCGAGCAAGATCGATGCCATCCGCAGCAGCTACCCGTAGCATACAGCTATCGCAAAAAATGTTGACAGTCCGCTCCAGATAGGGGAAGATGCAAAAAAAAAGTCGTGGTGACGTGCCGCTGCTTTCAGTGCTCGGGGAAGTCATCGGGCTCAAACAAATCGGGTACTTAATAATCAGACAAAATAACTGCAAACATAATAATTAGGTCCGTGGTAATCAGGTACGTAATAATCGGATACGAAATACTTAAAGGTAATAATCGGGCACGTACTAATCGGGCTCGTATTGTTTAAGCAGATAATATTCAGTGACTTGATAATCGGGTATGTAATAATCAGGCACCTAATACTCGCTGACGAAATAATAGGGGACGTAGTAATCGGGCTTGTATTGATAAGGCACAATATAATCGGTGACGTGATATTCGGGTATGTAATCATCGGGGACTTGATAATCGTGTACGTAATAATCGAGGACGTAATAATCGGGGACGTACAAATCAAGGACGTGATAAATACGGAAGTAATCATCGGGTACGTATAAATCGTGCTCGTAGTAATCGGGTCTGTTAATGTCGAATACGTAACAATCGGGTACGTGACAATGCCTGCGGTTAGAAGGTACTACAATAAGATAATAAAAATGTAATAAGACTATGTATGCACCTAAAGGAGGTTTGTTCCACAAAGAAAAGACGCCTGAATGGTTTTGACAGGATGGATAATTTATTCGGAACGCCTGCGTTTATAAAAATCTTCTAGCTGTATCACAATGCATTTCATTAGACTATTTACAACACTAAAGGATACATATTTCCAAAAGAAAAGACACGTAAATGGTTATAGCAAATAAACAGCTTACTTTGAATGCCTGTGCTTAGTTGATACAAGTACTGAGAAATATATATGCAGTCATTAAGAATATTCACAATACTAAAGGAGCTATATTTTCAGAAAACAGGTCGCGTAAATTTTTATAGCTTACAAGATAACTTTCTCGAAACGCCGGCGGTTTGAACGATCGACAAGTTAGATAATGATGTACTTATTAAGACTAATTTTAACGATAACGAACATACGTTTCCGAAGAAAAGGCGCGTAAATAGTTTTAGGAGGGGATTTACTCGGGACACCCGCGTTTGGAAGGTAATACCAGAAAGATAAAAAATTGTTAAATTAGACAATTTATAAGGTAAACGATCCCAAGATGCGCGCGTTGATAAATTTTGCAGCGGCGATAATTTACGCGGGACGCCTGTGGGTTAAAGGCACTCCTAGTAGGATAATTATTTATTTAGTCGGACTAATTTAAACATTAAATGATACATATTTGCCACAGAAAAGACGTTTCAACTGTTTTAGGAGGTAAAAGTACTTATTCGGAACGCCTGTGCTAATAAGGTTGTACCAGTAAGTTTATAAATTACGAAATGAGACTGTGCATACAACTGAAGGATATATTTTTCCCAAAAAAACACGCGAAAATGGTTTTTCAGGAGATGATAGCTTTATTAAAACGCGGGCACTGTAAAGATCTACATACGCGATAACGAAGTAATAATTAAGACTAATTATTACACTAAAGGACATATATTTCTAAAAGAAAAAAAAGCGACAACAGTGTCGGCTGGGGATATAATTTACCCTCAACGCCGGGGCTATAAAGGCTCTACAAGCGGGCTGACGAGTTATTCATTAGGAGAAATAATAACATTAGAGGATGTACGATCACGGAGGAATGGACGTGTCAATAGTTTTAGCATGTGAGATAACTTACTCGGAACACCTGTGGTTAGAAGATACTAAAAGTAACATAATGAAAAATTATTTAGACTCTGTATGCAACAAAAGGATATATATTTCCCAATGAAAAGACGCCAGCTAAAGGCAAATCGAGCAAGATCGATGCCATCCGCAGCACCTACCCGTAGCATACAGTTATCGCAAAAGATGTTGACAGTCCGCTCCATATAGGGGAAGATGCAAAAAAAAAGTCGTGGTGACGTGCCGCGGCTTTCAGTGCTCGGGGAAGTCATCGGGCTCGAAAAAATCAGGTACTTAATAATCAGACAAAATGACTGCAAACATAATAATTAGGTCCGTGGTAATCAGGTACGTAATTATCGGATACGAAATACTTAAAGGTAATGATCGGGCTCGTACTAATAGGACTCGTATTGTTTAGGCAGATAATAATCAGTGACGTGATAATCGGGTATTTAATAATCAGGCACCTAATGATCGCGGATGTAATACTCGGGGACGTAGTAATCGGGCTTGTAATGATAAGGCACAAAATAATCGGTGACGTGATATTCGGGTATGTAATCATCGGGCACTTGATAATTGTGTACGTAATAATCGAGGACGTAATAATCGGGGACGTACAAATCAAGGAAGCGATAAATACGGAAGTAATCATCGGGTACGTATAAATTGGGCTCGTAATAATCGGGTCTGTTAATGTCGTATACGTAACAATCGGGTACGTAACAATGCCTGCGGTTAGAAGGTACTACAATAAGATAATAAAAACCTATTAAGACTATGTGTGCACCTAAAAGAGATTTGTTTCACGAAGAAAAGACGCCTGAATGGTTTTAACGGGATAAATAATTTACTCGGAACGCCAGCGTTTATAAGAATATTCTAGCTGTATTACGATGCATTTCATTAGACTATTTACAACACTAAAGGATACATATTTCCAGAAAAAATGACGCATCAATGGTTATAGCAGGGAAATAGCTTACTCAGAATGCCTGCGCTTATTTAGTACCAGTAGTGAGAAATATATATGCATTCTTTGAGACTGTTTATAATACTAAAGGAGCTATATTTCCAGAAAAGATGACGCGTAAAAGGTTATAGCTTACAAGATAACTTTCACGAAACGCCGGCGGCTTGAAGGATTGACAAATTGGATAATGCAGTACTTATTAAGACTAATTGTTACAATAACGAACATACATTTACGAAAGAAAAGACGCGTAAGTGGTTTTAGGAGGGGATTTACTCGGCAACCGTCGTATGGAAGGTACTACCAGAAAGATAATAAATTATTAAATGAGACCATTTATAGGGTAAACGATCCCAAGACGCCTGCATTGATAAATTTTGCAGCGGCTAAAATTTACGCCGCTTGCCTCTGGTTTAAAGGCACTACTAGTAGGATAATTATTGATTTAGTCGGACTAATTCAAACATTAAATGGTACATATTTGCCACGGAAAAGACGCGTTAACTGTTTTAGGCGATAAAAGTACTTATTCGGAACGCCTGCGCTTATAAGGTTGTACCAGTAAGATTATAAAATACGAAATAAGACTATGTATGCAACTTGAGGACATATATTTCCCGAAAAAACACGCTAAAATGTTTATACAGGTGATGACAGTTGTATCGAAAGGCTGGCGCTGTGAAGATCTACCGACGGGAAAACGAAGTATTTATTATGACTAATTATTGCACTAGTGAATATAAATTTCTAAAAGAAAAAAAGCAAAAAGAATGTCGGCTGGTGATATAATGTACCCGCAACGCCAGGGCTTTAAAGGCACTACAAGCGGGTTGACGAGTTATTCATCAGGAAAATAATAACAACAGAGCATATCCGTTCACGGAGAAAAAGACGCGTCAATGGTTTTAGCATGTGAGATAACTTACTCAGAACGTCTGCGGATAAAAGATACTACAAGTAAGATAATAAATATTTATTGAGACTATGTATGCAACAAAAGGATATACGTTTCCCAAAGAAAAGAAGCCAGCTAAAGGCAAATCGAGCAAGATCGATGCCATCCGCAGCAGCTACCCGTAGCATACAGTTATCGCAAAAGATGTTGACAGTCCGCTCCATATAGGGGAAGATGCAAATAAGTCGTGGAGACTTGCCGTTGCTTTCAGTGCTCAGGGACGTCATCAGGCTCGAAATAATCGGGTACGTAATAATCTGACAAAATAACTGCAAACGTAATAATTAGGTCCGTGGTAATCAGGTACGTAATAATCGGATACGAAATACTTAAAGGTAATAATCGGGCACGTACTAATCGGGCTCGTATTGTTTTGGCAGATAATAATTGGTGACGTGATAATCGGGTATGAAGTAATAGAGCAACTATATATCGGTGACGTAATAGTACAAGACGTAATATTCGGTGACGAAAAAATAAGGGAAATAAAAGTTGGCCTCATAATAATCGGGCTGATAATAATGCGTGACGTGATAATCGGGTATGTAATAATCAGGCACCTAATAATCGCGGACGTAATAATCGGGGACGTTGTAATAGGGCACATAATAATCGGTGACGTGATAATCGGGTAAGTGATAATCGGGCACTTGATACTCGTGTACGTAATAATCGAGGACGTAATAATCGGAGACGTAGTAATCAAGGACGTGATAAATAGGGAAGTAATCATCGGGTACGTCTAAATCGGGCTTGTAATAATCGGGTCTGTTAATATCGTGTACGTAACAATCGGGTACGTAACAATGCCTGCCGTTAGAAGGAACTACAAGTAAGATAATAAAAATTTATTGAGACTATGTATACACCTAAAGGAGATTTTTTTCCCAAAGAAAAGACGCCTGAATGGTTTTAACGGGAAAGATAATTTACTCGGAACGCCGGCGTTTATAAAAACGTTCTAGCTGCATCACAATGCATTTCAGTAGACTATTTACAACACTAAAGGATACATATTTCCAGAAGAAAAGACGCGTAAATGGTTATAGGAGGGAAATAGCTTACTCGGAATGCCTGTGCTTGGTTGGTACAAGTAGTGAGATATATATGCATTCATTAAGACTATTTATAATACTAAAGGAGCTATATTTCCAGAAGGGAGGACGCGTAAATGGTTATAGCTTACAAGGTAACATTTTTGAAACGCCGGCGGCTTGAAAGGTCGACAAGTTGGATAATGCAGTACTTATTAGGGCTAATAGAAACAATAACGAACATACGTTTCGGAAAGAACAGACGCGTAAACGGTTTTAGAAGGGGATTTACTCGGGACACCCGCGTTTGGAAGGTATTACCAGAAACATAATAATTTGTTAAATGAGACTTATTTAAGGCTAACGATCCCGAGACGTGTGCGTTGATAAATTTTGCGGCGGCGATAATTTACGCGGGACGCCTGTGGTTTAAGGCACTACTAGAAGGATAGTTATTGATTTTGTTAGGTTAATTCTAACATTATTGATACATGATTGCTACAGAAAAGACGTGTAAACCGTTATAGGCGATAAAAGTATTTATTCGGAACGCCTGTGCTTGGAAGGTTGTACCAGTAAGGATATAAATTACGAAATAGGGCTATGCATGCAACATATGGATATATATTTCCCGAAGAAAACAAGCGAAAATGTTTATACAGGACATTGCAGCTTTTTCGAAACGCTGGCGCTGTGAAGATCGACCAACGGAAAAACGAAGTATTTATTAAGACTAATTACTGCACTAGAGGATATATATTTCTAAAAGAAAAAAAGCGAAAACAATTTCGGCTTGGGATTTAATGTAGTGAGAAATATATATGCATTCATTGAGACTATTTATAATACTAAAGCAGCTATATTTCCAGGAAAGAGGACGCGTAAATGGTTATAGCTTACGAGATAACTTTTTCGAAACGCCGGCGGCTTGAAGGATCGACAAGTTGGATAATGCAGTACTTATTAGGGCTAATGGTAACGATAACAAACATATATTTCCGAAAGAAAAGACGCGTAAACGGTTTTAGGAAGGGATTTACTCGGCTCACTCGCATTTGGAAGTTACTATGAGAAAGATAACAAATTGTTAAATGAAACTATTTATAGGGTAAACGATCCCAAGACGCGCACGTTGATGAATTTTGCAACGGCGCTAATTTATGCGGGACGCCTGTGGTTTAATGGCAGTACTAGTAGGATAATTATTGATTTAGTCGGACTAACTTAACCATTAAATGATACATATTTGCCACGGAAAAAACGTGTAAACTGTTTTAGGTGATAAAAGTACTTATTCGGAACGCCATCGCTTAGAAGGTTGTACCAGTAAGATTATAAATTACGAAACGAGACCGCGTATACAACTGAAGGATAAATATTTCCCAAAAAAAGACGCGAAATTGGTTATTCAGGAGATGACAGTTTATCGAAACGCTGGCGCTGTGAAGGTCTACCAACGGGAAAACGAAACATTAATAACGACTAATTATTGCACTAGACGATATATATTTCTTAAGGGAAAAAAAGCCAAAACAATGTGGGCTAGGAATATAATTTACCCGCAACGCCGAAGCTTTAAAGGCTATACAAATGGGCTGACGAGATATTCATTAGGAGAAATAAAAACATTAGAGGATATACGATCAAGGATGAATTAGACATGTCAATAGTTTGAGCATGTGAGATAACTTACTCCCAACGCCGGCGGTTAGAACATACTACAAGTAAGATAATAAAAAATTTATGGAGACTATGTATACAACAAATGGAAATATATTTCCCATAGAAAAGACGACAGCTTATGGCGAATCGAGCAAGATCGATGCCATCTGCAGCAGCTACCCGTAGCATACAGTTATCGCAAAAGATGTTGGCAGTCCGCTCCAGAGAGTGGAAGGTTCAAATAAGTCGTCAAGGCTTGCTGTGTCTTTCAGTGCTCCGGGACGTCATCGGGCTCGAAATAATCGGGTACGTAATAATCAGATGAAATAACTGCAAACGTAATAATTAGGTGCGTGGTAATCAGGTACGTAATAATTGGATACGAAATGCTTAAAGGTAATAATCGGGCACGTACTAATCGGGCTCGTATTGTTTGGGCAGATAATAAGTAGTGACCCGATTATCCAGTATGAAGTAATAGAGCACCTAATTATCGGTGACGTAATCATAGAAGACGTAATAATCAGTGACGAAGAAATCACTGAAATTGAATTAGGCCTCATAATAATCGGGCAGATAATAATCAGAGACGAGATAGTCGGGTATGTGATAATCAAGCACCTAATAATCGCAGACGTAATAATCGGGGACGTAGTAATTGGGCCTGTATTGATCGGGCACATAATAATCAGTTAAGTGATAATCGGGTATGTAATAATCGGGCACTTGATAATCGGGTACGTAATAATCGAGGACGTAATAATCGCGGACGTTATAATCAAGGACGTAATAAACAGGGAAGTAATCATCGCCTACGTATGAATCAGGCTCGTAATAATCGGGTCTCTTAATATCGGGTACATAACAATCGCATACGTAGCAATGCCTGCGGTTAGAATGTAGTACAAGTAAGATAATAAAACTTTATTAAGACTATGTATACGCCTAAAGGAGATTTGTTTCCCAAAGAAAAGACGCCTGAATGGTTTTAGCGGGAAATATAATTTCCTCTGAACTCCGGCGTTTATAAGAATGTTCTAGCTGCATCACAATGCATTTCATTAGACTATATATAACAGTAAAGGATTTATATTTTCAGAAGGAAAGACTGGTAAATGGTTATAGCAGTGAAATAGCTTACTCGGAATGCCTGCACCTGTTTGGTACAAGTAGTGAGAAATATATATGCATTAATTGAGACTATTTATCACACTAAAGGAGCTAAATTTCCAGGAAAGAGGACGCGTAAATGGTTATGGCTTAGAAGATAACTTACTCGAAACGCTGGCGGCTTGAAGGATCGACAATTTGGATAATGCGGTACTTATTAAGACTAATTGTAACAATAACGAACATACGTTTCTGAAAGAAAAGACGCGTAAATGGTTTTAGGAGAGGCTTTACTCGGGACTCCCGCGTTTGGAAGGTACTACCAGAAAGATAATAAATCGTCAAATGAGACTATTTATAGGGTAAACGATCCCAGACGCGTTGATAAATTTTGCAGAGGCGATAATTTACGCGTGACGCCTGTGGTTTACCGGCACTTCTAGTAGGATGATTATTGATTTAGTGAGACTAATTTAAACAATAAATGATACATATTTGCCACAGAAAAGACGGGTAAACTGATTTAGGAGATAAAAACTACTTTTTTCGGAACGCCTGCGCTTACAAGGTTGTACCCGTAAGATTATAAATTACGAAACGAGACTATGTATACGACTGCAGGATATATATTTCTCAAAAAAGACGCGAAAATGGTTATATGGGAGATGATAGGTTTATCGAAACGCTGGTGCTGTGAGGATCTACCAACGGGAAAACGAAGTATTTATTAAGACTAATTATTGCATTAAAGGATATATATTTCTAAAAGAAAGAAAAGAAAAAAACAATGTCGGCTGGAGATATTATTTACCCACAACTCCGGGGCTTTAAAGGCTCTAAACGTGGGCTGACATGGTAATCATTAGGACAAATAATAATATATGAGAGGATATTCCTTCATGGGGAAAAAACTTGTTAATGGTTTTAGCATGTGAGATAACTTACTGGGAACCCCTGCGGTTAGAACATACTACGCGTAAGATAATAAACATTTATTGACACTATGTATACAACACAAGGATATATATTTCCCAAAGAAAAGACACCAGCTAAAGGCAAATCTAGCAAGATCAATGCAATCCGCAGCTGCTACCCCCTAGCATACAGTTATCGCAAAAGATGTTGACAGTCTGCTTGAGAAAGGGGAAGATGCAAATAAGTCGTGGAGTCTTGCCGTTGCTTTCAGTGCTCGGTGACTTCATCGGGCTCGAATATTCGGGTACGTAATAATCAGACAAAATAACTGCACACGTAATAATTAGGTCAGTGGTAATCAGGTACGTAATAATCGGATACTAAATACTTAAAGGTAATAATCGGGCACGTACTAATCGGGCTCGTATTGTTTGGGCAGATAATATTTGGTGACGTGATTATCGGGTATTAAGTAACAGAGCACCTAATAATCGGTGTCGCAATAATAGAAGACGAAATGGCGATAATTTACGCGGGACACCTGTGGCTTAAAGGCACTACAAGTAGGATAATATTTGATTTAGTGAGACTAATTCTAACATTAAAGGATACATATTTGCCGCTGAAAAGACGTGTAAACTGTTTTAGGAGATACAAGTATTATTCGGAACGCCTGCGCTTAGAAGGTTGTACCAGTAAGATTATAAATTACGAAATGAGACTAAGTAAAAAACTGAAGGATAAATATTTCCCAAAAAAGACGCGAAAATGGTTATACAGGACATGATAGCTTTATCAAAACACTGACGCTGTGAAGATCTACCAACGGGAAAACGAAGTATTAATTACGACTAATTGTTGCACTAGACGATACATATTTCTAAACGAAAAAAGCGAAAACAATGTCGGCCGTGGATATAATTTACCCGCGACGCCGGTGCTTTGAAGGCTCTACAAGCGGGCTGACGAGTTATTCATCAGGAAAAATAATAACATTCGAGGATATACGATCACAGAGGAATAGACCTGTAAATAGTTTTAGCATGTGATATAACTTACTCGGAACACCTGTGGTTAGAAGATACTACAAGTAAGATAATGAAAATTTATTGAGACTCTGTAAACAACAAAAGGATATATATTTCGCAAGGAAAGGTCGCCAGCTGAAGTCAAATCGAGCAAGATCGATGCAATCCACATCGATACAATCGAAACGAAATGTTAAATGAGACGATTTATAGGGTAAACGCTCACGAGACGGGCGCGTGGATAAATTTCGCAGAGGCGATAATTTACGCGGGACGCCTGTGGTTTAAAGGCACTACTATTTGGATAATTATTGATTTAGTGAGACTAATTCTAACATCAACTGATACATATTTGCCACGGTAAAGACGTTAAACTGTTTTAGGCTATACAAGTACTTATTCGGAACGCCTCCGCTTAGATGGTTGTACCAATAAGATTATAAATTACGAAATGAGGCTATGTATACAACTGAAGGATAAAGATTTTACAAAAAAAAGACGCGAAAATAGGTATACAGATGATGGTAGCTTTATCGAAACGCTCGCACTGTGAAGATCTATCAAGGGGAAAACGAAGTATTTATTAAGACTAATTATTGCACTAGAGGATATATATTTCTACAAGAAAAAAAGCGAAAACAATTTCGGCTGAAGATATAATGTACCCGCAACGCCGGGGCTTTAAAGGCTTTACAAGTGGGCTGACGAGTTATTCTTTAGGACAAATAATAGCATTAGAAAATATACGTTCACGGAGAAAAAAAGACGCGTCAATAGTTTTAGCATGTGGGATAACTTACTCGGAACGCCTGCGGTTAACAGATACTACAAGTAAGATAATAAATATTTATTGAGACTATGTATAGAACAAAAGGATATATATTTCCCAAAGAAAATACGCCAGCTAAAGGCAAATCGAGCAAGATTGATGCCATCAGCAGCAGCTACCCGTAGCATACGGTTATCGCAAAAGAAGTTGACAGTCCGCTCCAGATAGGGGAAGATGCAAACAAGTCGTGGAGATTTGCCGTTGCTTTCAGTGCCCGGGGACGTCATCGGGCTCGAAATAATCGGGTACGTAATAATCAGACAAAATAACTGCAAACGTAATACGTAGGGCCGTGGTAATCAGGAACGTAATAATCGGATACGAAATACTTAAAGGTAATAATCGGGCATGTACTAATCGGGCTCGTATTGTTTGGGCAGATAATAATCAGTGACGTGATATTCAGGTATGAAAAAATCAGGCACCTAATAATCGCGGACGTAATAATCGGGGACGTTGTAATCGGGCTTGTATTAATCGGGCACATAATAACCGGTGACGTGATAATCGGGTATGTAATAATCGGGCACTTGATAATCGGGTACGTAATAATCGAGGACGTAGTAAGCGGGGACGTAATAATCAAGGACGTGATAAACAGGGAAGTAATCATTGGTTCGTATAAATCGGGCTCGTAATAAGTGGGTCTGTTAATACCGTGTACGTAGCAATCGGGTATGTAAAAATGCCTGTGGTTAGAAGGTACTACAAGTAAATAATAAAAACTTATCTAGACTATGAATACACCTAAAGGAGATTTGTTTCCCAAAAAAAAGACGCCTCAATGGTTTTAGCGGGGAGGATAATTTACTCGGAACGCCGGCGTTTGTAAGAATGTTCTAGCTGCATCACAATGCACCTTAATAAACTATTTACAACACTAAAGGATATATATTTCCAGAGGAAAAGAGACGTAAATGGTTATAGCAGGGAAATAGCTTACTCGGAATGCCTGTGCTTGATAGGTACATGTAGTGAGAAATATATGTGCAATCGTTGAGAGTATTTATATTACTAAATGAGCTATATTTCCAGAAAAGAAGACGCGTAAATAGTTATAACTTAGAAGATAACTTAGTCAAAACCCGGCGGCTAGAAGGATCGACAAGTTAGATAATGCAGTACTTATTAAGAATAATCGTAACATACGTTTGCGAAAGAAAAGACGCGTAACTGGTTTTAGGAGATTATTTACTCGGGCTACCTGCGTTTGAAAGGTACAACCAGAAAGACAATAAATTGTCAAATGAGACTATTTATAGGGTAAACGATCCCGAGACGCGCGCGTTGATAAACTTTGCAGAGGCAATAATTTACCCGGGACGCCTGTGGTTTAATGGCACTACTAGTAGGATAATTATAATTTCAGTAAGACTAATTCTAACTTTAAATGATACATAATTGCCTTAGAAAAGACGTGTAAATTGTTTTAGGAGGAAAAGTGCTTTTTTCGGAACGCCTGCGCTTAGAAGGTTGTACCAGTAAGATTATAAATTACGAAACGAAACTATGTATACGACTGAAGGATATATATTTCCCAAAAAAAAGACGCGAAAATGGTTATACTAGAGATGATAGGTTTATCGAAACGCTGGCACTGTGAAGATCGACCAACGGGAAAACGTAGCATTTATATTGACTAATTATTGCACTAAAGGATATATATTTCCAACAGAAAAAAAAGCGAAAAAAATGTCGGCTGGGGATATAATTCACCCGCACCTCCAGGTCTTTAAAGGGTCTACGAGCTGGCTGACCAGGTAATCATTAGGACGAATGATAACATTAGAGGATATATGTTCACAGGGGAAAAGACGCGTCAATGGTTTTAGCATGTGAGTTAACTTACTCGGAATGCCAGCGGTTAGAAGATACTACAAGTACGATAATAAAATTTATTGAGACTATGTATACAACAAAAGGATATATATTCCCGAAGAAAAAAGACGCCAGCTAAAGGCAAATCGAGCAAGATCGATGCCATCCGCAGCAGCTACCCGTAGCATACAGTTATCGCAAAAGATGTTGACAGTCCGCTCCAGAAAGGGGAAGGTGCAAATAAGTCGTGGAGACTTGCCGTTGCTTTCAGTGCCCGGGGACGTCATCGGGCTCGAATTAATCGGGTACGTAATGATCAGACAAAGTAACTGCACGCGTAATAAATAGGTCCGACGTAATCAGGTACGTACTAATCGGATGCGAAATATTTAAAGGTAATAATCGGGCACGTACTAATCGGGCTCGTATTGTTTGGGCAGATAATAATTGGTGACGTGATAATCGGGTATGAAGTAATAGAGCACTTAATAATCGGTGACGCAACAATAGAAGACGTAATAATCGGTGATGAAAAAATAAGGGAACTAAAAGTAGGCTTCATAATAATCGGGCATATAATAATCAGTGACGTGATATTCGGGCATGTAATATTCAGGCACCCAATAATCGCTTACGTAATAATCTTGGACGTAGTAATCGGGCTTGTAGTGATCGGGCACATAACAATAGGTGACGTGATAATCGGGTATGTAATAATCGGGCACTTGATAATCGTGTACGTAATTATCGAGGACGTAATAATCGGGGACGTAATAATCAACTGCGTGAGAAAGAGGGAAGTAATCATCGGGTACCAATAATCGGGCTCGTAACAATCGGGTCTGTTACTATCGGTTACGTAACAATCGGGTACGTAACAATCCCTGCAGTTAGAAGGTACTACAAGTAAGATCATAAAAATGTATTGAGGCCATGTATACAACTAAAGGATATTTATTTCCCACAGAAAAGATGCCCGAATAGTTTTAGCGGGAAAGATAATTTACTCGGAACGCTGGCGTTTTTAAGATTCTTCTAGCTGCATTACAATGCATTTCATTAGACTAACTAAAACACTAAAGGATACATGTTTCAAGAGGAAAAGACGCGTAAAAGGTTATAGCAGGGAAATAGCTTACTCGGAATGCCTGTGCTTGGTTGGTACAAGTAGTGAGAAATATATGTGCATTCGTCGAGAGTATTTATAATACTTAATGAGCTATATTTCCAGAAAAAAGGACGCGTAGATAGTTATAGCTTACAAGATAACTTACTCAAAACCCGGCGGCTAGAAGGATCGACAAGTTAGATAATGCAGTACTTATTAAGAATAATCGTAACATACGTTTGCGAAAGAAAAGAAGCATAAATGGTTTCAGGAGATAATTTACTCGGGATACCCGCGTTTGAAAGGTACAACCAGAAAGACAATAAATTGTCAAATGAGACTAGTTATAGGGTAAACGATCCCGAGACGTGCGCGTTGATGAATTTTGCAACGGCGCTAATTTATGCGGGACGCCTGTGGTTTAATGGCAGTACTAGTAGGATAATTATTGATTTAGTCGGACTAACTTAACCATTAAATGATACATATTTGCCACGGAAAAAACGTGTAAACTGTTTTAGGTGATAAAAGTACTTATTCGGAACGCCATCGCTTAGAAGGTTGTACCAGTAAGATTATAAATTACGAAACGAGACCGCGTATACAACTGAAGGATAAATATTTCCCAAAAAAAGACGCGAAATTGGTTATTCAGGAGATGACAGTTTATCGAAACGCTGGCGCTGTGAAGGTCTACCAACGGGAAAACGAAACATTAATAACGACTAATTATTGCACTAGACGATATATATTTCTTAAGGGAAAAAAGCCAAAACAATGTGGGCTGGGAATATAATTTACCCGCAACGCCGAAGCTTTAAAGGCTATACAAATGGGCTGACGAGATATTCATTAGGAGAAATAAAAACATTAGAGGATATACGATCAAGGATGAATAGACATGTCAATAGTTTGAGCATGTGAGATAACTTACTCCCAACGCCGGCGGTTAGAACATACTACAAGTAAGATAATAAAAATTTATGGAGACTATGTATACAACAAATGGAAATATATTTCCCATAGAAAAGACGACAGCTTATGGCGAATCGAGCAAGATCGATGCCATCTGCAGCAGCTACCCGTAGCATACAGTTATCGCAAAAGATGTTGGCAGTCCGCTCCAGAGAGTGGAAGGTTCAAATAAGTCGTCAAGGCTTGCTGTGTCTTTCAGTGCTCCGGGACGTCATCGGGCTCGAAATAATCGGGTACGTAATAATCAGATGAAATAACTGCAAACGTAATAATTAGGTGCGTGGTAATCAGGTACGTAATAATTGGATACGAAATGCTTAAAGGTAATAATCGGGCACGTACTAATCGGGCTCGTATTGTTTGGGCAGATAATAAGTAGTGACCCGATTATCCAGTATGAAGTAATAGAGCACCTAATTATCGGTGACGTAATCATAGAAGACGTAATAATCAGTGACGAAGAAATCACTGAAATTGAATTAGGCCTCATAATAATCGGGCAGATAATAATCAGAGACGAGATAGTCGGGTATGTGATAATCAAGCACCTAATAATCGCAGACGTAATAATCGGGGACGTAGTAATTGGGCCTGTATTGATCGGGCACATAATAATCAGTTAAGTGATAATCGGGTATGTAATAATCGGGCACTTGATAATCGGGTACGTAATAATCGAGGACGTAATAATCGCGGACGTTATAATCAAGGACGTAATAAACAGGGAAGTAATCATCGCCTACGTATGAATCAGGCTCGTAATAATCGGGTCTCTTAATATCGGGTACATAACAATCGCATACGTAGCAATGCCTGCGGTTAGAATGTAGTACAAGTAAGATAATAAAACTTTATTAAGACTATGTATACGCCTAAAGGAGATTTGTTTCCCAAAGAAAAGACGCCTGAATGGTTTTTAGCGGGAAATATAATTTCCTCTGAACTCCGGCGTTTATAAGAATGTTCTAGCTGCATCACAATGCATTTCATTAGACTATATATAACAGTAAAGGATTTATATTTTCAGAAGGAAAGACTGGTAAATGGTTATAGCAGTGAAATAGCTTACTCGGAATGCCTGCACCTGTTTGGTACAAGTAGTGAGAAATATATATGCATTAATTGAGACTATTTATCACACTAAAGGAGCTAAATTTCCAGGAAAGAGGACGCGTAAATGGTTATGGCTTAGAAGATAACTTACTCGAAACGCTGGCGGCTTGAAGGATCGACAATTTGGATAATGCGGTACTTATTAAGACTAATTGTAACAATAACGAACATACGTTTCTGAAAGAAAAGACGCGTAAATGGTTTTAGGAGAGGCTTTACTCGGGACTCCCGCGTTTGGAAGGTACTACCAGAAAGATAATAAATCGTCAAATGAGACTATTTATAGGGTAAACGATCCCAGACGCGTTGATAAATTTTGCAGAGGCGATAATTTACGCGTGACGCCTGTGGTTTACCGGCACTTCTAGTAGGATGATTATTGATTTAGTGAGACTAATTTAAACAATAAATGATACATATTTGCCACAGAAAAGACGGGTAAACTGATTTAGGAGATAAAACTACTTTTTTCGGAACGCCTGCGCTTACAAGGTTGTACCCGTAAGATTATAAATTACGAAACGAGACTATGTATACGACTGCAGGATATATATTTCTCAAAAAAGACGCGAAAATGGTTATATGGGAGATGATAGGTTTATCGAAACGCTGGTGCTGTGAGGATCTACCAACGGGAAAACGAAGTATTTATTAAGACTAATTATTGCATTAAAGGATATATATTTCTAAAAGAAAGAAAAGAAAAAACAATGTCGGCTGGAGATATTATTTACCCACAACTCCGGGGCTTTAAAGGCTCTAAACGTGGGCTGACATGGTAATCATTAGGACAAATAATAATATATGAGAGGATATTCCTTCATGGGGGAAAAAACTTGTTAATGGTTTTAGCATGTGAGATAACTTACTGGGAACCCCTGCGGTTAGAACATACTACGCGTAAGATAATAAACATTTATTGACACTATGTATACAACACAAGGATATATATTTCCCAAAGAAAAGACACCAGCTAAAGGCAAATCTAGCAAGATCAATGCAATCCGCAGCTGCTACCCCTAGCATACAGTTATCGCAAAAGATGTTGACAGTCTGCTTGAGAAAGGGGAAGATGCAAATAAGTCGTGGAGTCTTGCCGTTGCTTTCAGTGCTCGGTGACTTCATCGGGCTCGAATATTCGGGTACGTAATAATCAGACAAAATAACTGCACACGTAATAATTAGGTCAGTGGTAATCAGGTACGTAATAATCGGATACTAAATACTTAAAGGTAATAATCGGGCACGTACTAATCGGGCTCGTATTGTTTGGGCAGATAATATTTGGTGACGTGATTATCGGGTATTAAGTAACAGAGCACCTAATAATCGGTGTCGCAATAATAGAAGACGAAATGGCGATAATTTACGCGGGACACCTGTGGCTTAAAGGCACTACAAGTAGGATAATATTTGATTTAGTGAGACTAATTCTAACATTAAAGGATACATATTTGCCGCTGAAAAGACGTGTAAAATGTTTTAGGAGATACAAGTATTATTCGGAACGCCTGCGCTTAGAAGGTTGTACCAGTAAGATTATAAATTACGAAATGAGACTAAGTAAAAAACTGAAGGATAAATATTTCCCAAAAAAGACGCGAAAATGGTTATACAGGACATGATAGCTTTATCAAAACACTGACGCTGTGAAGATCTACCAACGGGAAAACGAAGTATTAATTACGACTAATTGTTGCACTAGACGATACATATTTCTAAACGAAAAAAGCGAAAACAATGTCGGCCGTGGATATAATTTACCCGCGACGCCGGTGCTTTGAAGGCTCTACAAGCGGGCTGACGAGTTATTCATCAGGAAAAATAATAACATTCGAGGATATACGATCACAGAGGAATAGACCTGTAAATAGTTTTAGCATGTGATATAACTTACTCGGAACACCTGTGGTTAGAAGATACTACAAGTAAGATAATGAAAAATTTATTGAGACTCTGTAAACAACAAAAGGATATATATTTCGCAAGGAAAGGTCGCCAGCTGAAGTCAAATCGAGCAAGATCGATGCAATCCACATCGATACAATCGAAACGAAATGTTAAATGAGACGATTTATAGGGTAAACGCTCACGAGACGGGCGCGTGGATAAATTTCGCAGAGGCGATAATTTACGCGGGACGCCTGTGGTTTAAAGGCACTACTATTTGGATAATTATTGATTTAGTGAGACTAATTCTAACATCAACTGATACATATTTGCCACGGTAAAGACGTTAAACTGTTTTAGGCTATACAAGTACTTATTCGGAACGCCTCCGCTTAGATGGTTGTACCAATAAGATTATAAATTACGAAATGAGGCTATGTATACAACTGAAGGATAAAGATTTTACAAAAAAAGACGCGAAAATAGGTATACAGATGATGGTAGCTTTATCGAAACGCTCGCACTGTGAAGATCTATCAAGGGGAAAACGAAGTATTTATTAAGACTAATTATTGCACTAGAGGATATATATTTCTACAAGAAAAAAAGCGAAAACAATTTCGGCTGAAGATATAATGTACCCGCAACGCCGGGGCTTTAAAGGCTTTACAAGTGGGCTGACGAGTTATTCTTTAGGACAAATAATAGCATTAGAAAATATACGTTCACGGAGAAAAAGACGCGTCAATAGTTTTAGCATGTGGGATAACTTACTCGGAACGCCTGCGGTTAACAGATACTACAAGTAAGATAATAAATATTTATTGAGACTATGTATAGAACAAAAGGATATATATTTCCCAAAGAAAATACGCCAGCTAAAGGCAAATCGAGCAAGATTGATGCCATCAGCAGCAGCTACCCGTAGCATACGGTTATCGCAAAAGAAGTTGACAGTCCGCTCCAGATAGGGGAAGATGCAAACAAGTCGTGGAGATTTGCCGTTGCTTTCAGTGCCCGGGGACGTCATCGGGCTCGAAATAATCGGGTACGTAATAATCAGACAAAATAACTGCAAACGTAATACGTAGGGCCGTGGTAATCAGGAACGTAATAATCGGATACGAAATACTTAAAGGTAATAATCGGGCATGTACTAATCGGGCTCGTATTGTTTGGGCAGATAATAATCAGTGACGTGATATTCAGGTATGAAAAAATCAGGCACCTAATAATCGCGGACGTAATAATCGGGGACGTTGTAATCGGGCTTGTATTAATCGGGCACATAATAACCGGTGACGTGATAATCGGGTATGTAATAATCGGGCACTTGATAATCGGGTACGTAATAATCGAGGACGTAGTAAGCGGGGACGTAATAATCAAGGACGTGATAAACAGGGAAGTAATCATTGGTTCGTATAAATCGGGCTCGTAATAAGTGGGTCTGTTAATACCGTGTACGTAGCAATCGGGTATGTAAAAATGCCTGTGGTTAGAAGGTACTACAAGTAAATAATAAAAACTTATCTAGACTATGAATACACCTAAAGGAGATTTGTTTCCCAAAAAAAAAGACGCCTCAATGGTTTTAGCGGGGAGGATAATTTACTCGGAACGCCGGCGTTTGTAAGAATGTTCTAGCTGCATCACAATGCACCTTAATAAACTATTTACAACACTAAAGGATATATATTTCCAGAGGAAAAGAGACGTAAATGGTTATAGCAGGGAAATAGCTTACTCGGAATGCCTGTGCTTGATAGGTACATGTAGTGAGAAATATATGTGCAATCGTTGAGAGTATTTATATTACTAAATGAGCTATATTTCCAGAAAAGAAGACGCGTAAATAGTTATAACTTAGAAGATAACTTAGTCAAAACCCGGCGGCTAGAAGGATCGACAAGTTAGATAATGCAGTACTTATTAAGAATAATCGTAACATACGTTTGCGAAAGAAAAGACGCGTAACTGGTTTTAGGAGATTATTTACTCGGGCTACCTGCGTTTGAAAGGTACAACCAGAAAGACAATAAATTGTCAAATGAGACTATTTATAGGGTAAACGATCCCGAGACGCGCGCGTTGATAAACTTTGCAGAGGCACTAATTTACGCGGACGCCTGTGGTTTAATGGCACTACTAGTAGGATAATTATAATTTCAGTAAGACTAATTCTAACTTTAAATGATACATAATTGCCTTAGAAAAGACGTGTAAATTGTTTTAGGAGGAAAAGTGCTTTTTCGGAACGCCTGCGCTTAGAAGGTTGTACCAGTAAGATTATAAATTACGAAACGAAACTATGTATACGACTGAAGGATATATATTTCCCAAAAAAAAGACGCGAAAATGGTTATACTAGAGATGATAGGTTTATCGAAACGCTGGCACTGTGAAGATCGACCAACGGGAAAACGTAGCATTTATATTGACTAATTATTGCACTAAAGGATATATATTTCCAACAGAAAAAAAAGCGAAAAAAATGTCGGCTGGGGATATAATTCACCCGCACCTCCAGGTCTTTAAAGGGTCTACGAGCTGGCTGACCAGGTAATCATTAGGACGAATGATAACATTAGAGGATATATGTTCACAGGGGAAAAGACGCGTCAATGGTTTTAGCATGTGAGTTAACTTACTCGGAATGCCAGCGGTTAGAAGATACTACAAGTACGATAATAAAAATTTATTGAGACTATGTATACAACAAAAGGATATATATTTCCCGAAGAAAAGACGCCAGCTAAAGGCAAATCGAGCAAGATCGATGCCATCCGCAGCAGCTACCCGTAGCATACAGTTATCGCAAAAGATGTTGACAGTCCGCTCCAGAAAGGGGAAGGTGCAAATAAGTCGTGGAGACTTGCCGTTGCTTTCAGTGCCCGGGGACGTCATCGGGCTCGAATTAATCGGGTACGTAATGATCAGACAAAGTAACTGCACGCGTAATAAATAGGTCCGACGTAATCAGGTACGTACTAATCGGATGCGAAATATTTAAAGGTAATAATCGGGCACGTACTAATCGGGCTCGTATTGTTTGGGCAGATAATAATTGGTGACGTGATAATCGGGTATGAAGTAATAGAGCACTTAATAATCGGTGACGCAACAATAGAAGACGTAATAATCGGTGACGAAAAAATAAGGGAACTAAAAGTAGGCTTCATAATAATCGGGCATATAATAATCAGTGACGTGATATTCGGGCATGTAATATTCAGGCACCCAATAATCGCTTACGTAATAATCTTGGACGTAGTAATCGGGCTTGTAGTGATCGGGCACATAACAATAGGTGACGTGATAATCGGGTATGTAATAATCGGGCACTTGATAATCGTGTACGTAATTATCGAGGACGTAATAATCGGGGACGTAATAATCAACTGCGTGAGAAAGAGGGAAGTAATCATCGAGTACCAATAATCGGGCTCGTAACAATCGGGTCTGTTACTATCGGTTACGTAACAATCGGGTACGTAACAATCCCTGCAGTTAGAAGGTACTACAAGTAAGATCATAAAAATGTATTGAGGCCATGTATACAACTAAAGGATATTTATTTCCCACAGAAAAGATGCCCGAATAGTTTTAGCGGGAAAGATAATTTACTCGGAACGCTGGCGTTTTTAAGATTCTTCTAGCTGCATTACAATGCATTTCATTAGACTAACTAAAACACTAAAGGATACATGTTTCAAGAGGAAAAGACGCGTAAAAGGTTATAGCAGGGAAATAGCTTACTCGGAATGCCTGTGCTTGGTTGGTACAAGTAGTGAGAAATATATGTGCATTCGTCGAGAGTATTTATAATACTTAATGAGCTATATTTCCAGAAAAAAGGACGCGTAGATAGTTATAGCTTAGAAGATAACTTACTCAAAACCCGGCGGCTAGAAGGATCGACAAGTTAGATAATGCAGTACTTATTAAGAATAATCGTAACATACGTTTGCGAAAGAAAAGACGCACAAATGGTTTCAGGAGATAATTTACTCGGGATACCCGCGTTTGAAAGGTACAACCAGAAAGACAATAAATTGTCAAATGAGACTAGTTATAGGGTAAACGATCCCGAGACGTGCGCGTTGATGAATTTTGCAGAGGCGATCATGTACGCGGGACGCCTGTGGTTTAAAGGCTCTTCTAGTAGGATAATTATTGATTTAGTGAGACAAATTCTAACATTATCTGATACATATTTGCCACAGAAAAAACGTGTAAACTGTTTTAGGAGATACAAGTATTTTTCGGAACGCCTACGCTTAGAAGGTTGTACCAGTAAGATTATAAATTACGAAATGAGACTAAGTAAACAACTGAAGGATAAAGATTTTACAAAAAAAGACGCGAAAATGGTTATACGGGAGATGGTCGGTTTATCGAAACGCTTGTGCTGTGAAGATCTACCAACGGGAAAACGAAGTATTTATTAAGAATAATTATTGCACTAGAGGATATAAATTTCTACAAGAAAAAAGCGAACACAATGTCGGCTGAAGATATAATGTACCCGCAACGCCGGGGCTTTAAAGGCTGTACAAGCGGGCTGACGAGTTATTCTTTAGGACAAATAATAGCATTAGAAGATATACGTTCACGGAGAAAAAGACGCGTCAATGGTTTTAGCATGTGAGATAACTTACTCGGAAAGCCGGCGGTTAAGAGATACTACAAGTAAGATAATAAAAATTTATTGAGACTATGTATACAACAAAAGAAAATATATTACCCAAAGAAAAGATGCCAGCTAAAGGCACATCGAGCAAGATCGATGCCATCCGCAGCAGCTACCCGTAGCATACAGTTATCGAAAAAGAAGTTGACAGTCCGCTCCACATAGGGGAAGATGCAAAAGGGTCGTGGAGATTTGCCGTTGCTTTCAGTGCCCGGGGACGTCATCGGGCTCGAAATAATCGGGTACGTAATGATCAGACAAAATAACTGCACGCGTAATAAATAGGTCCGACGTAATCAGGTACGTACTAATCGGATGCGAAATATTTAAAGGTAATAATCGGGCACATACTAATCGGGCTCGTATTGTTTGGGCAGATAATAATTGGTGACGTGATAATCGGGTATGAAATAATCAGGCACCTAATAATCGCGGACGTAATAATGCGAAACGTAGTAATCGGGCTTGTATTGATCGGGCACGTAATAACCGGTGACGTGATAATCGGGTATGTAATAATCGGGCACTTGATAATCGGGTACGTAATAATTGAGGACGTAGTAAGCGGGGACGTAATAATCAAGGACGTGATAAACAGGGAAGTAATCATCGGTTCGTATAAATCGGGCTCGTAACAAGCGGGTCTGGTAATATCGTTTACGTAACAATTGGGTACGTAAAAATGCCTGCGGTTAGAAGGTACTACAAGTAAGATAATAAAAATTTATCAAGACTATGAGTGCACCTAAAAGAGATTTGTTTCCCAAAGAAAAGACGCCTGAATGGTTTTAGCTGGAAAGATAATTTACTCGGAATGCCGGCGTTTATAAGAATGTTGTAGCTGTATCACAATGCATTTCATTAGACTATTTACAACACTAAAGGATACATATTTCCAGAAGAAAAGACGCGTAAATGGTTATAGCAGGGAAATAGCTTACTCGGAATGCCTGTGCTTGGTTGGTACAAGTAGTGAGAAATATATATCCATTCATTAAGAATATTTATAATACTAAAGAAACTATATTTCTAAAAAAGAGGACGGATAAATGGGTATAGCTTACAAGATAACTTTCTCGAAACGACGGCGGCTTGAAGGATCGACAAGTTGGATAATGCAGTACTTATTAAGACTAATTGTAACAATAACGTACATACGATTCCGAAAGAAAAGACGTGTAAATAGTTTTAGAAGGGGATTTACTCGGGACACCTGCGTTTGGAAGGTACTACCAGAAAGATAATAAATTGTTAAATTAGACAATTTATAAGGTAAACGTCCCAAGATGCGTGCGTTGATAAATTTGGCAGCGGCGATAATTTATGCGGGATGCCTGTGGTTTAAAGGCACTACTAGTAAGATAATTATTGATTTATTCGGACTAAGTTAAACATTAAATGATACATATTTGCCATGGAAAAGACGTGTAAACTGTTTTAGGAGATAAAAGTACTTTTTCGGAACGCCTGTGCTTAGAAGGTTGTACCAGTAAGATTATAAATTACGAAATGAGACTACGTATACAACTGAAGGATATATATTTCCCAAAAAAAGACGCGAAATGGTTTAACATGAGATGATAGCTTTATTGAAACGCTGGCTCTGTCAAGATCTACATACGGGAAAACGAAGTAATTATTAAGACTAATTATTACACTAAAGGGCATATATTTCTACATTAAATAAGCGAACTCAATGTCGGCTGAAGATATAATGTACCAGCAACGCCGAGGCTTTAAAGGCTGTACAAGCGGGCTGACGAGTTCTTCATTAGGACAAATAATAGCATTAGAAGATATACGTTTACGGTGAAAAAGACGCGTTAATGGTTTTAGCATATGAGATAACTTACTCGGAACGCCTGCAGTTAACAGATACTACAAGTACGATAATAAACATTTATTGATAATATGTATAGAACAAAAGGATATATATTTCCAAAAGAAAAGACGCCAGCTAAAGGCAAATCGAGCAAGATCGAAGCCATCCGCAGCAGCTACCCGTAGCGTACAGTTATCGCAAAAGATGTTGACAGTCCGCTCCAGATAGGGGAAGATGCAAATAAGTCGTGGAGTCTTGCCGTTGCTTTCAGTGCCCGGGGACGTCATCGGGCTCGAAATAATCGGGTACGTAATAATCAGACAAAATAACTGCAAACGTAATAATTAGGTCCGTGGTAATCAGGTACGTAATAATCAGATACGAAATGATTAAAAGTAAAAATTGGGCACCTACTAATTGAGCTCGTATGGTTTGGGCAGATAATAATTGGTTACGTGATAATCGGGTATGAAGTAACAGAGCACCTAATAATCGGTGACGCAATAATAGAAGACGAAATAATAGGTGACGAAAAAATCAGGGAAATAAAAATTTGCCACATAATAATCGGGCATATAATAATCAGTGACGTGATAATCAGGTACGTAATAATCAGACACCTAATAATCGCGGACGTAATAATCGGGGAGGTAGTAATCGGGCTTGTATTGATTGGGCACATAATAATCGGTGACGTGATAATCGGGTATGTAATACTCGGGCACTTGATAATCGGGTACGTAATAATCGAGGACGCAATAATCGGGGACGTAAAAATCAAGGGTGTGATAAAGAGGGAAGTAATCATCGGGTAAGTATAAATCGGGCTCGTAATAATCGGGTCTGTTAATATCGGATACGTAACAATCGGGTACGTAACTATGCCTGCGGTTAGAAGGTACTACAAGTAAGATAATACAAATTTATTAAGACTACCTATACGACTAAAGGACATTTATTTCCCTAAGAAAAGACGCCAGAATGGGTTTAGTGGGAAAGATAATTTACTCGGAAAGCCGGCGTCTTTAACTATCTTCTAGCTGCTTTACACTGTATTTCATTGGACAATTTATAACACTTAAGGATACATATTTTCAGAAGAAAGACGCGTAACTGGTTATAGCAGGGAAATAGCTTACTCGGAATGCCTGAGCATGGTAGGTACAAGTAGTAAGAATTATATAGGCATTCATTGAGAGTATTTATATTACTAAAGGAGATATATTTCCAGAAATGAGGACGCGTAAATGGTTATAGCTTAGAAGATAACTTAGTAGAAACGCCGGCTGTTTGAAGGATCTACAAGTTGGATAATGCAGTACTTTTTAAGACTAATTGTAACAATAAAGAACATACTACTGCGAAAGAAAAGACGCGTAAATAGTATTAGGAGAGGATTCACTCGTTACTCCCGCGTTTGGAAAGTACTACCAGAAAGAAAATAAATTGTTAAATAAGACTATTTATAGGGTAAACGATCCCGAGACGCGCTCGTTGATAAATTTTGCAAAGGCAACAATTTACGCGGACGCCTGTGGTTTATTGGCACTACTAGTAGGATAATTATTAATTCAGTAAGACTAATTCTAACATTAAATGATACATAATTGCCACATAAAAGAAGTGTAAATTGTTTTAGGAGATAAAAGTACTTTTTCGGAACGCCTGTGCTTAGAAGGTTGTACCAGTAAGGTTATAAAATACGAAACGAAACTATGTATACGACTGAAGGATATATATTTTCCAAAAAAAAGACGCGAAAATGGTTATACTAGAGATGATAGGTTTATCGAAACGCTGGCACTGTGAAGATCGACCAACGGGAAAACGTAGCATTTATATTGACTAATTATTGCACTAAAGGATATATATTTCCAACAGAAAAAAAAGCGAAAAAAATGTCGGCTGGGGATATAATTCACCCGCACCTCCAGGTCTTTAAAGGGTCTACGAGCTGGCTGACCAGGTAATCATTAGGACGAATGATAACATTAGAGGATATATGTTCACAGGGGAAAAGACGCGTCAATGGTTTTAGCATGTGAGTTAACTTACTCGGAATGCCAGCGGTTAGAAGATACTACAAGTACGATAATAAAAATTTATTGAGACTATGTATACAACAAAAGGATATATATTTCCCGAAGAAAAGACGCCAGCTAAAGGCAAATCGAGCAAGATCGATGCCATCCGCAGCAGCTACCCGTAGCATACAGTTATCGCAAAAGATGTTGACAGTCCGCTCCAGAAAGGGGAAGGTGCAAATAAGTCGTGGAGACTTGCCGTTGCTTTCAGTGCCCGGGGACGTCATCGGGCTCGAATTAATCGGGTACGTAATGATCAGACAAAGTAACTGCACGCGTAATAAATAGGTCCGACGTAATCAGGTACGTACTAATCGGATGCGAAATATTTAAAGGTAATAATCGGGCACGTACTAATCGGGCTCGTATTGTTTGGGCAGATAATAATTGGTGACGTGATAATCGGGTATGAAGTAATAGAGCACTTAATAATCGGTGACGCAACAATAGAAGACGTAATAATCGGTGACGAAAAAATAAGGGAACTAAAAGTAGGCTTCATAATAATCGGGCATATAATAATCAGTGACGTGATATTCGGGCATGTAATATTCAGGCACCCAATAATCGCTTACGTAATAATCTTGGACGTAGTAATCGGGCTTGTAGTGATCGGGCACATAACAATAGGTGACGTGATAATCGGGTATGTAATAATCGGGCACTTGATAATCGTGTACGTAATTATCGAGGACGTAATAATCGGGGACGTAATAATCAACTGCGTGAGAAAGAGGGAAGTAATCATCGAGTACCAATAATCGGGCTCGTAACAATCGGGTCTGTTACTATCGGTTACGTAACAATCGGGTACGTAACAATCCCTGCAGTTAGAAGGTACTACAAGTAAGATCATAAAAATGTATTGAGGCCATGTATACAACTAAAGGATATTTATTTCCCACAGAAAAGATGCCCGAATAGTTTTAGCGGGAAAGATAATTTACTCGGAACGCTGGCGTTTTTAAGATTCTTCTAGCTGCATTACAATGCATTTCATTAGACTAACTAAAACACTAAAGGATACATGTTTCAAGAGGAAAAGACGCGTAAAAGGTTATAGCAGGGAAATAGCTTACTCGGAATGCCTGTGCTTGGTTGGTACAAGTAGTGAGAATATATGTGCATTCGTCGAGAGTATTTATAATACTTAATGAGCTATAAAAAAAAAAAAAAGGACGCGTAGATAGTTATAGCTTAGAAGATAACTTACTCAAAACCCGGCGGCTAGAAGGATCGACAAGTTAGATAATGCAGTACTTATTAAGATAATCGTAACATACATACGTTTGCGAAAGAAAAGACGCACAAATGGTTTCAGGAGATAATTTACTCGGGATACCCGCGTTTGAAAGGTACAACCAGAAAGACAATAAATTGTCAAATGAGACTAGTTATAGGGTAAACGATCCCGAGACGTGCGCGTTGATGAATTTTGCAGAGGCGATCATGTACGCGGGACGCCTGTGGTTTAAAGGCTCTTCTAGTAGGATAATTATTGATTTAGTGAGACAAATTCTAACATTATCTGATACATATTTGCCACAGAAAAAACGTGTAAACTGTTTTAGGAGATACAAGTATTTTTCGGAACGCCTACGCTTAGAAGGTTGTACCAGTAAGATTATAAATTACGAAATGAGACTAAGTAAACAACTGAAGGATAAAGATTTTACAAAAAAAGACGCGAAAATGGTTATACGGGAGATGGTCGGTTTATCGAAACGCTTGGTGCTGTGAAGATCTACCAACGGGAAAACGAAGTATTTATTAAGAATAATTATTGCACTAGAGGATATAAATTTCTACAAGAAAAAAAGCGAACACAATGTCGGCTGAAGATATAATGTACCCGCAACGCCCGGGGCTTTAAAGGCTGTACAAGCGGGCTGACGAGTTATTCTTTAGGACAAATAATAGCATTAGAAGATATACGTTCACGGAGAAAAAGACGCGTCAATGGTTTTAGCATGTGAGATAACTTACTCGGAAGCCGGCGGTTAAGAGATACTACAAGTACGATAATAAAAATTTATTGAGACTATGTATACAACAAAAGAAAATATATTACCCAAAGAAAAGATGCCAGCTAAAGGCACATCGAGCAAGATCGATGCCATCCGCAGCAGCTACCCGTAGCATACAGTTATCGCAAAAAGAAGTTGACAGTCCGCTCCACATAGGGGAAGATGCAAAAGGGTCGTGGAGATTTGCCGTTGCTTTCAGTGCCCGGGGACGTCATCGGGCTCGAAATAATCGGGTACGTAATGATCAGACAAAATAACTGCAAACGCGTAATAAATAGGTCCGACGTAATCATCAGGTACGTACTAATCGATATGCGAAATATTTAAAGGTAATAATCGGGCACATACTAATCGGGCTCGTATTGTTTGGGCAGATAATAATTGGTGACGTGATAATCGGGTATGAAAACAGAGCACCTAATAAGTGACGCACCTAATAATCGCGGACGTAATAATCGGGCATATAAAACGTATCGGGTAATAATCGGGCCTAATAATGTATTGATCGGGCACGTACATAACCGGTGACGTGATAATCGGGTATGTAATAATCGGGCACTTGATAATCGGGTACGTAATAATTGAGGACGTAGTAAATCGGGGACGTAATAATCAAGGGGTGTGATAAACAGGGAAGTAATCATCGGTTCGTATAAATCGGGCTCGTAACAAGCGGGTCTGGTAATATCGTTTACGTAAAAATTGGGTACGTAAAAATGCCTGCGGTTAGAAGGTACTACAAGTAAGATAATAAAAATTTATCAAGACTATGAGTGCACCTAAAAGAGATTTGTTTCCCAAAGAAAAGACGCCTGAATGGTTTTAGCTGGAAAGATAATTTACTCGGAATGCCGGCGTTTTATAAGAATGTTGTAGCTGTATTACAATGCATTTCATTAGACACTATTTACAACACTAAAGGATACATATTTCCAGAAGAAAAGACGCGTAAATGGTTATAGCAGAGAAATAGCTTACTCGGAATGCCTGTGCTTGGTTGGTACAAGTAGTGAGAAATATATATCCATTCATTAAGAATATTTATAATACTAAAGAAGATATATTTCAGAAAAAAAGAGGACGGATAAATGCTTATAGCTTACAAGATAGCTTTCTCGAAACGACGGCGGCTTGAAGGATCGACAAGTTGGATAATGCAGTAATTATTAAGACTAATTGTAACAATAACGAACGTTCGTTTCCGAAAGAAAAGACGCGTAAATAGTTTTAGGAGGGGATTTACTGGAGACACCCGCGTTTGGAAGGTACTACTAGAAAGATGATAAATTGTTAAATGAGACTATTTATAGGGTAAACGATCCCGAGACGCGCTGCGTTGATAAATTTGGCAAAGGCGATAATTTATGCGGGACGCCTGTGGTTTAATTGGCACTACTAGTAGGATAATTATTGATTTCAGTCGGACTAATTCTAACATTAAATGATACATAATTTGCCATGGAAAAGAAGTGTAAACTGTTTTAGGAGATAAAAGTACTTTTTCGGAACGCCTGTGCTTAGAAGGTTGTACCAGTAAGGTTATAAAATACGAAACGAAACTATGTATACGACTGAAGGATATATATTTTCCAAAAAAAAGACGCGCGAAATGGTTTAACATGAGATGATAGCTTTATCGAAACGCTGGCTCTGTCAAGATCTACATACGGGAAAACGAAGTAATTATTAAGACTAATTATTACACTAAAGGGCATATATTTCTACATTAAATAAGCGAACTCAATGTCGGCTGAAGATATAATGTACCAGCAACGCCGAGGCTTTAAAGGCTGTACAAGCGGGCTGACGAGTTCTTCATTAGGACAAATAATAGCATTAGAAGATATACGTTTACGGTGAAAAAGACGCGTTAATGGTTTTAGCATATGAGATAACTTACTCGGAACGCCTGCAGTTAACAGATACTACAAGTACGATAATAAACATTTATTGATAATATGTATAGAACAAAAGGATATATATTTCCAAAAGAAAAGACGCCAGCTAAAGGCAAATCGAGCAAGATCGATGCCATCCGCAGCAGCTACCCGTAGCGTACAGTTATCGCAAAAGATGTTGACAGTCCGCTCCAGATAGGGGAAGATGCAAATAAGTCGTGGAGTCTTGCCGTTGCTTTCAGTGCCCGGGGACGTCATCGGGCTCGAAATAATCGGGTACGTAATAATCAGACAAAATAACTGCAAACGTAATAATTAGGTCCGTGGTAATCAGGTACGTAATAATCAGATACGAAATGATTAAAAGTAAAAATTGGGCACCTACTAATTGAGCTCGTATGGTTTGGGCAGATAATAATTGGTTACGTGATAATCGGGTATGAAGTAACAGAGCACCTAATAATCGGTGACGCAATAATAGAAGACGAAATAATAGGTGACGAAAAAATCAGGGAAATAAAAATTTGCCACATAATAATCGGGCATATAATAATCAGTGACGTGATAATCGGGTACGTAATAATCAGACACCTAATAATCGCGGACGTAATAATCGGGGAGGTAGTAATCGGGCTTGTATTGATTGGGCACATAATAATCGGTGACGTGATAATCGGGTATGTAATACTCGGGCACTTGATAATCGGGTACGTAATAATCGAGGACGCAATAATCGGGGACGTAAAAATCAAGGGTGTGATAAAGAGGGAAGTAATCATCGGGTAAGTATAAATCGGGCTCGTAATAATCGGGTCTGTTAATATCGGATACGTAACAATCGGGTACGTAATTTTATTAAGACTACCTATACGACTAAAGGACATTTATTTCCCTAAGAAAAGACGCCAGAATGGGTTTAGTGGGAAAGATAATTTACTCGGAAAGCCGGCGTCTTTAACTATCTTCTAGCTGCTTTACACTGTATTTCATTGGACAATTTATAACACTTAAGGATACATATTTTCAGAAGAAAGACGCGTAACTGGTTATAGCAGGGAAATAGCTTACTCGGAATGCCTGAGCATGGTAGGTACAAGTAGTAAGAATTATATAGGCATTCAGTGAGAGTATTTATATTACTAAAGGAGATATATTTCCAGAAAAAAGGACGCGTAAATGCTTATACCTTAGAAGATAACTTAGTAGAAACGCCGGCTGTTTGAAGGATCTACAAGTTGGATAATGCAGTACTTTTTAAGACTAATTGTAACAATAAAGAACATACTACTGCGAAAGAAAAGACGCGTAAATAGTATTAGGAGAGGATTCACTCGTTACTCCCGCGTTTGGAAAGTACTACCAGAAAGAAAATAAATTGTTAAATAAGACTATTTATAGGGTAAACGATCCCGAGACGCGCTCGTTGATAAATTTTGCAAAGGCAACAATTTACGCGGACGCCTGTGGTTTATTGGCACTACTAGTAGGATAATTATTAATTCAGTAAGACTAATTCTAACATTAAATGATACATAATTGCCACATAAAAGAAGTGTAAACTGTTTTAGGAGATAAAAGTACTTTTTCGGAACGCCTGTGCTTAGAAGGTTGTACCAGTAAGGTTATAAAATACGAAACGAAACTATGTATACGACTGAAGGATATATATTTTCCAAAAAAAAAAGACGCGAAAATAGTTATACAGGAGATGATAGGTTTATCGAAACGCTGGCTCTGTCAAGATCTACATACGGGAAAACGAAGTAATTATTAAGACTAATTATTACACTAAAGGGCATATATTTCTACAGAAAAATAAGCGAACTCAATGTCGGCTGAAGATATATAATGTACCAGCAACGCCGAGGCTTTAAAGGCTGTACAAGCGGGCTGACGAGTTCTTCATTAGGACAAATAATAGCATTAGAAGATATACGTTTACGGTGAAAAAGACGCGTTAATGGTTTTAGCATATGAGATAACTTACTCGGAACGCCTGCAGTTAACAGATACTACAAGTACGATAATAAACATTTATTGATAATATGTATAGAACAAAAGGATATATATTTCCAAAAGAAAAGACGCCAGCTAAAGGCAAATCGAGCAAGATCGATGCCATCCGCAGCAGCTACCCGTAGCGTACAGTTATCGCAAAAGATGTTGACAGTCCGCTCCAGATAGGGGAAGATGCAAATAAGTCGTGGAGTCTTGCCGTTGCTTTCAGTGCCCGGGGACGTCATCGGGCTCGAAATAATCGGGTACGTAATAATCAGACAAAATAACTGCAAACGTAATAATTAGGTCCGTGGTAATCAGGTACGTAATAATCAGATACGAAATGATTAAAAGTAAAAATTGGGCACCTACTAATTGAGCTCGTATGGTTTGGGCAGATAATAATTGGTTACGTGATAATCGGGTATGAAGTAACAGAGCACCTAATAATCGGTGACGCAATAATAGAAGACGAAATAATAGGTGACGAAAAAATCAGGGAAATAAAAATTTGCCACATAATAATCGGGCATATAATAATCAGTGACGTGATAATCGGGTACGTAATAATCAGACACCTAATAATCGCGGACGTAATAATCGGGGAGGTAGTAATCGGGCTTGTATTGATTGGGCACATAATAATCGGTGACGTGATAATCGGGTATGTAATACTCGGGCACTTGATAATCGGGTACGTAATAATCGAGGACGCAATAATCGGGGACGTAAAAATCAAGGGTGTGATAAAGAGGGAAGTAATCATCGGGTAAGTATAAATCGGGCTCGTAATAATCGGGTCTGTTAATATCGGATACGTAACAATCGGGTACGTAACTATGCCTGCGGTTAGAAGGTACTACAAGTAAGATAATACAAATTTATTAAGACTACCTATACGACTAAAGGACATTTATTTCCCTAAGAAAAGACGCCAGAATGGGTTTAGTGGGAAAGATAATTTACTCGGAAAGCCGGCGTCTTTAACTATCTTCTAGCTGCTTTACACTGTATTTCATTGGACAATTTATAACACTTAAGGATACATATTTTCAGAAGAAAGACGCGTAACTGGTTATAGCAGGGAAATAGCTTACTCGGAATGCCTGAGCATGGTAGGTACAAGTAGTAAGAATTATATAGGCATTCAGTGAGAGTATTTATATTACTAAAGGAGATATATTTCCAGAAAAAAGGACGCGTAAATGCTTATACCTTAGAAGATAACTTAGTAGAAACGCCGGCTGTTTGAAGGATCTACAAGTTGGATAATGCAGTACTTTTTAAGACTAATTGTAACAATAAAGAACATATACTACTGCGAAAGAAAAGACGCGTCAATAGTATTAGGAGAGGATTCACTCGTTACTCCCGCGTTTGGAAAGTACTACCAGAAAGAAAATAAATTGTTAAATAAGACTATTTATAGGGTAAACGATCCCGAGACGCGCTCGTTGATAAATTTTGCAAAGGCAACAATTTACGCGGACGCCTGTGGTTTATTGGCACTACTAGTAGGATAATTATTAATTCAGTAAGACTAATTCTAACATTAAATGATACATAATTGCCACATAAAAGAAGTGTAAACTGTTTTAGGAGATAAAAGTACTTTTTCGGAACGCCTGTGCTTAGAAGGTTGTACCAGTAAGGTTATAAAATACGAAACGAAACTATGTATACGACTGAAGGATATATATTTTCCAAAAAAAAAGACGCGAAAATAGTTATACAGGAGATGATAGGTTTATCGAAACGCTGGCTCTGTCAAGATCTACATACGGGAAAACGAAGTAATTATTAAGACTAATTATTACACTAAAGGGCATATATTTCTACATTAAATAAGCGAACTCAATGTCGGCTGAAGATATAATGTACCAGCAACGCCGAGGCTTTAAAGGCTGTACAAGCGGGCTGACGAGTTCTTCATTAGGACAAATAATAGCATTAGAAGATATACGTTTACGGTGAAAAAGACGCGTTAATGGTTTTAGCATATGAGATAACTTACTCGGAACGCCTGCAGTTAACAGATACTACAAGTACGATAATAAACATTTATTGATAATATGTATAGAACAAAAGGATATATATTTCCAAAAGAAAAGACGCCAGCTAAAGGCAAATCGAGCAAGATCGATGCCATCCGCAGCAGCTACCCGTAGCGTACAGTTATCGCAAAAGATGTTGACAGTCCGCTCCAGATAGGGGAAGATGCAAATAAGTCGTGGAGTCTTGCCGTTGCTTTCAGTGCCCGGGGACGTCATCGGGCTCGAAATAATCGGGTACGTAATAATCAGACAAAATAACTGCAAACGTAATAATTAGGTCCGTGGTAATCAGGTACGTAATAATCAGATACGAAATGATTAAAAGTAAAAATTGGGCACCTACTAATTGAGCTCGTATGGTTTGGGCAGATAATAATTGGTTACGTGATAATCGGGTATGAAGTAACAGAGCACCTAATAATCGGTGACGCAATAATAGAAGACGAAATAATAGGTGACGAAAAAATCAGGGAAATAAAAATTTGCCACATAATAATCGGGCATATAATAATCAGTGACGTGATAATCGGGTACGTAATAATCAGACACCTAATAATCGCGGACGTAATAATCGGGGAGGTAGTAATCGGGCTTGTATTGATTGGGCACATAATAATCGGTGACGTGATAATCGGGTATGTAATACTCGGGCACTTGATAATCGGGTACGTAATAATCGAGGACGCAATAATCGGGGACGTAAAAATCAAGGGTGTGATAAAGAGGGAAGTAATCATCGGGTAAGTATAAATCGGGCTCGTAATAATCGGGTCTGTTAATATCGGATACGTAACAATCGGGTACGTAACTATGCCTGCGGTTAGAAGGTACTACAAGTAAGATAATACAAATTTATTAAGACTACCTATACGACTAAAGGACATTTATTTCCCTAAGAAAAGACGCCAGAATGGGTTTAGTGGGAAAGATAATTTACTCGGAAAGCCGGCGTCTTTAACTATCTTCTAGCTGCTTTACACTGTATTTCATTGGACAATTTATAACACTTAAGGATACATATTTTCAGAAGAAAGACGCGTAACTGGTTATAGCAGGGAAATAGCTTACTCGGAATGCCTGAGCATGGTAGGTACAAGTAGTAAGAATTATATAGGCATTCAGTGAGAGTATTTATATTACTAAAGGAGATATATTTCCAGAAAAAAGGACGCGTAAATGCTTATACCTTAGAAGATAACTTAGTAGAAACGCCGGCTGTTTGAAGGATCTACAAGTTGGATAATGCAGTACTTTTTAAGACTAATTGTAACAATAAAGAACATACTACTGCGAAAGAAAAGACGCGTCAATAGTATTAGGAGAGGATTCACTCGTTACTCCCGCGTTTGGAAAGTACTACCAGAAAGAAAATAAATTGTTAAATAAGACTATTTATAGGGTAAACGATCCCGAGACGCGCTCGTTGATAAATTTTGCAAAGGCAACAATTTACGCGGACGCCTGTGGTTTATTGGCACTACTAGTAGGATAATTATTAATTCAGTAAGACTAATTCTAACATTAAATGATACATAATTGCCACATAAAAGAAGTGTAAACTGTTTTAGGAGATAAAAGTACTTTTTCGGAACGCCTGTGCTTAGAAGGTTGTACCAGTAAGGTTATAAAATACGAAACGAAACTATGTATACGACTGAAGGATATATATTTTCCAAAAAAAAAGACGCGAAAATAGTTATACAGGAGATGATAGGTTTATCGAAACGCTGGCACTGTGAAGATCTACCAATGGGAAAACGTAGCATTTATATTGACTAATTATTGCACTAAAGGATATATATTTCCAACAGAAAAAAAAAGCGAAAAACTGTCGGCTGAGGATATAATTTACCGGCAACTCCAGGTCTTTAAAGGGTCTACGAGCGGGCCGACCAGATAATCATTATGACGAATGATAACATTAGAGGATATATGTTCACAGGGGAAAAGACGCGTCAAGGGTTTTAGCATGTGAGTTAACTTACTCGGAATGCCAGCGGTTGGAAGACACTACAAGTAAGATAATAAAAATTTATTGAGACTATGTATACAACAAAAGGATATATGTTTCCCAAAGAAAAGACGCCAGCTAAAGGCAAATCGAGCACGATCGATGCCATCCGCAGCAGCTACCCGTAGCAGACAGTTATCGCAAAAGAAGTTGACAGTCCGCACCAAATAGATAAAGATGCAAATAAGTCGTGGAGACATGCCCCTGCTTTCAGTGCCCGGGGACGTCATCGGGCTCTAATTAATCGGTACGTAATAATCAGACAAAATAACTGCAAACGTAATAATTAGGTCCGTGGTAATCAGGTACGTAATAATCGGATACGAAATAATTAAAAGCAAAAATCGGGCACGTACTAATCGGGCTCATATTGTTTGGGCAGATAATAATTGGTGACGTGATAATTGGGTATGAAGTTATAGAGCACCTAATAATCGGTGACGTAATAATAGAAGACGTAATAATCGGTGACGAAAAAATCAAGGAAATAAAAATATGCCTTAGAATAATCCGGCAAATACTAATCAGTGACTTGATAATCGGGTATGTAATAATCAGGCACCTAATAATTGCGGACGTAATAATCGGGGACGTAGTAATCGGGCTTGTATTGATCGGGCACATAATAATCGGTTACGTGATAATCGGGTATTTAATAATCTGGCACTTGATAATCGTTTACGTAATAATCGAGGACGTAACAATCGGGGACGTAATAATCAAGGACGTGATAAACATGGAAGTAATCATCGGGTACGTATAAATCAGGCTCCTTATAATCGGGTCTGTTAATATCGTGTAAGTAACAATCGGGTACGTAACAATGCCTGCGCTTAGAAGGAACTACAAGTAAGATAATAAAAATCTATTAAGACTATTTATACACCTAAAGGAGATTTGTTTCACAAAGAAAATACGCCTGAATGGTTTTAACGAGATAGATAATTTAATCGGAAAGCTGGCGTTTATAAGAATGTTCTAGCTGCATCGCAATGCATTTCATTAGACTATTTACACCACTAAAGGATACATATTTCCAGAAGAAATGAAGCGTAAATGGTTATAGCAGGGAAATAGCTTTCTCGGAATGCCTGTGCTTGGTTGGTACAAGTAGTGAGAAATATATATGCATTCATTGACACTATTTATAATACTAAAGGAGCTATATTTCCAGAAAAGAGGACGCGTAAATGGTTATAGCTTACAAGATAACTTTCTCGAAACGCCGGCGGTTTGAAGGATCGACAAGTTGGATAATGCAGCACTTATTAAGACTAATTGTAACAATAACGAACTTACGTTTCCGAAAGAAAAGGCGCGTAAATGGTTTTAGGAGGGGATTTACTCGGGACACCTGCGTTTGGAAGGTACTACCAGATAGATAATAAATTTTCGAATGAGACTATTTATAGGGTAAACGATCCCAAAACGCGTTGTCAAGTTTTATTGAGGCGATAATTTACGCGGGACGCTTGTGGTTTAAAGGCACTACAAGTAGGATAATTATCGATTTAGTCGGACTAATTCTAACATTAAATGACATATATTTGCCACAGAAAAGACGTTTAAACTGTTTTAGGAGATAAAAGTATTATTCGGAACGCCAGGCTGAGAACGTTGTACCAGTAAGGCTCTAAATTACGAAACGAGACTACGTATACAACTGAAGGATAAACATTTCCCCAAAAAGAAGCGAAAATGGATATATAGGAGATGATAGCTTTATCGAAACGCTGGCGCTGTGAAGATCTACCAAAGGGAAAACGAAGTAATAATTACGACTAATTATTGCACTACACGATATATATTTCAAAAAGAACAGAAACGAAAACAATATCGGCTTGCAATATAATTTACCTGCAACGCCGGGGCTTTAATGGCTCTACAAGCGGGCTGACAAGTTATTCATTAGGAGAAATAATAACATGAGAGCATATACGATCACGGAGGAATAGACTTGTCAATAATTTTAGCATGTGAGATAACTTACTCGGAACGCCTGCGGTTAGACGATACTACAAGTAAGATAATACAAATTTATTCAGACTATCTAAACAAAAGGATATATATTTCGGAAAGAAAAGACGCAGGCTGAAGTCAAATCAAGCGAGATCGATGCCATTCGCAGCAGCTACCGGTAGCATAAAGTTATCGCAAAAGATGTTGACAGTCCGCTCCAGATAGGGAAAGATGCAAATAAGTCGGGGAGACTTGCCGGTGCTTTCAGTGCTCGGGGACGTCACCGGGTTCGAAAAAATCGGGTACGTAACAATCAGAAAATATAATTGCAAACGTAATAATTAGGTCCCTAGTAATGAAGGTACGTAATAATCGGATACGAAATACTTAAAGGTAATAATCCGGCACGTACTAATCGGGCTCGTATTGTTTGGGCAGATAATAATTGGTGAGGTGATAATCGGGTATGAAGTAATAGAGCACCTAATAATCGGTGACGAAAAAATCAGGGAAATAAAAATAGGCCTCATAATAATCGGGCAGATAATAATCCATGACGTGATAATCAGGTATGTAATAATCAGGCACGTAATAATCGCGGACGTAATAATCGTGACGTAGTAATCGGGCTTGTATTGATCAGGCACATAATAATCGGTGATGTGATAATCGGGTATGTAATAATCAGCCACTTGATAATCGGGTACGTGATAATCGAGGACGTAATAATCGGGGACGTTATAATCAAGTACGTGATAAACAGGGAAGTAATCATCGGTAACGGATAAATCGGGCTCATAATAATCAGGTCTGTTAATATCCGGTACATAAGAATCGGGTACGTTACAATACCTGCGGTTGGAAGGTACTTGAAGTAAGATAATAAAAATTTATTAAGACTATATATAGACCTAAAGGAGGATTATTCCCCAAAGAAAAGACGCCTGAATGGTTTTAGTGGAAACGATAATTTACTAGGAACGCCTGCGTTTTTAAGTATTTTCTAGCCGCAATAAACTGCATTTCATTGGACAATTTATAACACTTGAGGAAACATATTTTCAGAAGAAAAGACGCGTAAATGGTTATAGCAGGGAAATAGCTTACTTGGAATGCCTGAGCTTGGTAGGTACAAGTAGTGAGAAATATATATCCATTCATTGAGACTACTTATATTACTAAAGGATCATTATTTCCAGAAATAAAGACGCGTAAATGGTTATAGCTTAGAAGATAACTTAGCAGAAACGCTGGCGGATTGAAGGATCGACAAGTTAGATAGTGCAGTACTTATTAAGATTAATCGTAAAATACGTTTCTGAAAGAAAAGACGCGTAAATGGTTTTAGGAGAGGTTTAACTCGGGACTCCCACGTTTGGAAGGTACTACCAGAAAGATAATAAGTTGTCAAATGAGACTATTTATAGGATAAACGCTCTTAACACGTGTTGATAAATTTTGCAGACACGATAATTTACACCGGACGCCTGTGGTTTAAAGGCAATACTAGCAGGATAATTATTGATTTAGTGAGACTAATTCTAACACTAAATAATACATATTTGCTACAGAAAAGACTTGTAAACTGATTTAGGAGATGAAAGTACTTTTTCGGAACGCCTGCGCTTAGAAGCTTGTACCAGTAAGATTATAAATTCCGAAACGAGACTTTGTATACGACTGAACGATATATATTTCCCAAAAAAAAGACGCAAAAATGTTTTTACAGGAGATGATAGCTTTATCGAAACGCTGGTGCTGTGAAGATCTACTAACGGGAAAACAAAGCATTTATTAAGACTAATAATTGCACTAAAGGATATATATTTCCAAAAGAAAAAAAAGCGAAAAAAATGCCGGCTGGGGATTTAATTTACCCGCAACTCCAGGTCTTTAAAGGGTCTACGAGCGGGCTGACCAGGTAATCATTAGTACAAATAATGACATTAGAGGATATATGTTCACCAGGGAAAAGACGCGTCAATGGTTTTAGCATGTGAGATAACTTACTCGGAACGCCTGCGGTTAGAAGATACTACAAGTAAGATAATAAAAATTTATTGAGACTATGTATAGAACAAAAGGATATATATTTCGCAAAGAAAAACGCCAGCTAAAGGCTAATCGAGCAAGATCGATGCAATCCGCAGCAGCTACCCGTAGCATACAGTTATCGCAAAAGATGTTGACAGTCTGCTCCAGATAGGGGAAGATGCAAAAAAAAGTCGTGATGACGTGCCACTGCTTTCAGTGCTCGGAGAAGTCATCGGGCTCGAAATAATCGGGTACGAATAAATCAGACAAAGTAACTGCAAATGTAATAATTTGGTCCGTGGTAATCAGGTACGTAATAATCAGATACGAAATACTTAGAGGTAAGACTCGGGCACGTACTAATCGGGCTCGTATCGTTTGAGCGCATAATAATGGGTGACATAATAATTGAAGACGAAATAATCGGTGACGAAAAAATCAGGGAAATACAAATAGGCCTAATAATAATAGGGCAGATAATAATCAGTGACGTGATGATCGGATATGTAATAATCAGGCACCTAATAATCTCGGACATAATAATCGGGGACGTAGTAATCGGGCTTGTATTGATCGGGCACATAATAATCGGGCACTTGATAATCGGGAACGTAATAATCGAATACGTAATAATCGGGGACGTAATAGTCTAGGACGTAATAAACAGGGAAGTAATCATCGGGTACGTGTAAATCGGGCTTGTAATAATCGGGTCTGTTACTATCGTGTACGTAACAATTGGGTACGTAACAATGCATGCGGTTAGAAGGTAGTACAAGTAAGATAATAAAAATTTATTAAGACTACGTATACACCTAAATAAGATTTGTTTCACAAAGAAAAGACGCCTGAATGGTTTTAACGAGATAGATAACTTAATCGGAAAGCTGGCGTTTATAAGAATGTTCTAGCTGCATCACAATGCATTTCATTAGACTATTTACAACACTAAAGGATACATATTTCCAGAAGAAATGACGCGTAAATGGTTATAGCAGGGAAATAGCTTACTCGGAATGCCTGTGCTTGGTTGGAACAAGTAGTGAGAAATATATATGCATTCATTGAGAATATTTTTAATACTAAAGGAGCTATATTTCCATAAAAGCGGACGCGTAAATGGTTATAGCTTAGAAGAATACTTACTCGAAACGCCGGTGGCTTGAAGGATCGAGGAGTTGGGTAATGCAGTACCTATTAAGACTAATTGTAACAATAAAGAACATACTTTGGCGAAAGAAAAGACGCGTAAATGGTTTTAGGAGAGGATTTACTCGGGACTCCCGCGTTTAGAAGGTACTACCAGAAATTAAATAAATTGTCAAATGAGACTGTTTATAGGGTAAACGTTCCCAAGACGCGCGCGTTGATGAATTTTGCAGAGGCAATAATATACGCGGGACGCCTGTGGTTTAACGGCACTACTAGTCGAATAATTATTAATTTAGTAAGACTAATTCTAACATTAAATGATACATAATTGCCACAGAAAAGACGCGTAAATTGTTTTAGGAGATAAAAGTACTTTTTCGGAACGCCTGTGCTAAGCAGGTTGTACCAGTAAGATTTAAAACTACGAAACGAAACTATGTATATGACTGAAGGATATATATTTTCCAAAAAAAAGACGCGAAAATGGTTATACAGGAGATGATAGGTTTATCGAAACGCAGGCTCTGTGAAGATCTGCCAACGGGAAAACGAAGCATTTTTTATGACTATTTATTGCACTAAAGGATATATATTTCCAAAAGAAAAAAAAGCGAAAAAAATATCGGCTGAGGATATAATTTACCCGCAACTCGAGGTCTTTAAAGGGTCTACGAGCGGGCTGACCAGGTAATCAATTGGACGAATGATAACATTAGAGGATATACGGTCACGGAGAAAAATATGCGTCGATGGTTTTAGCATGTGAGTTAACTTACTCGGAATCCCTGCCGTTAGAAGATACTAAAAGTAAGATAATAAAAATTTATTGAGACTAAGTATGCAGCAACAGGATATATATTTCCCAAAGAAAAGACGCCAGCTAAAGGCAAATCTAGCAACATCGAGGCATTCCGCAGCAGCTACCCGTAGCATACAGTTATTGCAAAAGATGTTGACTGTTCGCTCTAGATACGGGAAGGTGCAAATAACTCGTGAAGACTTGCCGTTGCTTTCAGTGCTCGGGGACGTCTTTGGGCTCGAAATAATCGGGTACGTAATAATTAGACAAAATAACTGCAAACAAAATAATTAGGTCCGTGGTAATCAGGTACGTAATAATCGGATACGAAATACTTAAAGGTAATCATCGGGCACGTACTAATTGGGCTCGTGTTGTTTGGGCAGATTACAATTGGGGACGTGATAATCGGGTATGAAGTAATAGAGCACCTAATAATCGGCGACGTAATAATAGAAGACGTAATAATCGGTGACGAAAAAATCAGGAAAATGAAAATAGGCCTAACAATAATCGGGCAGATAATAATCAGTGACGTGATAATCGGGTATGTAATAATCAGGCACCTAATAATCGCGGACGTAATAATCGGGGACGTAGTAATCGGGCTTGTATTGATCGGGCACATATCAATCGGTGACGTAATAATCGGGTGTGTAATAATCGGGCACTTGATAATCGGGTACGTAATAATCGAGGATGTAATAATCGGGGACGTAATAATCAAGGACATGATAAACAGGGAAGTAATCATCGGTACGTATAAATCGGGCTCGTAATAATCGGGTCTGTTAATATCGAGTGTGCAACAATCGGGTACGTAACACTGCCTGCGGTTAGAAGGTACTACAAATAAGATAATAAAAATTTGTTAAGACTATGTATACAACTAAAGGATATTTATTTCCCGAAGAAAAGACGCCCAAATGGTTTTAGCTGGTAAGATAATTTACTCGGAACGCCGGCATTTTTAAGATTCTTCTAGCTGCATTACAATGCATTCCATTAGACTATTTATAACACTAAAGGATACATATTTCTAGAAGAAAAGAGGCGTAAATGACTATAGCAGGGAAATAGCTTACTCGGAATGCCTGTGCTTGGTTGGTACAAGTAGTGAGAAATATATATGCATTCATTGAGACTATTTATATTACTAAAGGGGCTATATTTCCAGAAAAGAGGAGGCTTAAATTGTTACATCTTAGAAGATAACTTACTCGAAACGCCGGCGGATTGAAGGATCGACAAGTTAGATAGTGCAGTACTTAGTAAGACTAATTGTAAACATAACGAACATGCGTTTTCGAAAGAAAAGACGCGTAAATGGTTTTAGGAGGGGTTTACATAAGAATCGGGTACATAAGAATCGGGGTACATAAGAATCGGGTACGTAACAATGCCTGCGGTTGGAAGTTACTGGAAGTAAGATAATAAAAATTTATTAAGACTATGTATACACCTAAAGAAGATTCATTCCCCAAAGAAAAGACGCCTGAATGGTTTTAGTGGAAAAGATAATTTACTCGGAACGCCTGCCTTTTTAAGTATTTTCTTGCTGCATTAAACTGCATTTCCTTGGACAATTGATAACACTTGAGAAAACATATTTTCAGAAGAAAAGACGCGTAAATGGTTATAGCAGGGAAATAGCTTACTCGGAATGCCTGCACTTGGTAGGTACAAGTAGTGAGAAATATATATCAGTTCATTGGGACTATTTATGTTACTAAAGGAGCTATATTTCCAGAAAAAAGGACGCGTAAATAGTTATAGCTTAGAAGATAACTTAGTAGAAACGCCGGCGGATTGAAGGATCGACAAGTTAGATAGTGCAGTACTTATTAAGACTAATCGTAAAATACGTTTCTGAAAGAAAATACGCATAAATGGTTTTAGGAGAGGATTTACTCGCGACTCCCGCGTTTGGAAGGTACTACCAGAAAGATAATAAATTGTCTAATGAGACTATTTATAGGATAAACGCTCTTAACACGCTTTGATAAATTTTGCAGAGGCGATAATTTACTATTATATAATATATATATTATATATATATTATATACTATTATATTACTATTAATAGGGTAAACGATCCCAAAACGCGTTGTCAAGTTTTATTGAGGCGATAATTTACGCGGGATGCTTGTGGTTTAAAGGCACTACTAGTAGGATAATTATCGATTTAGTGAGACTAACTCAAACATTAAATGATACATATTTGCTACTGAAAAGACGTGTAAACTGATTTAGGAGATAAAAGTACTTTTTCGGAACGCCTGAGCTTAGAAGGTTGTACCAGTAAGATTATAAATTACGAAACGAGACTATGTATATGACTGAACGATATATATTTCCCAAAAAAAAGAAGCGAAAATGGTTTTACAGGAGATGATAGCTTTATCGAAACGCTGGCGCTGTGAAGATCTACCAACGGGAAAACGAAGCATTTATTAAGACTAATTATTGCACTAAACGATATATATTTCCAACAGAAAAAAAGCGAAAAAAATGTCGGCTGGGGATATAATTTTCCCGCAACTCCAGGTCTTTAAAGGGTCTACGAGCGGGCTGACCAGGTAATCATTAGGACAAATAATAACATTACAGGATATATGTTCACAGGGGAAAAGACGCTTCAAAGTTTTAGCATGTGAGTTAACTTACTCGGAATGCCAGCGGTTAGAAGACACTACAAGTAAGATAACAAAAATTTATTGAGACTATGTCTACAACAAAAGGATATATATTTCCCAAAGAAAAGACGCCAGCTAAAGCCAAATCGAGCAAGATCGACACCATCTGCAGCAGCAACCCGTAGCATGCAGTTATCGCTAAAGACGTTGACAGTCCGCTCCAGATAGGGGAAGATGCAAACAAGTAGTGGAGACTTGCCGTTGCTTTCAGTGCTCGGGGACATCATCGGGCTCGAATTAATCGGGCACGTAATAATCAGACAAAATAACTGCAAACGTAATGATTAGTTCCGTGGTAATTAGGTACGTAATAATCGGATACGAAATACTTAAAGGTAATAATCGGGCACGTACTAATCGGGCTCGTATTGTTTGGCAGATAATAATTGGTGACGTGATAATCGGGCATGAAGTAATAGAGCACTTAATAATCGGTGACGCAATAATAGAAGACGTAATAATCGGTGACGAAAAAATCAGGGAAATAAAAATAGGCCTCATAATAATCGGGCAGATAATAATCAGTGACGTGATAATCGGGTATGTAATATTCCGGCACCCAATAATCGCTTACGTAATAATCTTGGACGAAGTAATCGGGCTTGTATTGATTGGGCACATAATAATCGGTGACGTGATAATCGGGTATGTAATAATCGGGCTATTGATAATCCTGTACGTAATTATCGAGGACGTAATAATCAAGCGCGAGATAAAGAGGGAAGTAATCATCGGGTACGTATAAATCAGGCTCGTAACAATCGGGTCTGTTACTATCGCTTACGTAACAATCGGGTACGTAACAATCCCTGCAAATAAAAGGTACTACAAGTAAGATAATAAAAATTTATTGAGGCCGTATATACAACTAAAGGATATTTATTTCCCACAGAAAAGATGTCAAAATAGTTTTAGCGGGAAAGATAATTTACTCGGAACGCTGGCGTTTTTAAGATCCTCCTAGCTGCATTGCAATGCATTTCATTAGACTAATTAAAACACTAAAGGATACATGTTTCCAGAGGAAAAGATGCGTAAATGGTTATAGCAGGGAAATAGCTTACTCGGAATGCCTGTATTTGGTAGGTACATGTAGTGAGAAATATACGTGCATTCATTGAGAGTATTTATATTACTAAATGAGCTATATTTCCAAAAAAGAGGACGCGTAAATAGTTATAGCTTAGAAGATAACTTACTTAAAACCCGGCGGCTAGAAGGATTCACAAGTTAGATAATGCAGTACTTATTAAGAATAATCGTAACATACGTTTGTGAAAGAAAAGAAGCGTAAATGGTTTTAGGAGATAATTTACTCGGGATACCCGCGTTTGAAAGGTACAACCAGAAAGACAATAAATTGTCAAATGAGACTATTTATAGGGTAAACGATCCCAACACGCTTTGATAAATTTTGCAGAGGCGATAATTAAAGCGGGACGCCTGTGGTTTAAAGGCATGACTAGTAGGATAATTATTGATTTAGTGAGACTAATTCAAACATTAAATGATACATATTTGCAACAGAAAAGACGTGTAAACTGATTTAGGAGATAAAAGTACTTTTTCGGAACGCCTGCTCTTAGAAGGTTGTACCAGTAAGATTATCAATTACGAAACGAGACTAAGTAAACAACTGAAGGATAAAGATTTTACAAAAAAAGACGCGAAAATGGTTATACGGGAGATGGTCGGTTTATCGAAACGCTTGTGCTGTGAGGATCTACTAACGGGAAAACGAAGTATTTATTAAGACTAATTATTGCATTGAAGGATATATATTTTTAAAAGGAAAAAAAAGAAAATAAAATGTTGGCTGGGGATATAATGTACCCGCACCGCCGTGGCTTTAAAGACTCTACAAGCGGGCTGACGAGTTATTCATTAGGACAATTAATAACATGAGAGCATATACGTTCACGGAGAAAAAGACGAGTCAATGGTTTTAGCATGTGAGATAACTTACTGGGAACCCCTGCGGTTAGAACATACTACAAGTAAGATAATAAACATTTATTGATAATATGTATAGAACAAAAGGATATATATTTCCAAAAGAAAAGACGCCAGCTAAAGGCAAATCGAGCAAGACAGATGCAATCCGCAACAGCTACCCGTAGCATACAGTTATCGCAAAAGATGTTGACAGTCCGCTTCAGATAGGGGAAGATGCAAATAAGTCGTGGAGTCTTGCCGTTGCTTTCAGTGCTCGGTGACTTCAGCGGGCTCGAAATAATCGGGTACGTAACAATCACACAAAATAACTGCACACGTAATAATTAGGTCCGTGGTAATCAGGTACGTAATAATCGGATACGAAATACTTCAAGGTAATAATCGGGCACGTACAAATCTGGCTCGTATTGTTTGGGCAGATAATAATTGGTGACGTGATAATCGGGTATGAAGTAACAGAGCACCTAATTATCGGTGATGCAATATTAGAAGACGAAATAATCAGTGACGAAAAAATCAGGGAAATAAAAATTGGCCTCATGATAATCGGGCAGATAATATAATCAGTGACGTGATAATCGGGTAGGTAATAATCAGACCTCTAATAATCGCGGACGTAATAATCGGGGAGGTAGTAATCGGGCTTGTATTGATTGGGCACATAATAATCGGTGACGTGATAATCGGGTAGGTAATAATCGGGCACTCGATAATCGGGTACGTAATAATCGAGGACGTAATAATCGGGGACGTAATAATCAAGGACGTGATAAAGAGGGAAGTAATCATCGGGTAAGTGTAAATCGGGCTCGTAATAATCGGGTCTGTTAATATCGGGTACGTAACAATCGGGTACGTAGCGATCCCTGCGGTTAGAAGGTACTACAAGTAAGATAATAAAAATTTATTAAGACTACGTATACGACTAAAGGATATTTATTTCCCGAAGAAAAGACGCCCGAATGGTTTTAGCGGGAAAGATAATTTACTCGAAACGCCAGCGTTTTTAAGATTTTCGTAGATGCATTACAATGCATTTCATTAGACTCTTTACAACACTAAAGGATACATATTTCCAGAACAAATGACGCGTAAATGGTTATAGCAGGGAAATAGCTTACTCGGAATGCCTGTGCTTGGTTGGTACAAGTAGTGAGAAATATATATGCACTCATTGAGAGTATTTATATTACTAAAGGGGCTACATTTCCAGGAAAGAGGACGCGTAAATGGTTATAGCTTACGAGATAACTTACTCGAAACGCCGGCGGCTTGGAGGATCGATAAGTTAGATAATGCAGTACTTATTGAGACTAATCGTAACATACGTTACCGAAAGAAAAGACGCGTAAATGGTTTTAGGAGAGGATTTACTCGGGACACCAGCGTTTTGAAGGTACTACTATAAAGATAATAATTTGTCAAATGAGACTATTTAAAGGGTAAACGCTCCGAAAAAGCGTTGATAAAGTTTGCAGAGGCGATAATTTACGCGGGACGCCTGTGGTTTAAAGGAACTAGCAGGATAATTATTGATTAAGTGAGACTAATTCTAACATTAAATGATATATATTTGCCACAGAAAAGACGTGTAAACTGATTTAGGAGATAAATCTACTTTTTCGGATTGCCTGCGCTTCGATGGTTGTGAAAGTAAGATTCTAAATTACGAAAGGAGACTATGTATACAAGTGAAGGATATATATTTCCCGAAAAAAAGACGTGAAAATAGTTTTGCAGGAGATAATAGCTTTACCGAAACGCTGGCACTGTGAAGATCTACCAACGGAAAAACGAAGTATTTATTAAGACTAAATATTGCACTACAGGATATATATTTCTGAAAGAAAAAAAAGCGAAAAAAATGTCAGCTGGGGATATAATTTACCCGCAACTCCAGGGCTTTAAAGGCTCTACAATTGGGCTGACGAGGTAATTATAAGGACTAATAATAACATCAGAGGACATACGTTCACGGGCGAAAAGACTCATTAATGGTTTTAGCATGTGAGATAACTTACTCGGAACGCCTGCGGTTAGAACATACTTCAAGTAAGATAATAAAAATTTATTGAGACTATGTATACAACAAAAGGATATATATTTCCAAAAGAAAAGACGCAAGCTTAAGGCAAAACGAAAGATCGACGCCATCCACAGCAGCTACCCATAGCATACAGTTATCGCAAAAGATGTTGACAGTCCGCTCCAGATAGGGAAAGATGCAAATAAGTCGTGGAGACTTGCCGTTGCTTTCAGTGCTCGGGGACATCATCGGGCTCGAAATAATCGGGCACGTAATAATCAGACAAAGTAACTGCAAACGTTATAATTAGGTTCGTGGTAATCAGGTACGTAATAATTGGATACGAAATACTTAAAGGTAATAATCGGGCACATAATAATCGGGCTCGTATTGTTTGGGCAGATAATAATCGGTGAGATGATAATTGGGTATGAAGTAATAGAGCACCTAATAATCAGTGACGTAATAATAGAAGACGTAATAATCGGTAACGAAAAAATCAGGGAAATGATAATATGCCTCATATCAATCGCGCAGATATTAATCGGTGACAAGATAATCGGGTATGTAATAATCAGGCACCTAATAATCGCGGACGTAATAATCGGGGACATAGTAATCGGGCTTGTATTGATCGGGCACATAATAATCGGTAACGTGATAATCTGGTATGTAATAATCGGGCACTTGATAATCGGGTACGTAATGATCGAGGACGTAAAAACCGGGGATGTAATAATCGAGGACGTGGTAATCAGGGAAGTAATGATCGTGTACGCATAAATCGGGCTCGTAATAACCGGGTCTGATAGTATCTAGTATGTAACTATGGCGTACTTATCAATGCCTGTGGTTAGAAGGTAATACAAGTAAGATAACCAAAATTTATTAACACTATGTATACAACTAAAGGATATATATTTCCCAAAAAAAGATGCTAGCTAAAGGCAAATTGAGCAAGATCGATGCCACCCGCAGCAGCTACTCTTAGCATGCAATTATCGAAAAAGATCTTGGCAGTCTGCTCCAGATATGGGAAGATGCAAATAATTCGTGGAGACTTGCAGTTGCTTTTAGTTTTTGGGGATGTCATCGGGCTCGAAATAATCGTGTACGTAATAATCGGACAAAATAGCTGCAAACGTAATAATTTGTTCCGTGGTAATTAGGTACGTAATAATCGGATACGAAGAATTTACACGTAAAAATCGGGCACGTACTAATCGGGCTCATTTTGTTTGGATCAGATAATAATTGGTGACGGGAGAATCTGGTATAAAGTAATAGAGTATCTAATAATCGGTGGCGTAATACAAGAAGACATAATAATCGGTGACGTAAAAATCAGGGACATGATAATAGGCCATATAATAATTGGACAGATAATAATCAGTGACGTGATAATCGGGTATGTTATAATCAGGCACCCAATAATCGCGGACGTAATAATCTGGGACGTAGTATTCCGGCTTGTATTGATAGGGCACATAATAATCTGTGACGTGATAATCGGGTATGTAATAATCGGACACTTGATAATCGGGTACGTAATTATCGAGGACGTAATAACCGGGGACGTAATAATCGAGGACGTGATAATCAGGGAAGTGTTGATCGGGTACGTATAAATCGGGCTCGTAATAATCGGTTCTGTTAACATCGGGTATGTAACAATCGGGTACATCACAATGACTTCGGTTAGGAGGTACTACAAGTAAGGCAGTAAAATTTTATTAAGACTGCGTATACACATAAAGGATATTTGCTTCCCAAATAAAAAACCCCCGAATGGTTTTAGCGGGAAAGATAATTTAGTCGGACCACCGGTGTTTTGAAGAATCTTGTAGCTGGATTACAATGCATTTCATTAGACTATTTATAACACTAAAGGATACATATTTCCAGAAGAAAAGATGCATACATGGTTATAGCAGGGAGATAGCTTACTCGGAACGCCTGCGGTTGGTAGGTACAGGTAGTGAGAAATATATTCTTTCATTGAGACTATATATACGACTAAAGCAGCTATATTCCCAGAAAAGAGGACGCGTTAATGGTTTTAGCTTGGAAGATAACGTGCTCCAAACGCCGGCGGTTTGAATGATAGAGATGTTGGATAATGCAGTACTTATTAAGGCTAATTATAACAACAACGAACAAACGTTTCCGAAAGAAAAGACGCGTTAATGGTTTTAGGAGGGTATTTACTCGGTACACCCGCGTTTGGAAGGTACTACCAGAAAGATAATAAACTGTCAAATAATACTATTTATAAGGTAATAGATGCCAAGACCCGTCGATGAACTTTGCAGAGGCGATAATTTACGCGGGACGCCTTTCGTTTAATGGTACTACTAGAGATATATATTTGGATTTAGTGAGATTATTTCTAACAACAAAGGATACTCATTTGCCACAGAAAAGACGCGTAAAATGTTTTTGGAAATAAGAGTAGTTATTCGGAACGCCTGCGGTTAAAAGGTAGTACCAGTAAGATTAATAATTAGTAAATGAGACTATGTATACAACTGAAGGATATATATTTCCCAAAGAAAAGATGCGTAAATGGTTATACCTGAGATGACAGCTTACTCGTAACGCTGGAGCTTTAAGGATCTTCCAATGGGATAACAAGGTATTTATTAAGACTGATTATAACATTTAGGGATATATATTTCTAAAAGAGAAAATAGGCGAAAAAAATGTCGGCTGGGGATATAAGTTACCTGCAACGCCGGTGCTTTGAAGGCTCAACAAGCGGGCTGACGATTTATTCATTATTACAATAATAACTCTTAAGGATATACGTTCACGGAGGAAAAGACGCGTAAATGATTTTAGCATTTGAGATAGCTTACTCGAAACGCCTGCAGTTGGAAGGTACTACAATAAGACAATAAATCATTTAATGAGACCACATATACAACTAAAGGATATATATTTTATTCTAATACAACACGCGTTAATAGTTTTAGAAGGGCAGATAGCGTACTCGCAACACGGGCAATTTGAGATTCCATTGGCGGGCTAACGAAGCATTTAATATGACTAATTATAACACTAATAAGAATACATTTCTGAAAGAGAAAAGAAGCGTACAAACTCTCAGTTGGGGAGTGAAGTTTCTCGCAACGCCTCCGCTTAAAAGGCTCTACCATCGGGCTGATAAATTATTTATTATGACGAATAACAACACGAAAGCATATACGTTCACGTAAGAATATATGCATAAATGGTTTTAGGAGCAGAGATAACTTACTCAGAATGGCTGCGCTTAGAAGGTACTACAAGTAAGATAAGAAAAATGTATTGAGACTATGTATACAACTAAAGGATATATATTTCTCAAAGAAAAGACGCTGGGATGGTTTAAGCGGGAAAGATAATTTACTCGGAACGCCGCCGTTTTGAAGAATCTTCTATCTGGATTACAGTGCATTTCATAAGACTATTTATATCACTAAAGGATACATATTTCCAGAAGAAAAGACGCGTAAGGGGTTATAGCAGGGAGATAGCTTACCCGGAACCCCTGCGGTTGGTAGGTACAAGTAGTGAGAAATATATTCATTCATTGAGACTCTTTATGTTAATAAAGGTGCTATATTTCCGGAAAAGAGGACGCATAGATGGTTACAGCTTGGTAGATCGGAAGGTAGATCTTGGTAGTCGGAACGCCGGTGGTTTGAAGGATCGACAAGTTGGATAATGCAGTACTCATTAAGACTAATTGTAACAATAACGAACATACGTTTTCGAAAGAAAATACGCGTACAGGATATATATTTCCTGAAGAAAACGCATGAATGATTCAAGCAGCTACATACAATACTCGTAATGCCGGCGGCTTGAAGGATCGACGACCATGATGACAAATTATTGATTAGGACTGATTAAAACAATGAAGGATATAATATTTTGGAAGCAATACCATCGTGAGCCGTGATGGCACACTGGGTAAGGCGGTTGCTTTCATGACCTCGGTCCCGAGGTCGTGGGTTCGAATCCTGTGGTGGGCGATCCTTTATCGCCACTGCAAGCGGGGTGATAGCCATAAAGGCTCTTCTGTGGCTATACAAAAAGAGGCTGTTCAAGCAGCTAGGATTTATTTATTATTATTATGTAAATGAGTTTAGCAGGCGGATGCCTTACTCGTAATGTCGATAGTTTGAAGAATTTACGAGCATTATGATGAGTCAAATGTCTAAACTAATTATAACACTAGAGGATATAACATTCCGGAAGAAATACAGTATAAATGGACGATAACTTACTCGTAATGCCGGCGGTTTGAATTATGTACTGGCGGGATAACGAGTTATTTATTGAGTCATGTTACAATACTAAAGGATGTATATATTTTCGTAGAAACAATGTGTAGGTGATTTTAGCAGGAAAGTAACGTATGCGTAATGCCGGCGGTTTATAGTATCTACCGGCGGGAAAACGAAATATTTATTGATACTAATTATAGCAGTAACGGATATATATTACAAGGAGCAAAAATGTGGCAATGGTTTTAGCAGGGAAGATATGTTAGTCGTAATGCCAATGGTTTCAAAGATTGTCTAACGGAGTCATGTTGGTCTGCATAACTTTGATTTTGTCTGCATTCATTCAGCAGAATATATAGCGGCCTAGCCAAAACAGAGCTTAAGGCCTTCCAATTCATGAAACAGTTTGCACACTGGCATGGTAAATATATCCAATATGGCTTGTGGGTGAGGGCGGGTAGTTGTGGGCGGGTGGGTGCTGGCTGATGGATGAGGGGTAGTGGGTGTTGGCTGGTGAGTGTGGGCTGGTAAATGATGGCTGGGGTGGTTGTGGGCGGGAGGATGTGGGCTAGTGGTTGTGGGCTAGTGGTAGTGGGCTTTTTGGTGTTAGCAGGTAGGTGTGGGCTGATGGGTGTAGGCAAGAGGGTGTGGGCTGGTGGGTGTTTGCTGGTGGGTGTGGGCTGGTGAGTATTGGCTTGTGGTTTTGGGCTGGTGGTTGTCGGCAGGTCAGTGGAGGCTAGTGGGTGTGGGCTAATGGTAGTGTGCTTGTGGGTGTGGGCTAGTAGTAGTGGGCAAGTAGGTGTGGGCTCGTGGGTGTGGGCGGGAGAGGGTGGGCGGGTGTGTGCGGGCTGATGAGTGTGGGGTAGTGGGTGTTGGCTGTTGGGATTAGGGCTAGTGGTTGTTGGCTGGTAGGTGAGGGCTAGTGGTAGTCGGCCGTTGGGTGTGAGCTATTGGGTGTGGGCTGGTGATAGTGGGCTGGTGGGTGGGGGCTAGTGGTAGTGGGCTATTGGGTGTGGGCTAGTGTGTGTGGGCGGGAGGGTGTGGGCAGGTGGGGCTGGGCTGATGGGTGTGGGGTAGTTTGTGTTGGCGGGTGGGTGTGGGCTGGTGGTTATGAGCTAGTGGGTGTGGGCTAGCGATTAGGGGTAGTAGGTGTGGGAAGGTGGGTGTTGGCTAATGGGTGTGGGCTGCTGAGTGTGTACTGGTGGATGTGAGCTAGTGGTAGTGGGCTTGTGGTTGTGGGCGGGTGAATCTAGGCTAATGGGTGTGGGCCAGTGGGTGTGGGCCAGTGGGTGTGGCCTAGTGGTATTTTGCTTGTGGGTGTGGGCAGGTGCATGTGGGCTAATGGGTGTAGGTTGGTGGGTGTGGGCTGGTGGGTATTGGCTCGTGGTTGTGGGCTGGTGGTTGTCGGAGGCTCAGTGTGGGCTAGTGGGTGTGGGCGTGTGATAGTGGGCTGGAGGGTGTGGGCTAGTAATAGTGGGCTTGTAGGTGTGGGCTCGTGGGTGTGGGCGAGAGAGTTTGGGGGTGTGTGTTGGCTGATGGGTGTGGGGTAGTGGGTGATGGCTGGTGAGTGTGGGCTGGTGGATGTGGGCTACTGGTAGTGGGCAACTAGGTGTGGGCTCGTGGGTGTGTGCGGGAGAGTGTGGGCGGGTGTGTGCGGGCTGATGGGTGTAAGGTAGTGGGTGTTGGCTGCTGGGATTTGGGCTAGTGGTTGTTGGCTGGTAGGTGTGGGCTAGTGGTAGTCGGCCGTGGGGTGTGAGCTATTGGGTGTGGGCTGGTGATAGAGGGCTGGTGGGTGGCGGCTAGTTGTAGTGGGCTATTGGGTGTGGGCTAGTGGGTGTGGGCGGGAGGGTGTGGGCAGGTGGGGCTGGGCTGATGGGTGTGGGGTAGTTTGTGTTGGCGGGTGGGTGTGGGCTGGTGGTTATGAGCTAGTGGGCAGGGGCTAGTAGGTGTGGGATGGTGGGTGTTGGCTAATGGGTGTGGGGCGCTGAGTGTGTACTGGTGGATATGAGCTAGTGGTAGTGGGCTTGTGGTTGTGGTCGGGTGAATGTGGGCTAATAAGTGTCGGCGGGTGGGTGTGGGCCAGTGGGTGTGGGCTAGTGGTAATGTGCTTGTGGGTGTGGGCAGGTGGATGTGGGCTGATGGGTGTAGGCTGGTGGGTTTGGGCTGGTGGATGTGGGCTGGTGGGTGTGGGCTGGTGGGTGTAGGCTAGTGGGTGTGGGCTGGTGGGTATTGGCTCGTGGTTGTGGGCTGGTGGTTGTCGCGGGTCGGTGTGGGCTAGTGGGTGTGGGCGTGTAATAGTGGGCTGGTGGGTGTGGGCTAGTGGTAGTGGGTTAGTAGGTGTGGGCTAATGGGTGTGGGCGGGAGCGTGTGGGCAGGTGTGTTCGGGCTGATGGGTGTGGGGTAGTGGGTTTTGGCTGGTGAGTGTAGGCCGGTGAATGTAAGCTGATGGTTGTGGGCGGTTGGGTGTGGGCTAATGGGTGTGGGCTAGTTGTAGTGGGCTTGCGGGTTTGGCCGGGTAAGTGTGAGCTGATGGGTATGGGTTGGTGGGTGTGGGCTGGTTGGATTTGGGCTAGAGGTTGTTGGCTGGTGGGTTTTTGCTAGTGGTAGTCAGCGGTTGGGTGTGGGCTATTGGGTGTGGGCTGGTGTTAGTGGCCTGGTGGGTGTGAGCTAGTGGTAGTGGGCTATTGGGTGTGGGTCAGTGGGTGTGGGCGGTAGGGGAATGGTTAGGAGGGGCCAGGCTGATGGGTGTGGGGTAGTTTGTGTTTGCGGGTGGGTGTGGGCTGGTGGTAATGGGCTAGTGGGTCTGGGCTAATGGGTAGGGTCTAGAAGGATTGGAATGAAAGGGTGTTGGCTAATGGGTGTGGGCTTCTGAATGTGAACTGGTGGATGTGAGCTAGTGGTAGTGGGCTTGAAGGTGTGGGCGAGTGAATGAGGGCCGGTGGGTGTATGCTGGTGCGTGTGGGCTTGTGGGTGTGGCTTGTGGGTGTGGGCAGGTGGGTGCAGGCTGGTGGACGTCGGTGGGTAGGTGGGGGCTAGTGGGTGTGGGCTGGTGATAGTGGGCTAGTGGGTGTGGGCTATCGGGTGTGGGCGGGAGGGTGTAGGCAGGCGGGTGCGGGCAGGTGGGTGTGGGCAGGAGTGTTTGGGCGTTGGGTGTGGGCTGTGGTAGACGGCTAGTTGGTTAGGGCTGCTGGGCTTGGGCTGGTTGGTGTGGGCTTGTGGGTGTGGGCTACTGGGTGTGGGCTGGTGGGTGCGGGCTTTTGGGAAGGGGCTAGTTGGTAAAGGCTAGTTGGTGTAAGCTAGTCGGTGTGGGCGGGTGGGTGTGGGAAGAAGGGTGTGGGCGGGTATTTGTGCACTGGAGGGTGTAGGCGGAAGGCTGCATGTGTGAGTTTGTGCAAGTGTGTCTGTGTGTCCGTCTGGCTGTCTGGTTGTATGTGTGTCGGTGTGTGTTTCTGTGTGTGTCCGTTTGTGTGAGTAGGTGAGTATGTCTGTGTTTATATGTCTCGGTGTATGTCTGTGTTTGTGTCTGTGAGTGTGTCTAAGTTAGTGTCAGTGTGACTATATGTCTGATTGCTCAAAGAGTATGCACACCCACACAGAGACCGTAGGTCAAAACACTCTACATCAAACTTGAATTATACTAAACTACTGACAAAATAAATCAATTGGACGATTCACAGAAACATGTCGTCATATGGTTGAACCATTGCAATGGAATACACAGCTTCAAAGTGAAAATGCTTGCCGTAGCACAGAAGCTGATGGCAAAACAAAGCACCGATTTCCGACCCCCCCCCCCCCCGCCCCGCCATAGGGAGACCCATAGAAAGTGCTGTCATTTTGTGGTCGTTAGCACAGCAAACTGGCGTTCGCAGCCCACTGCAAGCCGCATGCCTAAGCAGTGACAGCTTCAGCATCGAGACACGTTCTTCGAGCCTTTCCACGGTGGTGGTATGCAAGCAAAGACATGGTCTGGCCCACTAAATTCCCACTGAGTGCCCATTGAGCTAAGCTCAAGGCGACCGTAAGTCAAATCCATAACGAGCTCGATCTGTGAGGTCAACCTTGCGAGGACTGACAAGTTACATTTGTAGGGCGCAGTTTTAATTCAACCTAAGATTGAAAGGCAGTGGCTTCGCGAGATGCTGATGCCCCGTGGCCTTTCAGCTTCTGGCAATCAGACGCTCGGTGAAGTGTGGGCCATCATTAAGGAATTAACTAATACGTTACTCTACACAGTATTGAGCAGAAATACGGGATGTGTTGGTAAGGGGCAAGTAGCAAAAGCATTGGAACAACAGAATGCCTATGGCTTAGCTTCCGGGGCCGGCTGGTAGCATCCATCATTACAGGTCAACCACGCCACGAGAACGAGAAGCAAATTTCACACACTAGCAGCAAGATATAACGTCAACGAAAGGAATTGAGCTTGGAGAGTTAGCCGCAGCTTCAAACAAAATAGCCGTAATGGAAGGCTCTGACTGGACAAATAGCACTTCAGTCGCCGAATTTGCAGTTGGGGGCAGCAAGACAAAGTGGGTTAGGGAATCACCTGTTCGGGCTAGCAATAAAAGTAAGATACGTATTGCAGCAACAAAACATGTTTGTCCTCGTGCACAACGGCTTGGCTCCTTCGTATCTAGCTGAACTGTTGCATCAGTTTCAGCCTGTTCGCACCATCAGGTCCTGTGTGGATAATAAATCATCCGTCCCATTCGTCAGCTTAAAGACGGTTGGCGACAGGATCTTTAGCTCTGCAGGTCCTAGACTGTGGAAATCGCTACCACAATTCTTATGCAACGACAACAACTCTCTAACTGCCGACTATGGCACATCTTTTTCAGCGGTTTACAACGGCTACTTCAATAATACTCACTACCTCAAGTGCTCTCCTGACTCTGCTATGCTTCCCACTTTCTCTTTGTCTCCTCAGATGGAGTATGTTGGCTACCGAATGCGTACCGAAAGCCGCTTGGGCTGTAAGTTCGCTATACAAAACTTTCCTGCGTTACAGCCACATGGTCTTTATGACTTTGTGGAGTTACTGACGGAGATACGTTACATTACTAATAAAAAGGTGTAGGTGCCTCAGACATGGTAGCAAGTTTAAAGCTACGAAGAGTGGTTCTGTTATCAGCAGAGGCTGTTTACATTATGGCTATACAAAAGATGTATATATTCTACGGCAAGTCAGTCGAAGGAGAAAAGACGCGAGATTCTGAACTAAACGTGGGGACATGCTCAACTGACTCTAAAATTAAACAGTAGGGAATACTGCGAAATAATAGAATGTACAGCTGCGGGGTAACTAGAAAAACATTAGCAAGTCATGGCCAGGATGACTGAAGCCTCCACGCCGCTTGCTATGCTGCGGCTTCACTTATGCGAAAACAACTCGCTTAGGAAAGGAGGCCTAGTGAAAGCAAGCGACTGTAACTCCTCACTATCTGGCAGTGAAACTTAGGAAGTGGTCGTAACGGGCACGTAGTGAAAGCATGGCAAAAAAGAACGCCGAAATATCAGCGGCCGGGGCATGGTGGTACCGACCGGCCTAGCCGGAAAATACCGCTATGTACGACTCGTACCGACAAGATTGACGAGAGCTGGAAGTACTTAAAAGAATCATCACGGCAACGAGAAGCACGTTGGGCTCCCTGCTCGTGGTAACGGTTAATTCGGAAGACTGTTGTGCTTGAGGCGAAAACCGTAGTTACACTCAAGGGTAGCTTTATTAAAATAATTAGCATACAATATTTATGATTATTATTTACTTACCTCAAAATTAATAAAGCTGCAAAGTATATTTCACTTTCAGCGGCTGTACTCTGTCTCGTGGCACGCGACCATGAAACACTCAGAAACTCGACGCAGGGTTTGCCGAAAACGCTATGAAGGAATAGGTTTAATGGTAACTTGAATGATAACATAAGATAGTTATCATTATTCCTTTTTAAAAGTTTGTAATATAATATTTAAGGTAGGTTTATTACGCACGCTGCGGGTACCCACTGCTTAACGGTACACTACCACCCTTGACTCTTGAGTTAGAAGCATAATGTGCCCTTTGTGGTTAACACATGGATGGTTTAGGTTAGCTTTCTATTTCAAATTTGTAGGATCTCCTAGCGGGATAACGAATCATTTAATAATAATAATAATTACCCTAAAGGATATATATTTCCGGATTAAAATACGCGTAAATAGATTTAGCTGGTGAGATAACTTACTCGTAAGACCGGCAGTTCAAAGGATCTATTGGCAAGATAATGAATTATTTTCAGAGGCTTAATATACCACTAACGGATATATATTTCAGAAAAAAAAGACGCGCGAACAGTTTTAGCTATTGAGGTAACTTTTTCCGAATGTTTGTGGCTGGAATTAACTACTAGTTAGATAAATAATTATTGAAGGAATATTTTTACCACAAAAGGAGATATTTTTCCGGAATACAGGACGCGTAAATAATTTCTGCAGGGGACATAACCTAATTGGACAGCCTGCGGTTGCAAAGTTCTACCAGAAACCTAATTGATTATTTAATGAGAGTGTTTATACCACTAAAGGATATATATTTCCTGAAGAAAACGCGTAAATGATTTAAAGCAGCTACATAACTCACTTTTAATACCGGCGGCTTGAAGGATCGACGAGCGTGATGACAAATTAATGATAAGGACTGATTAAAACAATGAAGGATATATTTTTCCAGAAGCAATATCATGTAAGTGAGTTTAGCAGGCAGATGACTTACTCGTAATGTCGATAGTTTGAAGAATCTAGGAGCATTATGATGAGTCAAATGTCTAAACTAATTATAACACTAGAGGATATAATATTCCAGAACACCTAGAGTATAAATGGACGACAACTTACTCGTAATTCCGGCGGTTTGAAGTACGTACAGGCGAATAATGAATTATTTATTGAGTCAAATTATAACACTAAAGGATGTATAAATTTTCGTAAGAAACAATGTGTAGGTGATTTTAGCAGGAAAGTAACGTATGCGTAATGCCGGCGATTTATAGTATCCACCGGCGGGAAAACGAAATATTTATTGAGACTAATAATAGCAGTAACGGATATATATTACAAGGAGCAAAAATGTGGCAATGGTTTTAGCAAGGAAGATATGTTAGTCGTAATGCCAATGGTTTCAAAGATTGTCTAACGGAGTCATGTTGGTCTGCATAACTTTGATTTTGTGCACATTTATTCAGCACAATACATAGCGGCCAAGCCGAAACAGAGCTTTAGGCTTTCTGATTTATAAAACAGTTTGCACACCGGCATGGTAAATATATCAAATAATTTCTCACACCTTTATGGGTTTGGGCTTGTGGGTGAGGGCATGTAGTTGTGGGCGGGTGGGTGCTGGCTGATGAATGTGGAGTAGTGGGTGTTGGCTGGTAAGTGTGGGCTGGTGAATGATGGCAGGGGGCGGGGGTAGTTGTGGGCGGGAGGGTGTGGGATAGTGGTTGTGAGCTAGTGATATTGGGCTTGTGGGTTTGACCGGGTGGGTGTGGGCTGATGGGTGTGGGCTGGTAGTTGTCGGCGGTTGGGTGTGGCCTAGTAGGTGTGGGCGGGAGGGTGTGGGCTGGTGGGTGCGGGCTGATGGGTGTGGGTTAGTCGGTTATGGCTGGTTTGTGTGGGCTGATGAATGAAGGCTGGTGGTTGTTGGCGAGTGGGTGTGGGCTAGCAGGTGTGGGCTGGTGAAATTGAACTGGTGGGTGTGGGCTAGAGGTAGTGGGTTAGTGGGTGTGGGCTGATGGGCGTGGGCTGTTGGGCGTGGGCTGGTGGCTTTGGGCTGGTGGGTATGGGCTAGTGGGTGTGGGCTGGTGGTTGTTGGCGGGTGGTTGTGGGCTAGTGGGTGTGGACTATTGGGAGTTGTTGAGTGGGTCTGGGCTAGTGGGTGTGGGCGGGAGGGTGTGGGCGGGTGGGTGCGGGCTGATGGGTGTGGGGTAGTGGGTGTTGGCTGGTGAGTTAGGAATTGTGAATGTAGGCTGGTGGTTGTTGGTGGATGGGAGTGGGCTAGTTGGTGTGGGCTGGTGAGTGTGGGGTGGTGGGTGTGGGGTAGAGGTGCAACGGAGCAGCTCTCAGGCTAGCCCCGATATTTACCCTTGCCTTAGTGGGTCTGACTAGTGCACCTAGAGCAACAGTAGCAGGCGGACTAGCCTAGGATTGGCCATGGACTGGCCAAGGGCTGGCCAATGGCTAGCCAAGGACTAGCCAAGAAGAATTAGGCCAAGGATGGACACCGAGAGCTAGGGTCCGACAGAAACAATAACAGCTATGCCTAAGGTTGAGAGGGCAGAGAGAGAGAGAGAGAGAGAGAGAGAGAGAGAGAGAGAGAGAGAGAGAGAGAGAGAGAGAGAGAGAGAGAGGGGGGGAGTATAAATGACAGGACTGACAGAGCTCAGGGCTGCAGCTTCGGTAGTCAATGCGAGACTACGCTTGGAGAGCACGAGAGACGAACCTAGGGCGACGGACAGCTAAGCGCAACTTAGACTGAGCAGGGTTGTTCTGCCGGCTACTCTGTTAGCCGCTCGTATCTTGGGGTGCTGTATCGACGCGTGCATAGGGTAGTTATACTCGGACTTTGGGAGTTCGCGCAGTTAACTCCGTCGGACCGATATGGGCCGCGTAAAGCGCTTGCGCCTGTGTGTAACCGCTATGAACGGGCCCACAATAAACTGTTGCTTTCGGCACCTTTTTGTAACCGCCTGTTTTTTATCCGAATCGCAGCACTGCATCACACAGCCTACAGGTAGAGAGCCGGGGGGGACGAGCATGTCTGTGTGGTTACATTTGGTGACCCTGCTTTTGATTCGAAACAATTGCAACATTCTTGATTATACGTGGAGATGGCTTCGTTTAACGGTTCGGAGCTATTGAATACCTCCGGCCCAGCGTTCGACACCCTGCAGTCGAGCCTAAATGATCCAGCTATTTTTGCTCCGAGTAGCCGTGATCTAATGGAGCGTTATCGTGCGCTCGAGGAAGAGAATGCCCAGCTACATGTGGAGGTCGCTGCTGCTTGGGTCGGCCTCCCCAGCACAAGCACACCAGCCGGGTCGGCAGCCTTACCGCCGAGGTGCACCCTGGAAGCGGCGCCACGCGTCTCACCCACGATACTTCTTTCGCCATCGCAGTACGCGGTCGGTCTCTTACAGCCCCCGGAGCGGCATGCTTCGCCCACTGCCTTGCGACGCGCCGAAGGTACGCCCTGTACGTTACGACGTGCCCGGCAGGAGTCGCTCGGCCGCACGTTGCTCATGTTTCGCACGCTGCGACCGCTATCTTTCCTTCACTCCGAGCGGAGCCTTTTTCAGCTAACCCTGCTTCTGGTGGCACAGCAAGCTATCCGCGGCCGGACCATGCGGAAAAGCCACAGGCGCACTCGGACGCTGCCCTTATTTTCGCGCCGGCGGCTAATGCTCACCGAGACTACGCCCAAACTGTCGCTAACCGGCGCGCTGAGCAAACTCCTGGCACGGCTGAGCCGGCATTTCCGAGCCGGATCTTCGTTGTGACTGCACCCGTAGCGGCGTTTGACGGGAGCGTAGAGGCCTCAGCTCTGAAACTGGCACCTTTCCGGGGGGGACCTGACGGACTCCTTCCCACGGTGGATCAGCGATTACGAGGTGCTTTCCTGGTCCTGCAGATGGTCTCCGGACCTTCGGCTGTCTCGCTTGGAGGCATATTTTGGCGGCCGAGCGCTTGACGTATATCGCTTGGTCTATGAACGGCTCTGAGCTGAGCCAGGCCAACGATGTACATTCGAGGAAATGAAAGTTGAACTGGTGCGAACGTTCACCTCTGGCGGGCGTCGCGATTCTGCTCCAGGGGCCCTACACGGTTGTCGTCAGGGTGCTGCACAAAGTGTTTACGACTTATATAGGCACCTTGTAGATACTGCCACCTTCGCATACCCTACTACCCAGCAGGCGGACCGTGACGCTATGGTCCTCTCCCTGTTCGTTGGCGGCCTTCATCCCGTGATTAGCAGCTCGGTCTTTGCCAAGGATTGTGCCTGCCTAAACGAGGCCCTAGCTTTCGCTGAAAGATGCGAAGCCAACCCTCGCTTCTTTAGTCGCGGGCTGCTTCCTCCGCGCACGCCGGTGACAAAGGCCGCCCATACCCATCCGGAAGGGATAGGGCCCCTGTTTCTCGAGATTTAGAGAGTAAGGTGGATGCATTGGCCGGGCAGATGACCCAAGTATATGACCTGCTTGCTAAGGGACAGAGGGGAACCTTCGAATCCACCGCAAAGCAGTCGTATCAGCCACGATGCAAGCCGCCTGTACAGGACAGTTGGCGGCCCGACTACCGGGTGCAGGCTGCCATGGGCCACAGTGATACATGGGTGGACGCAGGACGTGTCAGACCGTCCCAGTATGGGTTAGCTTATCGAAGCCACGGAGAGTACGGACCAACACACCCCAGTCGCGAAGGTTCACGGCCAGACACGAGGGGCCGGCGACGTTCCGGACCAGTGTCACCGAGTTCTCTTGGTCCGAGGGGGTACGTGGGCCGTGCTTCGGCTGGGTGGGCACCTTCGCTCTCGACAGGCGCCCGCACCTATCACAGGGCTTACCAGGCCTCTGAGAGTGGTTTCGGTCTTCATGGCTATGGCTTCCTTGAGGCTCGATCGGCCCTGCCGCAACAGGTGCCGCTACCACCGGCGCCGATGACGCAGGAAGTGTTGGGCACCAGTGTCCACGCGCCACATACTCTTGCACCGGTAACGGTGAATGGTGTGCTGGCTACGGGACTTTGGGACACAGGTGCCAGTATCTCCGTGATGGCAGCCTCTTTGCCAGCCAGCTGTGCCTTCCCTTGTCGATAGAGTCAGTTCGGGCATCCAGTATCACTGGTTCTTCCCCGCCTATAATAGGGGCCGTGACAGCGAGCGTGCAAGTGGGAGGCATCACCCGCGAGCACCAGTTCTATGTCACCACCGAGTCTCTGCAGCCGCTGCTGCTGGGAACTGACTTTCTTGTACCCCTGCCGCCGGTCACCTACGACTATGGGCGTGGAACAGTGCAGGTGGGTGACCACCAGCTACCACTGGTTGGTCACGCTGAGGCTTTAGCTCCGCCACAGCAGATTTGCCGGGCAACGGTCAGACAGAGCAAGTCACCGAAGCTGGTGGATGCGAAGCTAGGCATAGTAGGCAAAACTAATGCCAGTGTTTCAGTTGAAAGGCGACGTTAAACCGACGCCGAGGCCTCGGATTCATCCACGTCTACCACTGCCAACCGGCTTGGATGCGAACGTTCCCACAGTTACTGGGTTCTCGTTTGCAACACCGTCAGCTGCGGACCCGGCTCCACCGCAGTTTCGCGGCAGCAATGCGGTTCCGCCGGAGCCAGCTTCACGGACAGGTCACCAAATCGAGGCCTTTGCGCATGGCATAGCTGAAGGCAGAGTGACACCTCCGAGCCCTCACCCTCTGGCCGAGCGGCAGGGCGAACCAGGAGACGACGACCGCCGTTCTTCAGTTGGGCAGGATGATAGCCAATGCCATTTGCTGCACCGCAACCGCGAGCGTAGGTCTAATCCTCGATATCAAGATATGTGGTGCTAATGCAAAGCTACCACAGCATTGCATTAACACCACCCCGAACGGGTCAAAGTGTCGGATCAGTCCATTAGGGGGCTCCATGCTTTTTTTCCACTCGGGCCAGTGGTTTTTTAACGCCGGACCCCGGACTGATCAGATACGAGGCCGTATCTCGCGAGGAAAGAGCATAATGCAACAGAGCAGCTCTCAGGCTAGCCGCGATATTAACCCTTGCCTTAGTGGGCCTGACTAGGGCACCTAGAGCGACCGTAGCAGGCGGACTAGCCTAGGATTGGCCAAGGATTCGCCAAGGACTGGCCAAGGACTGGCCAAGGGCTGGCCAAGGACTGGCCAAGTGCTAGCCAAGGACTGGCCAAGGGCTGGCCAATGGCTGGCCAATGGCTAGCCGAGGACTAGCCAAGAAGAATTAGGCCTAGGACGGACACCAAGAGATAGGGTCCGACAAAAACAATAACAGCTACGCCCAAGGTCGAGAGGGCAGAGAGAGAGAGAGAGAGAGAGAGAGAGAGAGAGAGAGAGAGAGAGAGAGAGAGAGAGAGAGAGAGAGAGGGATTATAAATAACGGGACTGACAGAGCTCAGGGCGGCAGCTTCGGTAGTCAATGCGAGACTACGCTTCGAGAGCACGAGAGACGAACCTAGGGCGACGGACAGCTAAGTGCAACTTAGACTGCGCAGGGTTGTTCTGCCGGCTACTCAGTTAGCCGCTCGTATCTTGGGGTGCTGTAGCGACGCTTGCATAGGGTAGTTAGTTATACTCGGACTTCGGTAATTCGTGCAGTTAACGTCGTTGGTCCGGTGCGCGCCGCTTAAAGCGCTTGCGCCAGCGCCTAACCACTACGAACAGGCCCACAATAAACTATGGCTTTCGGCACCCATTTGTAGCCGCCTGTGTTTTAACCGCATCGCAGCACTGCATCGCACAGTCCACCAGTAGAGAGCCGAGGGACTAGCTTGTCTGAGCGGTTACAGAGGTAGTGGGCCAGTGAGGCTAGTGGGTGTAGGCAGGTAGGTGTGGGACGGTGGTTGTGGGCTAGTGGGTGTGGGCTAGTGGGTAGGGGCTCGTAGGTGTGAGCAGGTGGGTGTTGGCTAATTGGTGTGGGCTGCTGCCTGTTTTCTGGTGGATGTAAGCTAGTGGTTGTGGGCTTGTGGGTGTGGGCTAATAGGTGTGGTCTGGTGGGTGTGGCTGGTGTGTGTGGGCTAGTGGGTGTGGGCTGGCGGGTGTGAGCTGTTGGGTGTGGGCTGGTGGTTGTTGGCTGACGGGTGTGGCTAGTGGGTGTGTGCTATTGATAGTGGGCTGGTGGGTGTGGCCTAGTATTAGTGGGCTAGTGGGTGTGCGCAAGTGGGTGTAGGCTGGAGGGTGATGGCAGGTCGGTGCAGGCAGGTGGGTGCGGGCAGGTGGGTTTGGGCGGTGGGTGTGGGTGGTGGTAGAGGGCTAGTTGGTTAGGGCTGGTGGGCTCGGGCTGGTTGGTGTGGGCTGGTGAGTGGGGCAAGTGAGTGTGGGCTAGTGGATGCGGGCTAGTGGCTAGGGGCTAGTGGGTGAGGGCTAGTCGGTGTGTGCTAATCGGTGTGAGCAGGTAGGTGTGGGCAGGTGGGTGTGGGCGGGCATGAGTGGGCGGGAGGCTGCAGGTGTGTGTTTGTGCAAGTGTGTCTGTGTGTCTGTCCGGCTGTCTGGCTGTATGTGTGTCGGTGTGTGTTTTTGTGTTTGTCTGTTTGTGTGAGTGTGTGAGTATGTCTGTGTTATTATGTCTCGGTGTATGTTTGTGTTTGTGTCTGTGAGTGTGTCTAAGTTGGTGTCTGTGTCACTGTATGTCAGTTTGTACACAGAGTATGCACACCCACACAGAGACCGTAAGTAGAAACACTCTACATAAAACTGGAATTATGCTAAACTACTGACAAAATAAATTGACCTGCATATTCACAGAAACATGTCGTCATATGGTTGAACCGTTGCAATGGAATACACGGCTTCAAAGTGAAAATGCTTGCCGTTGCTGAGAAGATGATGGAAAGACAAAGCACCAATTTCCGACCCCACCCCGTCCTGCCATAGGGAGACCCATTGAAAGTGCTAACAGTTTGTGGTCGTTAGGTCAGCAAACTGGCGTTCGTAGCTCACTGCAAGCCGCATGCCTAAGCAGTGACAGCTTCAGCATCGCCACACGTTCTTCAAGCCTTTCAATGGTGGTGGTATATAAGCAACGACATGGTCTGGCCCACTAAGATCCCACTGAGTGCCCATTGAGCAAAACTCAAGGCGACAAAAAGTCGAAGCTATAACGAGCTCAATCTGTGAGGTCAACCTTGCAAGGACGGACAAGCTACATTTGTAGGGTGCAGTTTTAGTTCAACCTAAGATTGAAAGGCAGTGGCTGCACGAGATGCTGATGCCCCGTTGCTTTCCAACTTCCGGCAAACAGACACTCGATGGTGTTGGCCAACATTAAGGAAGAAACTAATATGTTACTCTACACAGTATTGAGCAGAAATACGGGATGTGGGGGTCAGGGGCAAGTAGCAAAAGCTTTAGAACAACAAAACGCCTATGGCTAAGCTTACAGGGCCGGCTGGTAGCATCCATCATAGCAGGTCAAACAAGCCACGAGAACTGGAAGCAAATTTCATACACTAGCACCAAGAAATAACGTTATAGAAAGGAATTGAGCTAGGAGAGCAAGCCGCAGCTTCAAACAAAATAGCCGTAATGGTCGGCTCTGACTGGCAAATACCACTTCAGTCGCTGAGCCTGCAGTTGAGGGCAGGAAGACAAAGTGATTTAGGGAATCACCTGTTCGGGCTAGCAATAAAAGTAAGATATGTAGTACCGCAACAAAACATATGCGTCCACGTGGGCACCAGCTTGGCTCCTTCGTACCTAGCTAAACTGTTGCTTCAGTTTCAGCCCGTTCGCGCCCTCAGGTCCGGTGTGGGCAATAAATTAGCCGTCCCATTTGTCCGCTTAAAGACAGTTGGCGACAGAATCTTTAGCTTTGCAGGTCCTAGACTGTGGAAATCGCAACAACAATTCTTAAGCAACGACAACTACTCTCCAACTGCCAATAATGGTACATCTTTTTCAGCGGTTCAGAATGGCTATTTCAGTGCTACTCACTACCTCAACTGCTCTCCTGACTTAGCTGTCGCTCGTACGCACAGCAGAGAGAAAGCCGATTCCCAACACCGACAGTTTATTACTAACACATGGAGCCGAAGAGTGCATGGCTCCTCTCGGCCCCTGCTCTCACACGACTCTCCTCCCCTGGTCGACTCCGATGACTCATCGACCGCAACGGTGCACTGGCCGACCCTGATCGTGAATCCACCATCTGGCCACCAGCTGGTTACCGGCCTGTGTCCATACCACACCACAGGTGGACCACAGCTGTGCACCGGCCACTCTCGATGGTGCTTCATACAACTCACCAGTGGCTTATCCGACATACAATACATTAATACGAACTACACGCTCCCTTGATCTTACAGTCACAAGTCAGGAGCCGGCATACAATATATGCATACATACGTACATACGAACTACATCTGCTATGCTTCCCACTTTCTCTTTCTTCATGAGACGAAGTATGTGGGCTACTGAATGCGTACCAAAAGCCGCTAAGCATGTGAATGCGGTATACACAACTCTCCTGCGTAGCACCCACATGGTCTTTATGACTTTGTGGAGTTACTGATGGAGATACATTACATAACAAATAAAAAGGTGTTGGGGCCTCGGACACGGTAGCAAGTTTAAAGCTACGAAGAGTGGTCCTGTTATCAGCACAGGCTGTTATATTCTTGCTATACACCAGATGTATGTATTCTACGGCAAGTCAGTCGAAGGAGAAAAGACGCGAGTTACTGAACAAAACGTGGGGACATGCTCAACTGCCTCTATAATGAAACGGTAGGGAATACTGCGAAATAATACAACGTACACCTGCGGGGTAACTAGAAAAACATTTAGCAAGTCATTACCAGATGACTGAAGAATCCACGCAGCTTGCTATGCTGCGGCTTCACTTTAATGAAAACAACTCGCTTAGGAAAGGAGACCTAGTGAAAGCAAGCGACTGTAACTCCTCACTATCTGGCAGTGAAACTTAGAAAGTGGTTGTAACGGGCAGGTAGTGAAAGCATAGCAAAAAAGAACGCCGAAATATCAGCGGCAGGGCATGGTGGTACCGACCGGCCTATCTGGGAAATACCTCAATGTACGACTCGTACCGACAAGATTGACGAGAGCTGGAAGTACTTAAAAGAATCATCACGTCAACGAGAAGCACGTAGGGCTGCCTGCTCGTGGTTACGGGTAATTCGGAAGACTGTTGTGCTTGTGGCGAACGCCGTAGTTACACTTAAGAGTAGCTTCATTAAAATAATTAGCATACAGTATTTATGATTAATATTTACTTACCTCAAAATTAATAAAGCTGCAAAGTATATTTCACTTTCAGCGGCTGTACTCTGGCTCGTGGCACGCGACCATGGAACACTCAGAAACTCGACGCAAGGCGTGCGTAAAACGCTATAAAGGTTTAGATTTTATGGTAACTTGAATGATAACATAAGATATTTATTATTATTCCATTTTAAAAGTTTGGAATATAATATCTATGGTAGGTTTATTACGCACGCCGCGGGTACCCACCGCTTAACGGTACATTGCCACCCTTGACCCTTGAGTCAGACGCATAATGCGCCCTTAGTTGCTAACTAATGGATCGTTTAGGTTAGCTTTTCATTTCAAATTTGTAGGATCTCCTAGCGGGATAACGAATTATTTAATATTACTAATAATTACACTGAAGGATATATATTTCTGGATTAAAATACGGGTAAATAGATTTAGCTGGTGAGATAACTTACTCGTAAGGCCGGCAGTTGAAAGGATCTACCAGCAAGATAATGAATTATTTTCCGAGACTAATTATACCACTAACAGATATATATTTCAGAAAGAAAAGGCGCGCAAATGGTTTTAGCTATGGAGATAACTTTTTTCGAATGTTTGTTGCTGGAATTAACTACCAATAAGGTATCTAATTATTAAATGAGTATTTATGCCGCAAAAGGATATATTTTTTTCGGAAGAAAAGACGCGTAAATGGTTTCAGCAGGGGACATCACTTAATTGGACAGCCTGCGGTTGCAAAGTTCTACCAGAAACATAATTGATTATTTAAAGAGAGTGTTTATTCCACTAAAGGATATATATTTCCTGAAGAAAACGCGTAAATGATTCAAGCAGGTACGAATTATCTATTGAGACTAATTATAGCAGTAACTTAAATATATTACAAGGAGCAAGAATGCGGCAATGGTTCAGCAGGGAAGATAAGGTACTCGTAATGCAAATGGTTTGAAAGATTTTCTAACGGATAGCCTTGTTTGTCTCTATAACATTGATTTTGTGCTCTTTTATTCAGCAGAATATATAGCGGCCTAGCCGAAATAGAGCTTAAGGCCTTCTAATTTATAAAACAGTATGCACACCGGCATGGTAAATATATCTAATAATTTCTCACAACTTTGTGGGTGAGGGCTTGTGGGTGAGGGCATGTAGTTGTGGGCGTGTGGGTGCGGGCTGATCAGTGTGGAAAAGTGGGTGTTAGCTGGTAAGTGTGGGCTGTTGAATGAGGGCGGTAGGGTGTGGGCTAGTGGTAGTGGGCTTGAGGGTGAGCAGGTGGGTGTGGGCTGATGGATGATGGATGGTGGTTGTGGGCTGCTCGGTGTGGGCTAGTGGGTGTAAACTGGTGGTTGTTGGCTGGTAGGTGTGGGCTGGTAGTTGTCGGCGGTTGGGTGTGGCCTAGTAGGTGTGGGCTGGTGATAGTGGGCTGGTGGGTGTGGGCTAATGGTAGTTGGCTATTTGGTGTGGGCTAGTGGGTGTAGGCGGGAGGGTGTGGGCTGGTGAGTGCAGGCAGGTGGGTGTGGGCAGGTGGGTTTGGGCGGTGGGTGTGGGCGGTGGTAGAGGGCTAGTTGGTTAGGGCTGATGGGCTCGGGCTGGTTGGTGTGGGCTGGTGGATGTGGGCAAGTGAGTGTGGGCTAGTGGGTGCTGGCTAGTGGGTAGGGGCTAGTGGGTGAGGGATAGTGGGTGTTAGCGAGTCGGTATGGGCAGGTGGGTGTGGGCAGTTGGTTTTGAGTGGGTACCTGTGGGCGGGTGGGTGTGAGCAGCAGGCTGCAGGTGTGTGTTTGTGCAAGTGTGTCTGTGTGTCTGTCTGGCTGTCAGGCTGTATTTGCGTTGGTGTGTGTTTGTGTGCGTGTCTGTTTGTGTGAGTGCATGAGTATGTCTGTGTTTGTATGTGTCAGTGTATGTCTGTGTTTGTGTCTGTGAGTGGGTCTAAGTTGGTGACTATATGTCTGTTTGTGCACAGAGTATGCACACCCACACAGAGACGATAAGTAGAAACACTCTACATAAGGCTGGAATTATGCTAAACTACAGAAAAATAAATCAATTTGCAGATTCACAGAAGCATATCGTCATATGGTTGAACCATTGCAATGGAATCCATAGCTTCAGAGTGAAAATACTTGCCGTAGCTCAGAAGCTGATGGCAAGACAAAGCACTGATTGCTGACCCCCCCCCCCCACCCCGTAGCACCATAGGGAGACCCATTGAAAGTGCTAACATTTTGTGGTCGTTTGGGCAGCAAGCTGGCGTTCGTAGCTCACTGCAAGCCGCATGCCTAAGCAGTGACAGCTTCAGCATCGCCACACGTTCTTCGAGCCTTTCCACGGTGGTGGTATGCAAGCAACGACATGGTCTGGCCCACTAAGATCCAACTGAGTGCCCATTGAGCAAAGCTCAAGGCGACCAAAAGTCAAAGCTATAACGAGCTCGATCTGTGAGGTCAACCTTGCGAGGACGGACAAGCTACATTTGTAGGGTGCAGTTTTACTTCAACCTAAGATTGAAAGGCAGTGGCTGCACGAGCAGCTGATGCCCCGTTGCTTTCCAGCTTCCGGCAAACAGACGCTCGGTGAAGTGTTGGCCAACATTGGGGGAGTAGCTAATACGGTACTCTATACAGTATTGAGCAGAAATACGGGATGTGGTGGTAAGGGGCAAGTAGCAAAAGCATTGGAACAACAGAACGCCTATGGCTTAACTTTCAGGGCCGGCTGGTAGCATCCATCATTACAGGTCAAACTCGCCACGAGAACGAGAAGCAAATTTCACACACTAACAGCAAGAAATAACGTCAGCGAAAGAAATGGAGCTTGGAGAGTTAGCCGCAGCTTCAAACAAAATAGCCGTAATGGTCGGCTCTGTCTAGACAAATACCACTTCAGTCCCTGAGCCTGCAGTTGAGGGCACGAAGACAAAGTGATTTAGGGAATCACCTGTTCGGGCTAGCAATAAAAGTAATATATGTAGTAAAGCAAAAAAACATATGTATCCTCGTGCGGCACGGCTCGGCTCCTTCGTACCTAGCTGAACTAGTGGATCAGTTCCAGCCTGTTCGCACCATCAGGTCCTGTGTGGATAATAAATCATTCGTCCCATTCGTCAGTTTAAAGACGGTTGGCGACAGGATCTTTAGCTCTGCAGGTCCTAGACTGTGGAAATCGCTACCACAATTCTAATGCAACGACAACTACTCTCTAACGGTCGACTATAGCGCATCTTTTTAAGCGGTTTAGAATGGCTACTTCAATGCTACTTACTGCCTCGACTGCTCTCCTGAGTCTGCTATGCTTCCTACTTTCTCTTTGCTTCATGAGACGAAGTATGTTGGCTACTGAATGCGTACCAAAAGCCGCTAAGCATGTGAATGCGGTATACACAACTCTCCTGCGTAGCACCCACATGGTCTTTATGACTTTGTGGAATTACTGATGGAGATACATTACATAACAAATAAAAAAGTGTAGGGGCCTCGGACACGGTAGCAAGTTTAAAGCTATGAAGAGTGGTCCTGTTATCAGCACAAGCTGTTATATTCTTGCTATACACCAGATGTATGTATTCTACGGCAAGTCAGTCGAAGGAGAAAAGACGCGAGTTACTGAACTAAACGTGGGGACATGCTCAACTGCTTCTAAAATGAAACAGTAGGGAATACTGTGAACTAGTACAATGTATACCTGCGGGAACTAGAAAAACATTTAGCAAGTCATTACCAGATGACTGAAGAATCCACGCCGCTTGCTATGCTGCGGCTTCACTTTAGTGAAAACAACTCGCTTAGGAAAGGAGACCTAGTGAAAGCAAGCGACTGTAACTCCTCACTATCTGGCAGTGAAACTTAGGAAGTGGTCGTAACGGGCAGGTAGTGAAAGCATAGCAAAAAAGAACGCCGAAATATCAGCGGCAGGGCATGGTGGTACCGACCGGCCTAGCCGGAAAATACCACTATGTACGACTCGTACCGACAAGATTGCCGAGAGCTGGAAGTACTTAAAAGAATCATCACGTCAACGAGAAGCACGTAGGGCTACTTGTCCTCGGTAACGGTTAATTGAAAGTGCAAACATTTTGTGGTCGATTGGGCAGCAAGCTGGCGTTCGTAGCCCACAGCAAGCCGGATGCCTAAGCAGTGACAGCTTCAGCATCGCCACACGTTCTTCGAACCTTTCCACGGTGGTGGTATGCAAGCAACGACGTGGTCTGGCCCACTAAATTCCCACTGAGTGCCCATTGAGCAAAACTCAAGACGACCGAAAGTCAAAGCTATAACGAGCTCGATCTGTGAGGTCAACCTTGCGAGGACGGACAAGCTACATTTGTAGGGTGCAGTTTTGCTTCGACCTAAGATTAAAAGGCAGTGGCTGCACGAGCAGCTGATGCCCCGTTGCTTTCCAGCTTCTGGCAAACAGACGCTCGGTGAAGTGTTGGCCAACATTGGGGAAGTAACTAATACGGTACTCTACACAGTATTGAGCAAAATTACGGGATGTGTAGGTAAGGGGCAAGTAGCAAAAGCATTGGAACAACAGAACGCCTATGGCTTAACTTTCAGGGCCGGCTGGTAGCATCCATCATACCAGGTCAAACAAGCCACGAGAACGAGAAGCAAATTTCATAGACTAGCAGCAAGAAATAACGTCAACGAAAGGAATATAGCTTAGAGAGCAAGCCGCAGCTTCAAACAAAATAGCCGTAATGGTCACTCTGACTGGGCAAATACCACTTCAGTCGCTGAGCCAGCAGTTGGGGGCAGGAAGACTAAGTGGATTAGGAAATCACCCGTTCGGGCTAGCAATAAAAGTAATATACGTAGTGCCGCAACAAATTATGTTTGTCCTCGTGGGCCACGGCTCGGCTCCTTCGTACCTAGCTGAACTGTTGCATCAGTTCAGCCTGTTCGCGCCTTCAGGTCCCGTGTGGACAAGAAATTATTCGTCCCATTCGTCCGCTTAAAGACAGTTGGCGACAGAAACTTTAGCTCTGCAGGTCCTAGACTGTGGAAATCGCTACTGCAATTCTCAAGCGACGACAACTACACTCTAACTGCCGACTATTACACATTTTTTTCAGCGGTCCAGAACGGCTACTGTAATGCTACTAACTACCTCAACTGCTCTCCTGAGTCTGCTATGCTTCCCACTTTCTCTTTGTTTCATTAGACGAAGTATGTTGGCTACCGAATGCGTACCGAAAGCTGCTTAGGCTGTGAGTTCGCTAAACAAAATTCTCTTGCGTAACACCCACATGGTCTTTATGACTTTGTGGAGTTACTGACGGAGATACATTGCATTACTAATAAAAAGGTGTAGGGCCTTAGACACGGTAGTAAGTTTAAAGCTACGAAGATTTGTCGTGTTTTCAGCACAGGCTGTTTACATTTTGGCTACAAACTAGATGTATATATTCTACGGCAAGTCAGTCGAAGGAGAAAAGACGCGAGTTACTAAACAAAACGTGGGGACATGCTCAACTGCTTCTAAAATCAAACAGTAGGGAATACTGCGAAATAGTACAATGTATACCTGCGGGGTAACTATAAAAACATTTAGCAAGTCATGGCCAGGGTGACTGAAGAATCCACGCCGCTTGCTATGCTGCGGCTTCACTTTAGCGAAAACAACTCGCTAAGGAAGGAGGCCTAGTGAAAGCAAGCTACTGTAACTCCACACTATCTGGCAGTGAAACTTAGGAAGTGGTCGTAACGGGCAGGTAGTGAAAGCATAGCAAAAAAGAACGCCAAAATATTAGAGGTTAGGGCATGGAGGTACTGACCGGCCTAGCCAGGAAATACTGCAATGTACGACTCGTACCGACAAGATTGACGAGAGCTGGAAGTACTTAAAAGAATCATCACGTCAACGAGAAGCACGTTGGGCTCCCTGCTCGTGGTAACGGTTAATTCGGAAGACTGTTGTTCTTGTGTCAAAAACCGTAGTTACACTTAAGGGTAGCTTTATTCTAGTGATTAGCATACAATATTTACGATTATTATTTACTTACCGCCAAATTAATAAAGCTGCATAGTATATTTCACTTTCAGCAGCTGTACTCTGTCTCGTGGCACGCGACCAAGAAACATTCAGAAACTCGGCACAAGGTTTGCCGAAAACGCTATAAAGGTTTAGGTTTTAGGGTAACTTAAATGATAACGTAAGATATTTCTTATTATTCCTTTTTAAAAGTTTGCTATACATTATTTAAGCTAGGTTTATTACGCACTCCGCGGGTACCCACTGCTCAACGGTACACTACCACCCTTGACCCTTGAGTCAGACGGTTAATGCGCCCTTAGTGGCTAACATATGGATGGTTTAGGTTAGCTTTCTGTTTCAAATTTGTTGGATCTCCTAGCGGAATAATGAATTATTTATTAATAATAATAATAATGACACTAAAGGATATGTATTTGCGGATTAAAATACGCGTAAATAGTTTTAGCTGGTGAGATAACTTACTCGTAAGGTCAGCAGTTTAAAAGATCTAACAGCAAGATAATGAATTATTTTTCGAGACTAATTACACCACTAACGGATATATATTTCCGAAAGAAAAGACGCGCAAATAGTTTTAGCAATGGAGATTACTTTTTCCGAATGTTTGTGGCTGGAATTAACTACCAGTAAGATAAATAAATACTGAATGAGACTATTTATACCACAAAAAGATATATTATTCCGTAATATAAGACGCGTAAATGGTTCCAGCATTGGATATAACCCAATTGGTCAGCCTGCGGTTGCAAGGTTCTACCAGAAACATAATTGATTATTTAACGAGAGTGTTTATACCACTAAAGGATATATATTTCCTGATGAAAACGCGTAAACGATTAAAGCAGGTACATTACTTACTCGTACTGCCGGCGGCTTAAAGGATCGACGAGCGTGATGTCAAATTATCGATTAAGACTGATCATAATAATGAAGGATATATTTTTCCGGAAGCAATATCATGTAAATTACTTTAGCAGGCAGATGAGTTACTCGTAATGTCGATAATTTTAAGAATCTACGAGCATTATTATGAGTAAAATGATCTGCTGCTAACTGATGCGAGTTAAGATAGACGCTAGTGATAGGCCGAAAGCAAGTCGGAGCAGTCCACTAGAGCTATCGCACGCTCCGACAAGCTGACTCGAGTTCTCTCGATATACCGAGATTAATGCGAACTGATGCCTAATGAGAAAATCAGTGGCCATGGCCTCCAACCAAGTCTAAGTTCTCTGCTGCGTGCTACGGTAAACTTTTACAAGTTACTCCGAGTTGTTTTGTTGTACCGAGATAAGCCGCGAACTAATGGGAGTTTTGACAATCAGTCGCGATAGGCCTAAAGCAAGTCGCAGTGCTCTGCTGCGAGCTTCAGCATGCTTTTACGAGCTGTTTTGATGTGCCGAGATATGTCGTGAACTGATGCGAGTTAGGACCTTCAGTCGCAACAAACCTAAAGCAAGACGCAGCACTCTTCTACGAGCTACGGCATACTTTGACGAGCTCACTCGAGCTATCTCGATATACCAAGTTCTGCTGTGAACTAATGCGAAACGAGCTGATATGTCGCTATTGCTCTCAAGCAAGTTTCAGGGCTCTGGTGAGAGCTAGGACAAGCTTAGACAAGCTGTCACGAGTTGTCTCGATGTACCGAGATCTGTTGCGAACTTTTTCGAGTAGAGACAATAGGTTGCCAGGGCCGAAAGGATGTCGCAGGGCTCTGCTGCCAGATTTAGCAAGCGCCGACAAGAAGACTCAAGTTGTCTCGATATACTGATATCTGCTGCGAACTGATGCCCGTTAAGACTAACAGTAGCGATAGGCCGAAAACAAGTCGTGCCAGTCCAGTGTATCTATGGCACGCTCTGACGATCTGACTCGAGTTGTCTCGATATACCAAGATCTATGCAAACTGATGCTCAATGAGGTAATCTGTTGCCACCCCCCTCAAGAAAATTTCAGTGCTCTGGTGAGATCTACGGCAAGCTTTGAGAAGCTGCCACGAGTTGTCACGATGTACCGAGATCTGCCGCGAACTTATGCGAGTAGTGACAATAAGTTGTCAGTGCCAAAACGATGTTGCAGCGCTCTTGTGTGATTTTCAGCATGCTCCGAAGAGAAGACTCAAGTTGTCTCGATATACTGAGATCTGCTGCGAACTGATGCGAGTTAAAAAAGCAGTCGCGTTAGGCATAAAGCAAATCGGAGCACTCTGGTGCGCTCTACGGCACGCTCCGACGAGCAGACTCGAGTTCTCTCGATATACCGAGATCAATGCGAACTGATGCTTAATGAGATAATCAGTGGCCATGGCCCTCAGGCAAGTTTCCGTGCTCTGCGGTGGGCTACAGTAAGCTTTTACAAGTTGCCACGAGTTGTCTCGTTGTACCGATAATAAGTTGCGAGTGCCGAAAAGAAGTCGCAGAGCTCTGCTGCGAGTTTCAGCCAGCTCCGACGAGCAGCCTCGAGTTCTCTCGATATACCGAGATCTGCTGCGAACTGATGTGAGTGAAGACAAACAGTTGCGATAGGCCTAAAACATGTCGGAGCACTCTGCTGTGAGGTTTGGCATGCTCTGACGAGCAGACTACAGTTGTCTCGATATACCGATTTTTATGCGAGCTGATGCTGGCTAACATAATATGTTGCAATAGCCCTCAAGCAAGTTTCAGCGTTCTGCAGCGGCCTACGGCAAGCTTTGACAAGCTGCCATGAGTTGTAACGATGTACCGAGATCTGCCGCGAACTAACGGGAGTTGAGACAATCAATTGCAAGAGGCCTAATGCAAGTCACAGTTCACTGCTATGACCTTGAGCAAGCATCGACGAACAGACTAGAGTAGTCTCGATTAATGAAGATCTGCTGCAAACTGATGCGAGTTAGGACAAGTAGTCGCGATAGGCCTTAAGATAGCTGGAACACTCTGCTGCGACCTACGGCACGCTCCGATGAGGAAACTCGAGGTGTCTCGATATACCAAGATCAAAAGCGATCTGATCCGAGTTGCAACAATCTGCCGCGATAGGCATAAAGCAGGATGCAGCACTCTGAGACGAGCTACGGCAAGCTCTGACAAGCTAACTCGAGCTGTTTTGATATAACGAGTCCTGCCGCGAACTAATGCTAAATGAGCTAATCAGTTGCAATAGCTCTTAGCAAGTTTCTTTTCACTGCTTCGAGCTACGGCATGCTTGACAAGCAGCCAAGAGTTGTTTCGATGTACAGAGATCTGCCGCCAACTGATGCGAGTCAAGACGTTCAGTCACAAAGCGCCTAAAGCAAAACACGGCACTCTCCTGCGAGCTACAGCAATCTCCGACCAGCTGACTCGAGTTGTCTCGATATACCAAGGTCTATGCGAACAGATGCTCAATAAGATAATAAGTTGCGATAGCCGTCAAGCAAGTTTCAGCACTCAGCTGCGAGCTACCACAAGCTTTGACAAGCTGCCACGAGTTTTCCCGATGCTTCGAGATCTGGCGCGTACTTATGCGTGTTTAGAAAATCAGTTGTTACCGGCCGATTGGAAGCTGCAGTGCTCTGCTGAGAGTTTCAGCAAGCTCCGACGAGCCGACTAGAGGGCTCTCGATGTACCGTGAACTGTTGCTCACTGATGCCAGTTATAAAACAAAGTCGCGATTGGCCTAATGCAAGTCGGAGCACTCGGCTACGAGCTACGGCAAGCTCTAACGAGCTTACTCGTGCTGTTCTCGATATACAGAGTTCTCCCGCGATCTAATGCGAAATGAGCTAATCAGTCACGATTGCCCTCAAGGAGGTTTGAGTGCTCTGCTACGAGCTGCGGCAAGCTTTGACAAGCTGCCGCTTGTTGTCCCGATGTACCGAGATCTGCTGCAAACTTATGCGTGTTGAGAAAATTTGTTGTGAGAGGCCGAAAAGAAGTCGCAGCGCTCTGCTGCGAATTTCAGCAAGCTCCGACGAGCCGACTAGAGTTGTCTCGATGTACCGACATCTGCTGATCACTGATGCCACTTAAGATAAACAGTCGCCCTGAAGCAAGTGTCAGTGCTCTGCTGCGAGCTACGGCAAGCTTTGACAACCTGCCACGCATGTTATCGATGTACTGAGAGCTGCCGAGAACTGATGCGAGTTGGGAAAATCAGTTGCAAGAGGTCAAAAGCAAGTCGCAGGGCTTTGCTGCGAGCTTCAGCAAGCTTTAACGAGGTGCCACGAGTTGTTTCGATGTACAAAGATCTTCCGCGAACTGATGCGAGTTGACATAACCAGTCGCGATAGGTAAAAAGCAAGAAGCAGCATTCTGCTGACAGTTACGGCAAGCTCCGACAAGCTGCCTCGAGTTGTCTCGATATATCGAGATCTCAGCGAACTCATTCCTTATGAAATAATCAGTTGCGATAGCCCTCAAGCACGTTTCAGGGCTCTGCTGCGACCTACGGCAAGCTTTGACAGGCTGCCACGAGTTGTCTCGATGTACCGAGATATTCCGCGACCTAATGCGAGTTTAGACAATCAATTGCAAGAGGCATAAAGCAAGTCGCAGAGCTCTGCTGCTCGCTTCATCAAGCTTCGACAAGCAGACCAGAGTTATCTCAATATACCAAGATCTACTGCGAATTGATGCCAGTGAGGCCAAACAGTCGCCACAGGCCTAAAGCAAGTCGCAGTGCTCTGCTACGAGCTTCAGCACGCTTTTACGAGCTGTTTCGATGTACCGAGATGTGCAGCGAACTGACGCGAGTTAGGATATTCAGTTGCGATTAGGCTACAGCAAGTCGGAGCAGTCTGCTACAAAATGTGGCACGTTTCGACGAGCAGCATCGACGTGACTCGGTGTTCCGAGAACTGCCGCAAACTGATGCAAGTTGACCCAATCAGTCGCGATTGGCCTATACCAAGTCGGACCACTCGGCAGTGAGCAATGGCTAGCTCCGTCGACCTGACTCGACGTGTCACGACATACCGACATCTGCCACGAACTGATGTGATGTGACATAATCAGTCGCGAATGGCCTAAAGCAAGGCTCTGCACTCAGCTGCCAGCTACGGCAAGGACTGACGAGCTGACTCGAGCTGTCTCGATATACCGAGTTCTGCTGCGAATTCATGCGAGTTGACAGAATCATTCGTGATAGGCCTACAGCAAGAAGCAGCACTCCTCTGCATGCTATGGCAAGCTCCGACGAGCTGACTCGAGCTGACTTGATATACCGAGTTCATCTTCGAACTCCTGCAAAATGAGGTAATCAGGTGCAATTGGCCGTAAGCAAGTCGGATCACTATGCTGCGAGCTATAGCACGTTTTGACGAGCCGAATGGAGGTGACTCAATATTTCGAGATCTGTCGCGAACTGATGCGAGTTGAAATATTCAGTCTCGAGTGGCCTAAAGCAAGGCTCAGCACTCTGCTGCAAGCTACGGCTCGCTCTGACGACCAGATTCGAGCTGTCTCTATAAACCGAGTTCGGCCGGGAACACAAGTGAAGTAAGCTAATCACGTGCGATTGGCCTATAGGAAGGCGAACCACTCTGCTGCGAGCTATGGCACGTTTCGACGAGCAGAATCGAGGGGATTCGATATACTGAGATGTGCTGCGAACTGATGCGAGTTAAGACAAACGTATGTGATATGCCTAAAACATGTCGGAGCACTCTACAGCGAGTTACGGCACGTTTTGATGAGCAGAATCGATGTGACTCGATATACTGAGATTTGCTGGGAAGTGATGCCAGTTAAGACAAAGAGTCACGATAGGCCTAAAGCAAGGCGGAGCAGTCCACTGGGAGCTATGGCACGCTCCGACGAGCTGACTCGAGTTGTCTCGATATACCGAGGTCTATTGGAACTAATGCGAAATGAGCTAATCAGTTGCAATTGCCCTCAAGGAAGTTTCTTTTCTCTGCTTCTAGCAACGGCAAGCTTTGACAAGCTGCCAAGAGTGATCTCAATGTACCGAGATCTGCAGCGAACTGATGCGAGGTGAGACGATCAGTTGGGAAAGGCCTAAAGCAAGTCGCAGGGCTCTGCTGGGAGCGTCAGTAAGCTTTGACGAGCTGTGAAGAGATCTTTCGATGTACAGAGATCTGCCGCGAACTAATGTGAGTTTGGACAAACGGCAGTGATAGGCCTAAAGCAAGTCAGAGCCACCTGCCGCAAGCTACAGCAACCCCGACGAGCTGACTTGAGTTGACTCAATTTATTTTGATCTATGCGAACTGATGCTCAATGAGATAATCAGTTGTCGATAGCCCTCAAGCAAGTTTCAGGGCTCACCTGCGTCATACGGCAAGCTTTGACAAGCTGCCATGAGTTGTCTCGGTGTACCGAGATCTGCCGCGAGCTGATGTGAGTTAAGACAATCAGTTGCGAGAGCCCTAAAGCAAGTCGTAGCTCTCTGCTGGAAGCTTCAGCAAGCTTTGACGAGCTGCCCTGAGTTGTTTCGATGTATCGAGATCTACCACGAACTGATGGGAGTTGACATGATCAGTCGCGATAGGCCTAAAGCAGGACGCAGTACTCTCCTACGAGCTACAGCAACTCTGACGAGATAACTCGAGCTGTCTTGATATACCGAGTTCTGCCGCACTATGATGCGAAACGAGCTAATATGTTGCGATTTCCCTCAAGCTAGTTTAATGGCTCTGGTGAGAGATATGGCAAGCTTGGACAAGCTGCCACGAGTTGTCTCAATGTACCGAGATCTGCTGCGAACTTATGAGAGATTAGACAATAAGTTGCCAGGCCCGAAATGATGTAGCAGCGTTCTGCGGCGAGAATCAGGAAGCTCCGACGAGCAGTGTTGAGTTGTCTCGATATACCAAGATCTGCTGCGAACTGATGGGAGTTAAGACAAAAAGTCGCGTTAGGCCTTGGGCTTGTCGGAGTGCTCTGCAGTGAGGTACGGTAAGCTTGGACGAGCAGACTAGAGTAGCCTCGATATACCGATATCTGCTTGGAACTGATGCCAGTTAAGACAAACAGTCACGATAGGCCGAAAGCAAGTCGGAGCAGTCGACTAGAGCTATGGCACGCTTCGACGAGCTGACTCGAGTTGTCTCTATATACCGAGATCTACACAAACTGATGCTCAATGTGGTAATCTGTTGCGATTCCCCTGAAGCAAGTTTCAGTGCTCCTGTGAGAGCTACGGCAAGTATAGCCAGGCTGCCAGGAGTTGTCTCGATGTACCGAGATCCTCCCGAACTTATGCGAGTTGAGACAATCAGTTGCATGGGCCAAAAGGAAGTCGCACAGCTCTGGTACGAGTTTCAGCCAGCTTAGTCGAGCAGATGAGTTCTCTCGATATACCGAGATCTGCAGCGAACTAATGTGAGTTAAGAGAAACAGTCGCAATAGACCAAAACATGTCGGATCACTCTGCTGTGAGGTACGGCATGCTCCGACGAGCAGACTAGAGTTGCCTTGATATGCCGAGCTTAATGCGAGCTGATGCTCAATGAGATAATCTGTTGCGATAGCCCTCAAGCAAGTTTTAGCATTCTGCTGCGGCCTACGGCAAGCTTTGACAAGCTGCCACCAGTTGTCTTGATATACCGAGATCTGCCGTGAACTGATGCGAGTTGACACAATCAATTGAGTGAGGCCTAATGCAAGTCACAGTGCTCTGCTGCGACCCTGAGCAAGCAACGACGAGCAGACTAGAGTAGTATTGAATTACCGAGATCTGCTGGGAACTGATGCCAGTTAGGAGAAATAGTCGTGATAGGCCTAAAGCAAGTTGCAGAGCTCTGCTGCGACCTACGGCACGCTCCGACGAGGAAACTCGAAGTGTCTCGATATACCAAGATCAGCAGCACACTGATGCGAGTTGCAATAGTCTGCGGCAGTAAGCCTAAAGCAAGATGCAGCACCCTGTCATGAGCTACGGCAAGCTCTGACGAGCTAACTTGAGCTGTCTCGATATACCGAGTTCTGCCGCGAACTAATGCGAAATGAGCTAATCAGTCACGATTGCCCTCAAGCACGTTTCATTGCTCTGCTGCGACCTACGGCAAGCTTTGATTAGCTGCCACGAGTTGTCTCAATGTACAGAGATAAGCCGCGACCTAATGCGAGTTTAGACAATCAATTACAAGAGGCCTATTGCAAGTCGTGGTGCTCTGCTGCTCGCTTCAGCAAGCTTCAACAAGCAGACTGGAGTTATCTCAATGTACAAAGATCTACGGCGAACTGATGCCAGTGTGGTCAAACAGTCGCCGTAGGCCTAAAGCAAGTCGCAGTGTCTGCTACGAGCTTCAGCACGATTTTACGAGCTGCCAGGAGCTGTTTTGATGTACCGAGGTGTGCCGCGAACTGATGCGAGTTAGGATATTCTGTCGCAATAAGCCTACAGCAAGTCGAAGCACTCTGCTACGAGCTACGGCAAACTCTGACGAGCTAACTCGTGCAATCTCGATATACAGAGTTCTGCCGCCAACTAATGCGAAATGAGCTATTATCTTGCGATTGCCCTCAAGCAAGTTTCAGTGCTCTGGTGAGAGCTACGGCAAGCTTGGATGAGCTGCCACGAGTCGTCTCGATGTACCGAGATCTGCTGCGAACTTCAGCGAGTATAGACAATAAGTTGCAAGAGCCTAATGGATTTCGCAGTGCTCTGCTGAGAGTTTGAGTAAGCTCCAACGGGAAGACTCATTTTGTCTCGATATACCGAGATCTGTTGCGAACTGATGCGAGTCAACACAAACAGTCGCGTTAGGCCTAAAGCATTTGGGAACACTCTGCCGTGAGCTACGGCAAGCTCGGACGAGTAGACTTGAGCCGTCTCAATATACAGAGATCTGATGGGAACTGATGCCAGTTATGACAAACAGTCGCGATAGGCCGAAATGAAGTCGGAGCCGTCTACTGGGAGCTAATGCAAGCTCCGACGTGAAGACTCGAAATGTATCGATACTAAGAGATCTGGGCAAACTGATGCTCAATGAGATAATCTGTTGAGATAGCCCTTAAGCAAGTTTCAGCACTCTGCTGCGACCTACGGCAAACTTTGACAAGCTGCCACGAGTTGTCTCAATGTACTGAGATAAGGCGTGAATTGATGCGAGTTGAGACAATCAATTGCAAGAGGCCTAAAGCAAGTCACAGTGCTCTGCTGTGACCTTAAGTAAGCTCCGACTTGCCCGACTAGAATACTGCTGATTTACCGAGATCTGCTGCAAACTGATGCCAGTTAGGACAAATAGTCGCCGTAGGCCTAAAGCGAGTCGAACCACTCTGCTGCGAGCTTCGGCATGTTTTGACGAGCAGAATCCAGGTGAATCGATGTTCCTTGATCTGCCGCGAACTGATGCGAGTTGAGAAAATCAGTTGCAAAAGGCCAAAAGCAAGTCGCAGGGCTCTGCTGCGAGCTTTAGCAAGATTTAACTAGGTGCTACAAGTTGCTTCGACGTACCAAGATCTTCTGCGAACTGATGCGAGTTAAGACATTTAGTCGGGATAGGTAATAGCAAGAAGCAGCACTATGCTAAGAGCTACGGCAAGCTCCGACATGCTGCCTCGAGTTGTCTCGGTAAATCGAGATCATAGCGAACTAATGCCTAATGAAAAATTCAGTTGCGATAGCCCTCAAGCAAATTTCAGCGCTCAGTTGAGACCTACGGCAAGCTTTTACATGCTGCCACGAGTTGTCTCGACGTACCGAGAGAAGCCGTGAACTGATGCGAGTAGAGACAACCACTTGGGAGAGTCCTAAAGCAAGTCGCAGAGCTCTGCTGCGAGCAGCTGCAAGCTCCGACGAGCAGACAAGAGTTGTATCGATATACCAAGATCAGCATTAAACTGATGCGAGTTGCCGTAATCTGCCGCGATAGGCCAAAAGGGAGCTAATAATAATAATAATAATAATTCACTTGATAAAGCGCCCTCAGAGAACTTAATCTCTCTCTAGGCGCTTTACATTTGCTGTAAAGTGAAATGCAATTGAATGGTAAGTAAAATCATGCTTGAAAAAACAAACGAAATGAATAATATGATTAGGGGTAAATGGCACAGCGTCAGCACACAAATGTGGTTAGTGGCAGCATGCACAGTGTCAGCACGCATAAGCACATCAAGGACGAATCACAGGGACCCACTAAAAGCTGTCCTAAATAGATGTGTTTTTAGGTTCCTTTTAAATGTGGTCAGGTCAGGGGATGTTCTGACGCAGGTCGGGAGGGAGTTCCATACTTTGGGAGCATATGAACTAAATGCACGGTCTCCAAAGGATTTAAGGTTTGTATGAGGTATTTCCAGACTGTTGGATTCCGAAAAGCATATGGTACGATGCTTAGCCTGATGGGGTAGTATATCTGACAGGTAGGCTGGAGCCATAGAATGAAGGGACCTAAAAGTGAGGGACAAAACCTTGAAGTCAATCCGTTGCTTGACTGGTAGCCAGTGCAGGTCGGCGAGAAGTAGAGTAACGCGGCAACTGTGACGCTCATGACAGACAAGCCTAGCTGCAGAGTTTTGCACCAGCTGCAATCGCCTGATCGGACATGCTGGTAGGCCAGTAAGCAGTGAGTTGCAGAAGTCGAGACGGGATGTAAACAATGCATGGACCAACTTGGACGTGGTATCTTTATCTAAACAAGCCCGATTTTTAGCAATGTTATTAAGCAGAAATAAGGCGGATTTGACTGTGGAGCTGATATGGTCGTCTAACGAGAGGTCGCTTTGGAATATGACAGCTAGATTTCGAGCTGCTTCAACTGGAGATATGCTAGCAGAGCCAATTTTGAGAGTCAGCCTTTTTTTGTATCTCCGTCAGTAACTCCACAAAGTCATAAAGACCGTGTGGGTATTACGCAGGAGAGTTTTGTATAGCGCACTCACAGCCTAAGCGGCTTTCGGTACGCATTCGGTAGCCAACAGACTTCGTCTCACGCAACAAAGTGAAAGTGGGAAGCATAGCAGACTTAGGAGAGCAGTTCAGGTAGTGAGTAGCATAGAAGTAGCAGTTCAGGACCGCTGAAAAAGATGTGGTATAGTCGGCAGTTGGAGAGTAGAGCCTTTCCAATCGCTGGATCACACTGGGTTTGCCCATAACTAGTAAGTTAGTTTTATCATCGTTAAGTTTTAAAAAATTTGCTGCCATCCATGTGCGGATGTCATCAATGCATGCAGCTAGTGAGTTTGGAGAATTTAAGGTGCTCGAAGGCTGAGTGGGATCAAAGCAAAGATACAAATTAGTGTCATCTGCATAGAAGTGAAAGCCTAGATTGTGCTTGGCAATCACATCAGGAAGAGGCAGAGTATAAACCGTGAAAAAAACCAGACCTAGAACGGAGCCCTGAGGTACACCATATTTCAAAGGTACTTCAGATGATCTTTGTCCATTCACGTCAATACTCTGGAGTCTCCCACTGAGATAGGACGTGAACCACTGCGGAGCAGTGCCAGTAATGCCCAGGCGAGATGAGAGGCGCTCTAGAAGAACTTTGTGATCGATGGTATCAAAAACTGCCGAAAGATCAAGCAAAACAAGCAAAGACACTCTACCCGTCTGCATTCGTAAGTAGGTCGTTGAATACCCGAAGCAATTCTGCCTCTGTGGAGTGATTAGCTCTAAAGCCAGACTAGGACTTACTAGCAAGGTCTGAGGTTTCGATATACGAGTTCAGCTCGTCCGCCACGACCCGTTCCAGTGTTTTTGATAGGAATGGTAGAAGGGAAACTGGGCGGTAGCTGCACAAGTTCTCTTGGTCAAGTGTAGTTTTCTTGAGAAGTGGCTTGACTACAGCTTTTTTGAAAGGTGCTGGGACATGACCTGAGGCTAATGACATATTAATTATGTTATTTATGCATGGCAGCAGCAGATCAATGCAACGTAGGAGCGTGAAAGTGGGAATAGGGTCCAGAGGACTTGTTGTCTTCTTTGATTGAGATACGAACTTTAGGACTAGATCACTAGTGACCTGCTTAAATGTAGACCTTGAGGTGCAGCCAGGTACCGAGGAACAGCATTCTAGTGGGGAGGTTGTCATCGCAGGGATAGATTCCCTGATCTTGTATAGCTTCTGCACAAAGAATCGAGAGAAGCGATCGGCTAGATCATTATTAGGATCATCAGGTAAGGAGCTAATCTGGGAACGGTTGAGGAGATGGTTTATTGTCGACATCAGCATTTTTGGATTGATTTGAATTGTGCATCTATGATTGAACAATGTTTTTATAAAAACTAGCCTTGGCCTTTGCTTGAATCGATAGGTACAACCTACAGTAGTCTTCATATGCCTGTTAATGGACAGTTAGTCCGGATCTTTTGTATGCTTTTTCAAGCTTTCGTTTAGTAGACTTGGCTAGTTTTATGTGTGTGGTAAATCATAAGCCGTCTGGGCGGAGGCGCACAGTGCGCTTTGTCAGTGGTGCAAACTCGTCAAGCGTGCCAGCTAGTGTTGTGTTGTAGCTATCTACCAATAATGACAGATCGGATGGAGGATTGAGCAGCAGAGGTGAAGCAGATATTCTCGCACGGACAAAATTGAAATCAAGGCTCTTGAGGTTTCGCGATTCACAGGTTATTTTAGAGGATGGTGTGGGCACACACTGTAGATTAAATGAGATCTGCATGTGGTCAGATAAGCAGGATTTGATAATAATTCGTGATAACAGAGTGCAGTTTTATGAGAAAATCTGGTCGAGTGTGTGACCCTTGATGTGGGTATGGCCATGAGCCACAAGAGACAATGAGTGTGTCAATGCACGAAATTCAGTGCTGAAAGCGTCAGATAAGTTATCAAAGTGAACGTTGAAATCAGCCATAACGAGGAAGGATCGATTTCTTGCACACAGAATCGAAATGAGATCAGAGAAATCTGAGATAAAGGAGTATTTGGTACCTGCTGGGCGATAGACTACTGCCACTATCGGTAGCATGTTTTCGGGTTAGACCAAGACAATTGATTCAAAAGACTGCTTCGAGGGTACAGCATATGACTTGAAGTTGAATTTCGATCGCACGACAATAGCAACTCCACCTCCAGTTTTGATTGGTCTGGCGGTGTGAAAGAACGAGAAACCAGATGGAGTGGCGTCTTTAATAGTCGGGCAGTTTATCGATTTCAGCCAAGTTTCAGTTAGGGCGAGCAGGTCGATACCATTTTCAGAAATACTGTCGCTTATTACTAGATGTTTATTGCACATTGAGCGAGGATTCCAAAGGCAAGTGTTAAGTGTAGCCGATGGGGTTACAACAGGCTTGATGACCACTAAGTTTGAGGAATTTATAGTGATGCATGTGGGGGAGCGTGCTGAGCGTTTCGAGACAATGCTAGGAATACCAAACGAACGGGTACTCAGCTCACAGTTCCCGCCTAACGAGCTGTGTCTGAGCTGGCGGTTCCGGCCACCGCGGCGGCTATAGGGAGCTTTTCTTTTGGTAATGCATAGTTTATGAATCTTAGCAACAACATTAATGTATAGGAATGCATTTGATCTGCGATGACGAAGCGATAACAGCTGCTGACGATCATAACTAACAAGCAGGTTACTAGCCGCCGGCAAAGCTAAGGCAGCTGCCGGCGTGGGAGACCCGGCAGCCCAAGCGATAAGCGTTTAGATGTCCATAGGCACGTAATTTCTTATGCTCTACGGTCAGTAGTACGGAGAAGTATTTATAGCTCTTGCATTACCAGATACGACAGCTGTATCACTATTAGGAAATACAAATTTAGATGCTCCAACAACCATATTAGTTAATGTCATTATAGGTGGAGCCGTTTGATTTGTCCATGAATTAGGATCTGATAGATCTGAAATCGAATTCTTAGAATTGGGATTCATTGATATTGATAATTCTTCCGTTACTTTTTCAACTGTTTCATGTACATAATTTTTTGTTGCAAGATCACTAGGATTAACAGAATCAGCAGCATTTGTTATTTAATTTCCACCCATTTTAATATTTGTTGTTGAAGGAAAAGCTTTCATTAATACATCGCGTTTCATTCCTCCATATGTAAAACAATAATCATCATTTAATACTAATGGATTTCGATTACCTGAATTCCAATAGGTAGATGTTATAGCATAGCTATTCATGTTTGCATCTCCTAACATCGTATCACCTGTTTTGTAATATAATTATTTATTTGACTAACATTAACGCCATTAGTAGCATTAACACCAATTCCAAGATTCGTAATGCTTTTACCAGAAATAATAAGTCATGCTCCTAAATTAACGACGAAATTACTATCACCATAAGATTGTGTTACAGCATCACAATCATTAACAGGATGTGATACATTTAAATTCCTATTTACATTTGCATTAGGGTCTTGTATTGTAATACCATTTACATTTGATGTATAATCTTCAGTTTCAAATTTTGTTGTCTTCTCTATATTTATTAATTAATATTTTACTTGTTTCTATAATTTCTCTAACTCTTAGGACTGTTCTTGAAAATCTATCATAATGTTCTTCTTATGCTTTTTGAATATCTAATTTTTATATAATATTGTATGTCAAAACCAAATTTCGTTTTATTGTGTAATCTGCCATAATCACTTATAGTATTAATAAGTCACTTAGTAAAGAGCCCACAGAGAACCTAATCTCTTTCTAGGCGCTTTACATTTGCTGCAAAGGGAAATGCAATTTAATGGTAAGTAAATTCATGCTTTAAAAGTTAACAAAATGAATAATATGGTTAGGTGTGACATGTACAGGGTCAGCATGCAAATGTGGTTAATGGCAGCATGCACAGTGTCAGCAAGCGTAAGAACATGAAGGACGAATCAAAGAACTGAATTCTCTCCTAAATAAATTAATAAATACCAACTGAATTCTCTCCTAAATAGGTGTGTTTTCAAGTTCCTTTTAAATGTGGTCAGGCCTGGGGATGTGTTGACTCAGGTCAGGAGGGAGTTCCAGGCTTTGGGCGCATATGAACTAAATGCACGGTCTCCAAAGGATTTAAGGTTTGTACGAGGTACTTGTAGACTGCTGGATTCCAAAAAGCTGGGAGTGCGATAGTTGGCCTGATGGGGGAGTATTTCGGAGAGATAGGCTTGAGCCATAGAATGAAGGGACCTAAAAATGAGCGAAAAAACCTTGAAGTCGATCAGTTACTTGACTGGTAGCCAGTGCAGTTCGGCGAGAAGTGGAGTAATATGGCTACTGCGAAGCTCACGACAGACAAGCCTAGCTGCTGAGTTTTGCACAAGCTGCTATGGCTTGATCACACATGCTGGTAGGCCAGTAAGCAGTGAGTTGCATAAGTCGAGACGGGATGTCACGAATGCATGGACCAACTTGGACGTGCTATCCTTATCTAAACAAGCCCGAATTTTAGCAATGTTTTGAAGCTGAAATAGGCAGATTTGACTGTGGAGCTGATATTGTCGTCTAACGAGAGGTCGATTTGGAATATGACACTTAGATTTCGAGCTCTAATAGAGCCAATTTCGAGATTCAGCCTTTCCTATCTCTGAATCACACTGGGTTTGCCCATAACTAGTAAGTTAGTTTTAAAATTCTTAAGTTTTAGAAAATTTGCTGCCATTCATGTGCGGATGTCATCAATGCATGCAGCAAGTGAGTTGAGAGAATTTGAGGTGCTCGAAGGCTGGGAGGGATCAAAGCAAAGGTACAACTGAGTGTCATCAGCATAGAAGTGAAAGCCAAGATTGTGCTTGGCAATCGCATAAGCAAGAGGGAGAGCATAAACCGTGAAAAGAACCGGACCTAGCACGGAACCCTGAGGTACTCCATATTTCAGAGGTACTTCAGATGATCTTTGTCCATTCACGTCAATAATCTGGAGAGGACCTGAACCACTGCAGAGCTGTACACTGAGAGAGGACCTGAACCACTGCAAAGCTGTGTTAGTGATACCCAGGCGAGTTGAGAGGCGCTCCAGAAAAACTGCGTGATCGATGTTATTAAAAACTTCCGAACGATAGAGCAAAACAAGGAGAGACACTCTACACATGTCTGCATTCCGAAGTAGGTCGTTGTATACCTTGAGCAATGCTGACTCCGTGGAGTGATTAGCTCTAAAGCCAGACTGGAACTTACTGGCAATGTGTGAGTTTTGGACATATGAGTTCAGCTGGTCTGCCACGACCCGTTCCAGTATCTTTGATAGGAATGGTAGAAGAGAGACTGGGCGGTAGTTGCTAAAGTTCTCTTGGTCGAGTGTCGCTTTCTTGAGATGTGGCCTGACTACAGCTTTTGTGAAAGGTGCTAGGATATGACCTGAGGCTAATGACATATTAATGATGATAGTTATATATGGCAGCAAAAGATCAATGCAACGTAGGAGCAGGACAGTGGGAATAGGGTCCAGAGGACTTGTTGTCTTCTTTGATTGAGATAAAAACTTAAGGGCTAGATCACTAGTGACCTGCTTAAATGTAGACCTTGAGGTGCAGCTAGGAACCGAGGAACAGCATTCTAATGGGGAGGTTGTCATCGCAGGGATTGATTCCATGATCTTGTCTATCTTCTGCACAAAGAATCGAGAGAAGCCATCGTCTAGATCATTACAAGGATCTTCAGGTAAGGAGCTAATCTTGGAACGGTTTAGGAGATGGTTTATTGTCGACATCAGAATTTTTGGATCGTGCATCAATGATTCAACAAAATTTCTATAGAAGCTAGTCTTGGCCTTTGCTAGGATCGATAGGTATGACCTACAGTAGTCTTCATGTGCCTATTGATAGACAGTTAGTCCGGATCTTTTGTATGCTTTTTCAAGCTTGCATTTAGTAGACCTGGCTAGTTTAATGTCTTTGGTAAACCATAGGTCGTCTGAGCGTAGGCGCACGGCGAGCTTTGTCAGTGGTGCAAACTTGTCGAGCCTGTCAGCTATTGTCGTGCTGTAGCTATCTACCAATAATGGCAGATCGGAGGGAGGACTGAGCAGCAGAGGTAAAGCATATAGTCTTGCACAGACAGCAGCGATCTCAAGGGTCTTACGGTTTCGCGATTCACAGGTTATTTCTGAGGAAGGTGTGGGCGCACACTGTAGATTGAATAAGACCTGCATTAGGTCAGATAAGCAGGTTTGGTAATAATTGGTGATGACAAAATGCAGTTTTTTGAGAAAATTCGGTCGAGTGTGTGACTCTTGATGTGGGTAGGGCAATGCACATGAGCCACAAGAGACATTGAGTTAGTCAATGCACGAAATTCGGTGCTGAAAGGGTCAGATAAGGCATCAAAGTGAACGTTGAAATCACCCATAACGAGGAAGGATCGATTTCTTGCACACAGAATCGAAATGCGATCAGAAAAATTTTGAGATAAAGGAGTATTTGGTACCTGCTGGGCGATAGACTACTGCCACTATCGGTAGCATGTTTTCGGGTTAGACCAAGACAATTGATTCAAAAGACTGCTTCGAGGGTACAGCATATGACTTGAAGTTGAATTTCGATCGCACGACAATAGCAACTCCACCTCCAGTTTTGATTGGTCTGGCGGTGTGAAAGAACGAGAAACCAGATGAAGTGGCGTCTTTAATAGTCGGGCAGTTTATCGATTTCAGCCAAGTTTCAGTTAGGGCGAGCAGGTCGATACCATTTTCAGAAATACTGTCGCTTACTACTAGAGGTTTATTGCACATTGAGCGATGATTCCAAAGGCAAGTGTTAAGTCTGGCCGATGGAGTTACAGCAGGCCTGATGACCACTAAGTTAGAGATATTTACAGTGATGCGTGTGAGGGAGCGAGCTGAGCGTTTCGACACAATGCTAGGAATACCAAACGAGCGGGTACTCAGCTGGCAGTTCCTGCCCAACGAGTGGCGTCTGAGCAGGCGGTTCCGGCCACCACGGCGCTACTGGGTGCTTTTTTTCGTTAATGCATAGTTCATGAATCTTAGCAACACCATTAATATCTAGGAATGCATGTGATCTACGATGACGAAGCGATTGCAGCTGCTGACGATCATAACTAACGTGCAGTTTACTAGCCGCCGGCATAACTAAGGCAGCCGCCGGCGTGGGATACCCAGCAGCCAGAAGCGATAGGAGTTTAGATGTTCAAAGGCATGCAAATTCTTACGTGCTTCGGTCAAATTACAATCAGAATAACTTTAAGATGACATCAAATTCAAAATCAAAGTATTTCTCATTCTTAAGAAGTAACAAATATAATGGTTTTCTGATTGGCATATCGAAATCACAATTGGTTGGTATTTAAAAATTTCCTGCTGCTACGTAGTCTACAGGTATATCTTCACAATTCAATCCAGGAACACAAATTTCAAATTCTGAATACAAGAATCTACCTAACTTCAATATATTTAATCCAAGTAAACACTGGTTTTATTATTGTTTTGGTATATATTCTTTAACAATGCTTCTTGATCATAAACATTGTATCTCAGTCAGTGTATCTTCACCTGTAATTCCATCAGAAGAATATCGATATACTTCATCACTAGTAAAACAGTCATTTGTGTTCTCGATCTTTCTATCCAGTTCCTAGAAATTTAGCAACAAATTCCTTTCCAAACAGCATTTGAGAGAATCACATAGGAGAGTTATTAGCAATATATTTTTTCAGTTTTCTATATGCAATAATTTATATATAAGAATCTATTTGGGCTCCAAAAACCATATCATTTTCTAAAATAGAATAAACCTCTGACCCACCAATATAAATTATATAGATTTTTTCACTCATCAGACCCTTAAATAAAATTTGCTTTTTGCATTATATTTAGACATTATGATTTTATTTAAATGTTTGAACCATTATAAAAAACTTTCTTTTTCTACAAGTTAAGTTTGAACCATTACCATTTGATACTAATTCTGCAGTATTCTCACAAGTATTCAAATAGTGAAGGATGATTGTTGTAGAAGGATTTGCAGCTTGAGCAGGATTTGCACCAACAGCAGAAAAAGCCAGAGCAGAAGAAGAAATTAAACTATTGAATTCAACAGTTGCATCACGTTTACATGTTACTCCAAGAGTCTCATCGTTGTATTGCAGATCAATAACATGAATAGGGTAAAAAGATAACCACCCAGGATACTAACAAACACGTACATCGTTTGTGGTTTACGATTAAGGGACCTTTGGATTGATTTTGTTGTGTTTTCGGGTTTTAGCTTTTGCTTTTAAGGTTAACGTTTCAATGAGTATATTTAATCGTTTCTGTTTCAGAGAGAAACTCTCAAAAAAAGTATCGCATAGCGTACTAAACGGAAAAACAAGCAGACTGCTGTGGCCATGTTGAACAGCCCACTACCGCTACTTAGCTCTTAGCAGAAACTGAGCTGGCTCAAAAGCACGGCGGAGCTTTCACTGAGCGAATTAGGCAATCGCTTAGTCAAAGCGCTGCATTGAAGGGGTGCCAGAAAATAATTAGAAACTAATTAATACCTTTTGGCAAGGTGTTAATAAAAATCTACCTTTTGGTAAGGTGTTGATAAAATCTACCTTTTGGTAAGGTGTTAATAAAATCCACCTTACGGTAAGGTGTTGATAACTAAAAAAATGCTAGCTGATTAAACAGCCTCTTTTTCTTTAGCTACAGAAGAGCCTTTACGACTATCACCATCGCTTGCAGTGGCGATAAAGAATCGCCCACCGCAGGATTCAAACCCACGACTGCGATGCCGAGGTCGTGAAAAGCAAACACCTTACCTAGTGAGCCATTACATGTAACACCAAACTACTTTCTGTATCCATATTTTTTGGAGTTTATTAAATAAATAGGAAAAATTATCAGAACAGTGCAGGGCCAAGGGGTATCGGTTAAAATTGTTTGCAGTGGCGGTGGTTGCTAGGGCTTTCGTGGGCAGGTCGACGACCTCGTTCCTTGGGCTTATCTATCTTCAGGAAAAAAGGCTGCAACAATCAGTGAAAGCACTGCCCAGTCCTTCACAAATTTATGTAACTTCATAAAGCTATGCAGACAATGTGGGCGTTCCGCAGGAGACTTTTGCTACGCCGTAGCACACCCACTTTGACGGGTACGAACACGTGCCTGGCGGCGTCAAGCAGGGCCGAACTTCCGCGTGACCAAACTGTATAGCTCACCACTGCCGCAGCGGTCCCCAACCGCCGACGCCGCTCGCTCCACTAAAAACCATCCTTACAATCCATCCATTCCTCTAACTATGCTGAGTTGATTTTATTTTAATAGAGCATGAACTTTATTTATTCACATATATATATATATATATTTGTATTCTTAGTTATACGTTTATTAACGTAGGGGGAAATGTCCTACCCTGGGGGAAGTGTCGGGGGGGGGAAGTCCAGGGGTAAATGTCTACAAACGCTTGAAGCTTGACCTCTGGTCTCATGACTTGATTTGGGTAGGCGCACTTACGACGGATAGGCATTTCCTTGGTGCACCAAAAATGGAGTATACACGAACGAGAAATCTAAATGAGAGCGTTCCCCAGCCGCGCCCAGTCTATTTATAAGGAATCGTTTTAGATATCCGTATTTCCCCATGCCGTTGCCGTAGATTGACGTGTACGAAGGGAATGTACGTTCGCGATTGGTTGAAAGGATGCCGCTGCACTTTTAACACAACGAACTGTAATAGGCAAGACAAATTGGATCTTCCTTTACCAGCTTCGCTTGTAATTGGAACAGACAATCATCGATTGCTGTATCGTCTCGAGGACTTGCCGTCAATTGCCATGCATTGCCCAAGGTGGAGTGCGAAAAATGGCAGTGCATGCGCCCACAGTGAGCATTAAGTGGTAGGATTATTAAAAATTCAAACAGCAATTTCCAAAAAAATGAAGCAGATTGCGGTAGAGGCCAGGCCATTGCCGTCAAGTGCCGTACATTACCCTCAATTGTGCGTTTTTCGATTGCTTAAAAGGATTTGGCTGCATTTGTAATGCAGTGTAGGGAAATACGCAACAAAATTTGAAGCTTCTCTCAGCAACTGACGGTCCATCTGTAATTGACCGTTATGGATTGGCATATTTCCAGGGCCATTGCCGTCGATTGCCATGCATCGCCCGAAACTGAAGGTCAGAGCTGGCTGAAAAGTTTGAAAGCCTGTTCGAGTGCAGTGAGATGTAACGCGGAATAAGAATTGGAGCCACGTGGAGCCGATTTCTTGTCAATTTGCCATGGATTACGGTATTGGTTCCTCCCATTGTTGTCGATTGCCATGCACTGTCGACAATTAACGTGCAAAACTTGTTGAAAGTTCCACAATTTCCCTTTCAGCACAGAGAAGTGTGATACAAATTGGCAGTTTGTGCAGCCAATTTGTGGTCGACTTGCCACGGGTTATGGTGGATTGCTGCTTCGAGTAGAGCCGTTGCCGTAAATTGCCAATGATTGCCAGGGATTATACGAGCTACATAGCTTAAAATAATGTGGTTGTCTTTAACTAATGTGCTTTGTAACAGACATTTAAAATGTTGGCATTGCAAAACCGATTTCAGAGCATTTTGCATCGGATCGCTGTAGATTGCAGTATTGACCGGGCTACTACAGTTAATTGCATGTGTTGCTTTCAAATGGTCCATGCAATTGTGGTTACATTGTGCGATTACACAATAGTCGAAGATTAAAGCAACGTTCAATCACTATTAGACCTAAAGTGTACACATTCTTGACTTTTTGTGGTGAATTTCGGTATGTTGGCTACTGGCCCTGGGCAGTTGCAGTCTATTGCAGCGCTTTGCTGCAGAAATGGTTAAGGCAATTACAGAGAATTTATGCGAGTACACAATAACTGAGGAGTAGAGCGACGTGAAATCTTAATTAGATCTTCTAGCATAGGCGTACTGGTTGTTGTGCATCGGATTGCAGTGGATTTCTGCGGATCGAGGTGGATTGGGGTATGGGAGCTGGTAGTTGCAGCCGATTGCAGTGCATCGAATGAGAAAGCCTGTGACGCACATTGGTGGTTGGACACTATGTGGTTGCACTTTGAACTGAGTCTATTCCGATATGCAATGTTAGCTAGAGCTTGCGGAACCTCTTTGAGCACAAGTCGCACACGAGAGCGACCTCTCGCCACCGGTGTGCATGCCCTGGTGGGGTGCATGCTGCCAACGTTTGTGAACCGCACTCCACTCAGGTTGCACGAGTGTGGCCTATCGCCAGTGTGTGAGAGCTCGAGAACCTTGAAGCTGCTTCGCCACGTGACCAGCTTGCCACACTGACGGCAGGCATATGCTGAGGAGCTTGGCGGGCAACGGGCTCCTGCATTGTCAGCTCGGCGGCTCCCTAGAGCTGCTGCCAGCAGCAGCACTCGTATGCCAGCGCCTTGCCTTTAATCCGAGGAATGACTGCATGCAAGGCCACCGCAACGAGAAAATGGGCTTGGGGCGCCGGCTCTGCTACCGTCTCTGGTTTGACTGAGCCAAGCAATGAGAGCAGCAAAAGTTTGAAAATCCACGAAGCCTCACATTCGAGGTTTGAAAGCAAGTGATGCGTACTGCAACCGAGTAAAGAGAGTTTGACAAGCTAGAAAGCAAAGAGAATCCAAAGATCCTGTAAAAAGTACAGCTGGTCATTTTCGTATACAGAAGAGCCAATATTGCATCTGGATGAACACGTTGGCAAGATGAGAGAGTGAATATAAAAGACAAGCAATATTAATAACTATGGCTATTATTATTTTACGAGCAGCAAGCTGCCTTTGGAATCGCTTCACTCAGTCGAACAAGTTGAAACTAATCCTTAATAATGTTAAATATTAACTATTAATCCCTAATAATTCCTTGAAAATAATAAATATTAATTCATTTGCATAGCGCCCCAAGAGAACTTAATCGCTTTTCAGGCGCTTCCCAAATGCCTCGGGGCTCGAGCAAACGACCTCAGCCAGACCTTGGTCGGGGCGAGCACCTTAACACAGGGCAAAACCAGCTCGGCAATCAAGGAACACAACTCTGTGCTATCTTGTCGAGTGACTTCAGTGCGCCATCTTGCCGAGTGACGGAGGAAAGGACGGACTTTCTTGCTTTAATTAGTGGCGATTATTAAGTCATTGTATAATAACAATTTAACTAACATAGTATATGTACAGTACCACAAGAGAACTTTCTCCTAAGCACTTTTCTTATGCACTAAAGAAAGCGCGCCATTAAGGTTGGTCATAACGTGCACTGTATCAGCATGTGTAAGCGCATACAAAATATCTTACAAGGATCGAGCTAATTCAGTGATGAACATTAGATATATAAATAAATAATGATAATAATAAATAAATATAATAATGATAATCCAGCTAATTCAGTGTTGAAAAGGTGGATTTATAGCTTGTTTTCGACTAATGGTAGAGTTGGTTAGGGGCAACATGTATAGTGTCAACACATATAAGCACACAGATGGCAAATTGCGAAAACCGTGCAAATGCTGTGATAAACAGATGCATGTTAAGCTTTTGTATAAATGTCGTCAACTCGGGGACCGGTGTAAGGCCATTCGCTAGTGAGTTTCGGGCTGTAAGAGCGTACGAAATGAAAACATGGTCCTCCAAAGGAAATGAGATTGATTAAACGCACCAAAATGATTTTGAGGCAGATGAAAAGACAGTACGTATCGCGCCTGATTTCGAGGTAGATTGGCTGGTACGCCTGGGCAAAAGAATATATTGAACTGAAAGTGATTGGCATGGTTCTCTCAACCCGGACCTGGTCATCGACAACGGCACCGATACAGCCACGGTCGACGTAACGGTCTCATTTGACAGCAGCCATGAAGCCCTGCCGGTGGCAGCCCGAAAATTATTGATAAGTACATGGCCGTAGCCCGGTGTCTCCTGACGGCCACTGCCGGACGGTGGTGTTGAGGTCCTTCGTGGTCGATGCTCTAGGCAGCTGGTGACCGGATAATTTAGATTGCCGGGTGGACCTCGGAATTGGGCGAAACGTAACGTATGGCACTGCGGCAGTCGTGCTTCTCGAACGCCGTTTCCTGGTCGGAATCCGCACTGTCACGTTTCCTGAACGTCCGTTTCCGGAGTCGCCGGTGGCCCCAGTGGCCCTGGCTGGGCATGGTTCCTTCGGCTAATGTACCTCCTTGTTCTCGAATATTTATTAAACCAGTCCATATATTGAAGCGATCGCGACGCCAGTGCCACGGCCAGCCTGAGTATCCGATAGATAGGGAAGCGTTTATAGTACCGACTAGGTTGGTGGTACAACATAACTCTTGCCTTTCGAAGCCTCGTACAACGCGAAATATAGACCCCTCTTAATAGACCCCTCTTAATAGGCGACCATAATTAACTAAGAAGATCTCGATCTGCTCGCCTTGAAGGAAACTGAAAAAGCTGAGGCACATACGTGAGGCCTCGTGCCAGTGTGTGCTCGCTCGACCTCTCGCCCACATGTGTGTGTCAGCTCGTGGGCCTTGAAGCTGCTTTGCCACGTGACCAGCTTGCCGAACTGACTGCAGGCATACGCGGCGAAGCTCGGTGAGCCACGGGCTCCTGCATTGTCCGCTCGACGGCTCCCTGGAGCTGACGTTGCAGCAGCGCTCATATGCCAGCGCCTTATCTTGGCCTCAAGACTGCTTGAACGTGGCCGCTGCAACGAGTAAAGCAGAGTGGGGCGCCCGCTCTGCCACTGTCCCTGTCTCGACTAAGACAAGCCATGCGTGAAACAAAGCCCCAAAGCCTCACATTCCAGGTGCGACTGAAAGTGATGCGTGCTGCAATCGAGCTGCAATCGGAGAAGCTGTAAAACGAGACGCCAGAAAGCTGGGAGCTAACAAAGCTAAAGTACAGCTGGTTTTCATTGTTTTTTTCTTGGCAACCTCGCAAACCTTTTGCTTGACGGTTAGAGATAACGCTCAATCTGATTCAATAGACGTTTCTGCCAAGCCAACTAGAATTTCTTGGCAAAAATTAGAACCGATATCATTTTAATTAGTTTTTAACTTGTAGAAGCTTTTTTCTTAACCTACCACCGAAATGTGCAAGGTCGTTAAAATTCCGAGAACCATTAAAAGATTGCAGCTCATTGCATGGTTACTTTTCATCTAAATCCTTACCTTTTCCATGGGAAAAAGATTCCTCCAGAGACTTGCAATCACTAGAGATATCCTCTGTGAACATGTCAAAAGTCTTACATATATCATGCAGAAAATCAAATCATGTGCTTGTGTTATTGAATCCGATTGAACCTTTCTGTTATAAATTATGCTATCTAATGAAGAACCTCAAAAGAAATATTAACCTTACAGCTCTCTTTCGGATCTTGTACATATATATATCCTATAGATATCCTATAGCTCTCTTTCGGATCCTGTACAGCCTCATGCTGTGCTTGATAATAAAACAGCCTATTCTGAGTAGATTTTGTTTTGATATGCATTAAAAGTGGGTCCCAACTCCTACTTTATAGCCATTTGACTTGCATCCACCAGTAGTTTATGGAAGCTCTCTTTACTCCTGAGATTAAGAAGCTCTCTTTACTCCGGAGATCACTCCTGTACGTGTGTTTTCAAGCTGTTTAACTCCCAGTGTCAAGGCATTTGATATCGGGATACGAACTTGGCTGGTGACATTGACCTCCAACAACATGTGGTAAAAAGTGAGACTTCAAATGAACATTTTGCTATGTTATTCGCCAGTGATTGTGCTTCAAATTTCTTCTTAGCTCCAGCTAACCCTTTCTGACTCGCATATCTAAATCAGAGCATCGCAATTCTCGGTAAGTTTTTTCTAGCGAACCCTTTTTTATTCATGTATATCAATTACAGCATCCTAAAATTTGCCAATGTTGTATCTCAGTGGTTTCAAAGAATCATTTCTACTGTCTCATCGTGCTTTACTCTGTGGTTTCACAATAAGATCACTGATATCAGTGATTTGACTTTATAGAACTCCAGATGCCGAGTAGTTGCTGAGGAAACGTTGGAGATTTTCTAGCAAGGCAAAGAAATTCGGAGCCTCCGGGAAATTATTTGCTGCATCATTTACAACTAGATTCAGAAGGTGAGTACTGCAAGGTACATAAAAAGGCACGTGAATTTATGTTCGAAATCCTCTTTTTTGTACTCAATTTTCCTGGCCTTTCATGATACTGCCATTCCCATATCGTCGTCCTCCCATATTTCCACCATTCAATGCCATATCTTTGAGCTGCTCAAACAGAACGCTTGTTGGGAATGCATTTGCGGCCTCTTGTAACGGGATGACACTAGGAAAACGCTCTGATTATCGCTTTGGTTTAATTTTGATGAGCTAAACGAATAATTGTAATAAGAATGCATTCGTTATATCACCCTCGGAGAACTCGAATCTCTTTCTAGACACTTTACATTTGCTTCAAAGAAAGCATCTCAAAAGAATAATCGTGGTTATCTGTTCAGTGTGGCTGCCATCTGGGTCATAGTCAAGAATAGCTGAACAGTTACTTACTGGCTTGGCTACCTCTATAATATGAAGCTTAATTGTAGAATCTAAAGTTGCTAGCAGTTCATTTTGGATGACTTTGCAGAGATAATGAATGTCGAGAAAGTTTCTTTGTCAGTGACCCTCCGCAGGTGTTCTATCGGCAGAGGATAAAAGAGGGCTACAAGCTCAGTGAATTTGAGAAATTTTACATTTAATTGTGCGAAAAGCTTTTATTTGATCCTCAGAAACAGAATGCCTAATTGCAAGTTCCAAGTATCCTTGCCGATGCAATAAGGTGCTCCGATGTTTAAAATGTTTCCGTCGTTTAATACTGTATTGAATTCTCTCACATATTGTCTTACGTTCTGCTGCCTGTACCTACAATTCCTTTCAAGCTTGATAACCTTCTAGGTGTGATGGACTTTTCTCATGTTATTACATAACTGCATTGAAGATTTCTTGCATAGACGACATGCTAGCCTGCTTGCTGAACAGCTTACAGCGAAAGAAGAATACGACGTATATTGATATAGAATACATCTACCACGGGTGGCAAATCTGTTCTCTAATTGCAGGCCTTCTTTTTATTGGAACTGACAAAGCTTTCTGTCGTGTGAATATTGTTGTATCGGATGGGTGCTTCATGGAGACATGACCGTGCATATTTTATTAGTAACGAAGGCTAGAAACATTTCGGCTGAACTGTTCATACTCAGGGAGTGTGACCTCTCAGTACTGGCCTTCAAATTGTTTAACTTTATATAAATTTGTTTAAAATATGACTTGCGCTCACTTGAGATATAGTTTTTGAGTGAAAAGAGAAGCCCTGGCTATTTAAAGCTTTCGGGTGTAGACTCGAAGGAAGTCTTTGAAATTGACTAGACCTGCATTAGGCCCCGACTTTTTATAATCGCATTCAAGCATGCGCTAAACACGGTGAATCCAATAATTTTTATAAGTTGAAAGGATTCTCCGTGACTCTGCACACGGACAGAATGTACGGTAATAGGCTTATCAAAAGCACTCTTAAGTGTCAAGTCAATTGCGTCAGTGAACTTATTGAGGCTGTCGGTCTAGTCTTGATGCACATCAAGACCTACCTCACGTATACATTCTAAAAATTTACCATAGTAAATGTTTTTAAGTTGCGTTCTGGGCAAACTCGACTTCTCCTTGTACGTACAACGGAGCAGGAACGGCAAAGGAGACCACAATATCCAAGAGGGGTCAGCGGGTACGCATAAATGGCTGTGGGGCTGACATCTTTAACGATAATTTGGATATGGCCACCGACTTGAGTATTAAGATTAACCTGTCGGACCAAACCAAAATACTCCAGACAGTCGAGAAAAGAGCGGACTTATCTGTCAACCTGAACGCTGTAGTCTCCTGCAATCAGTAAAGGCCTGTAGCTCACAGGTAGTTTAGTGAAAAACTTCGGAAACTATACTATAAACAAGTTTAGTCAGCCAGACGGAGGTCGGTATGTCACGACAGTGACAAGCACTGTCCTTGATGAGGACATGATTGCGACTGATTCAAATAATGCCCCATCTAAAACAACGTCGCAATAATAATAATAATAATAATTATTATTATTATTATTATAAACTCATTAAAGTGCCCTCAGAGAACTCAATCTCTTTCTAGGCAGTTTAAATTTGCTAAAACGGAAGCATGATCGAATAGTGGTAACATTGCTCAATAAACAACAAAAACAACATGGTTAGGGATCGCGTGCACAGGGTCAGCATGCAAGTATGGTAACTTGCAGCATGCGCAGTGCCAGAACGCATAAGTAAATAAAGGTCGAATCACGCGGACCCACAAAATGCTCTGATAAATTGGTGCGTTTTAAATTCTTAGTACTTGTCGTCTAGCCAGTGGATGTCGTGACGCAAGTCGGGAGCGAGTTTCAGGCTTTGGAAGCATACGAACTACAGGCACTGTCTCCAAAGGATTTGAGTTGTGTACGGGGTATAGGTAAACAGTTGGAATCCGAAAAGCAGGTAGTGCGACGGTGGGGCAGTCAAACTCGTAGGTAGGCTGGAGCCAAAGAATGGAGAGACGTACAGCCAATCGATTCACGCACAATATTAGCGAGCCTGCAACGACGGCACGAGTTACACCAGCCGCATCGCGGTGGTAAGTTAATTTTCGAGATTATGCTATTGTTTGACATATAATTGCCGAGGCCCTATTAAAGACAGCGCCTAGAGATCGGTGAGAGTCAGGACTCGAGCTTCAAAGCATTCCTCTCCGCGTTGGAGATCGGTATCAGGTGAATCCAAGAGCTGTGTGGACCTTTGCCTAACTTCCCGCGATACTTCTGGTATTTCGCTATTATTTTGGTTGGGACAATTCATGAGCAGTCCTCGGATAGGGTAATGAAAGCAGGACCTGCTTAGCATAAAGTATGATGTCGCTATCAGTCGCCATTAGTCAATATCTACTTTCGTACCGTCTTCGGCAGGTCAGCAAGAACCTCTCTATGCATCTTGAGTTCGCCCTATCAACAGCTCGGCTAGCGAATGTATGACTCGTCGGTATGAGGCGCTGATTAGCCTCGTTGCGATAGTATGTCACTTGCCGTGCCTCATCGTGTCGCGAAAAGTCGACCGGCGACGGCTACTAAGGTCCGATTTGAATCTGAATGGGCAGCGTCTGCCGGGCCGGCTATTGCCGACTAGAACGCAGGCCACTTAACCGGTGTTGCGCAAATTTTGAACAGCCTCTTATAATCTGCCAGTTAAATGTCCTGTCGAAAACCAGGTGAGAAGCGTGCCAAAAACAGTGCTGGCATGCCTGACGGTCTTTCCCGCGCCAGCGCCAATTTTAATCCTCGCTAGGCAGCCTGCTAAAAAACTGGCCAAATCCTCGTCGGAAGAGTCGACGGTCGGCGTTAATCCGCCTTATTGCATGACTAACATTAACTTGTTCAGCGTCGTGGGACGGCATGATCAATGTCAATTGGTTGCTTATCTGGCGCAAAACTTTCCTTGACTATTGGAACGTTCCCTATAGTTGAACTCATTTGTGCGCTACATTAATTTAGTTAGGTTCGTGAATTACGAATCATTTTGAATTATCAGCTGGTAGGAAAATACCTATTCTATTCGACAAACGAATGAGTTATGGATTTTGTGGGAAGTCCTTATTCTTAGTTGCGAGCAGACCTTTTGAAGTTAATTTTTTCTGATGATAATTTTAACTGATAGCACAGCTAGCTATCACGTTTGATGTTTGTCAAAGATTAAAGACTGTCTAGCGTTAGGGCTTGCTCCTTTTAAAGTTAATTTTTTCTGATGATAATTTTAACTGATAGCACAGCTAGCTATCACGTTTGATGTTTGTCAAAGATTAAAGACTGTCTAGCGTTAGGGCTTGCTAAAAGTCAAACTAGCTTCATCATTCTGTCTAAGCTATAGTGATGCAGTTCTTTTTTGCCGAGCAACAAACAAAACAAACCATTAAGCCTCTGAGATGCAAATAAACCGGGCTTCAAGGCTTGTATAAAAGTCTATCAGGTTGAGCCATGAGTCTTCTGTGCAGAAAGAGTAGCGATGGTTTTCTCTCAGTCGATTGACACAGAGCCAAGTTTTCAGACTGACCCACAAGGTACGCCATCGCTTTTCTCCGGGGGCCCAGTGGTATGGTGCAGGCCTCTAAAGTTGCGACAGATACATAAAGTTGCGATAGATAATTTTTCTCCTGAAGCAATACTATTTATACGTGTTAATGTCTAGCTTAACTGCTGTGCCAGTTTCAGAGTTCCCGTGCCCTCAGATCAGCTTCGAACGTAAATTAGTTATTACGTTACAGCGCCCTAAAGCCATTGGTTACACAAGCTTTTGCTCTGCGGGTCCTAGATTGTGTAACTCGCTTCCACATTTCTTCTACGACAGCTAGTCTTCAGCTGCCGACTTTATCACGTCTTTTCCAGCATACCTTGGCTGCTAAAACTAAAAATTACTAACTGATTTAACGGTGTACTTTTGTGTGTGTAAACTTTTGTACAGCGACAATAGAGCCTTAGCGGCTATTGCCGTCGCTTGCAGCGGCAATAAAAGACTGCCCACCACAGGATTCGAACCAGTGACCTCGGGACCGAGGTCGTGAAAAGCAATCACTTTATTTAGTGATACTTGCATTCTCTTTAATTACTTGACCACCCTCCTGACTCAGCATGCTTTTCACTTGCTTTTTGTAGCGTACGGTAAGGTAGTTGCTTTTCACGACCTCGGCCCGAGGTCGTGGGTTCGAATCCTGTGGTGGGCGATCCTTCATCGCCACTGCAAGCGGTGGTGATAGCCGTAAAGGCTCTTCTGTCGCTATACAAAAGAAGTTGTTGAATTAGCTAGTCTTTTTTAAGATGGAATCGGTTGAGTAACGTCTGCCTACCGAAAGCCTCTTAGGTTTCGAGCACTATGGAAAAAATCGAGAAAACTAGCCATTTAGTTATCATTGCTTAAAGTAGTTATAGACGGCGATACATTACGTTTAATCTGCTTCATGAGAAGATGAACAAAAGGCGTAGGGTCTAGAGGGCTTATTTTGACACTGTGACAGCAAACACTTGACGGCACGCTTAAAAGGCAGCAGCAGTTTGCACTGTGCCTGAATACCCACTCACCCGTCTGCGGGCCGCGACCCATCCTCATAAAACCAGTACCTCATAGACTGGCACGACCAATGAACCTGCGGCACCTCCATAAACTCAGCTAGGCCATACACTGGCCACTCATACAACTAAAAACACACTAGCTGATTTAACAGACTCTTTTGTATAGCGACAAAAGAACAGTTACTACTATCGCCACCACTTGCGGAGGCTATACAGAGTCGACCATGCTAGGAGTTGAACCCACGACCTTGGCACTGAGGTCGTGAAACCAACCGCCTTACCTAGTGGGCCATCAAGACAACACGTTCACTACCCGTGATGTCAATATCAAAATCACCAAAACAAGCCTACTGCAAAAGCAAGGCACCACTTTCCAAAGCGCCCAAAGAGCAGTTACTAAAGCGAAACTGCAGGGGCTCGCGGGCTAGCGATGGCGGCGAGACGAAGAGCGAAGCCCCCACAAGCGAGTCGTGGCGTGTTCGACGGCAGCTGTATTATATCATATAGCAGCCGTCGTCCGTGCTGCTACGGAGCACGTGGTGTTAAGAGATAGAAGAGAGTGGATAGCGTGCGTGCAGGCCGACGCACAGGCAGAAAGTGAATGAAACACGGCAAGGAACGCGTCACATGCCGGCCGGCATGGAGCGCGACCTTGGGCGAACAGAACGTCGGCTGGGGGGGGGCGGAACCACGTGACGGGGTTGGCACGCCCACAAAACTACCAGACCTAGGCAGTATAATGTTTATTTCAGCAGCACAAGCAATCCAAAGAGTGCAAGCTACCTCACATATATTTGCTCGGGTGAGACTGGCTAGAACATGACCTTCATCAACCGGCACGTGGGTTTTAATATTCTCTGTATTTTCGGCAGTCACTGCCACACGAATTTCTATGGCAGCTGTCGTCTGCTGGACGGCAGCTGCTGTCGCCTTTCCTGCACCGCAGCAAACGCACGTCCTTCACTGCTGTCGCCTCAATAGTCTTTAACCGTTCAATGTAAAGCGCCTAGAAAGAGGTTGAGTTGTCTGAGGGCACTTTATCAAGTGCACTACTATTATAATTATTACTATTATTACCGTGTTTCCCTTTGCAGCAATTTAAAGCACCTAAGAAAGAGATTGAGTTATCTGAGGGCGTTGTATCAAATGTATTATTACTGCTATTACTAATAAAAAGGAAGTTCCGGGCGCCCAATTTCTTTGCGATTTGCTGAGCATTTAAGTGGTTCACGCCACGGGCTCGAGCTTTTGCAGCCGATTGATTTTCACTGCCCGAGATTGCTAGTGCTAAAGCTAGCTCTACTAAATTTATAATGGTGTGCAACTAGAACTCAGTGCACTGCAATGTCAAATACACGTTGCACGCTAGTTGAGAATCAAGCATTGACAAAAATGGGAGTACTGAGAACGTATTTCTACAGCTGCTAGACCCACCCTTGCTAATCTGGTGAAGCCCAGCATGCATAGTACGGCAGATACAGCGAAGCATTATAGCAGTATTGGCATGACAAGTCACGTCCTGCCCTGGCTGGCACCGTCTAAAGCCAACAGCTTGCCAGCAGCAGCAGCAAGTACAAGTAGCCACTAGAAGAAGCCAGCTACTCTTTCAGCAGAGCCAGGTTCTTTGCAAGCTGCATCTACCCAGCGATATTAAGTGAAACGAGTTTCGCGTGGTGCCCGCCCGTCCGTTTCTTCACTGCTGAGCTGCTCCTGCCGCCGCGACATGGCCCACGTGGTCGCCCACGTGGCTGCACGGCCGGTGCCTTGACTCTGGGTCGCTCGGATCGCTGCACATCTTGCCGAATACACTGCACCCGTGCGGCTTCTTGCCCGTAGGCACACGCTCGTGCCGGAGCAGACTGTTTATGTGGCTGAACCCCTTTCTGCACGCCTCGCAAGCATGCACTCTCTTGCCCATGTGTGTGAGCTGGTGCAGGTGCAGACTGCTCAGTCGGGAAAACTTCTTGCCGCAGGCATCGCAAGCGTGCGGCCTCTCGCCAGTGTGCACGAGCTGGTGGCTCCCCAAGTCGTCATGGGTGCGAAACCACTTGCCACACGTGCCGCACGAGTTCGGTCTCTCGTCCGTGTGTGCCAACTCATGCCGCCGCAGGTGGGCGAGCTTGCGAAATCGCATGCCGCACGGATCGCAAGGGTACGGCCTTTCGTCCGTGTGCACACGCATGTGCTGCCGCAATCCCTTTGCATCGACAAATCGCTTGCCGCAAGTGTCGCACAGCAGTGGCCTCTCGTCCGGTGTGCACGTACATGTGTCGGCGCAGGCCTTGATCATCTAGAAACCACCTGCCGCACAGGTCGCATGGGTGCGGCCTCTCGCCAGTTTGTGCTCGCTCGTGCCGTTTCAGGTGGGCGACGGCTTTAAACCGCTTGTCGCACTGGTTGCAAGCGTGCGGCCTATCGCCCGTGTGCAGGCGCTGGTGCCGGCACAGGTTGCCGACTGTGGCGAATCGCTTGTGACACGTGTCGCAAGCGTGAGGCCTCTCTCCAGTGTGTGTGAGCACGTGCCTGTTCAGGTGAGTGGCAGAGCGGAACGTCTTAGCACACTGGTCGCACACTTGTACGGCCTCTCGCCCTTCTGCGTTCGCTGGTGCTGGTGCATGCTGCTGACAGTTGTGAACCGCTTGCCACACAGGTCACGCGAGTGCGGCCTATCGCCAGGTGCGAAAGCTTGTGAACCCCGAGGCGGCTTTGCCACATGTACAGCTTGCCGCACTGGTCGGAGGCATGCTGACGAGCTCGACGGGTGACGGGCTCCTGCATTGTCAGCTTAGTAGCTTCCTGGAGCTGCTGTCAGCAGCAGCGCTCGTGTGCCAGCGCCTTGTCGTGGCCTCAAGGTTTGGCTGCGTGCATGGCGGCTGCAACGAGGAAATGAACGTGAGGTGCCGGCCCTGCTACTGCCCCTGACTCGACTGAGTCATGCCAAGAGAGCAATAACGTATGCAAAGCCACCAAGATTCACAATCCAGTTGTGAATGCAATTGATACATGCTGCAATAAAGTTGAGAGAGCATGAGAAGCAAGACAGCAGGGAGGGACCAAATGTCCACTACAGCTGGTCATCTTCCTATACGGTAGAGCCCAGACTGCATCTGGACAAACGCAGTGGTAAGAGGAGAGAGTGAATATAAGAAAAAGTGAGATGAACTATGTTTAATATTCAAGTGGAAGGTCACTTTTGAATAAATGACGTAGATTTCGTGCAGATGACAAGCGAGATATGCTCGCCATGAATGCAATGCATCTCTGTCTGTTACTTCAAAACCCCAGTAGGATCAAGTGGGTTTGTCTACAGAGCATTCAAACCTAAGCAGGCTTCGCTGTGCCTTAGCCAACTTAACCAAGTGACTTCATCTCCCACAATAAAGAGAAAGTAAAAAGCTTAGCCGAGTCATGAGGGCAGTCAGAGAGTGGGTACAGTAGTCTCCTGCTTAGGTATGAAACTTCAACCTGCGAAGTTTGTGCGTAAATAACCGGTGGGTGCGTACTTTTTGGCATGCAACGCACTTTCCGGAACGTTTGCCTGTACCGGGCTGCACAGTGTGTATTGCGACGTGTACGCGCGATCTGACGGATTCATTCTACATCTGTGTGTCATGTGCTGTCGACTTGAGTTGCGTTTCCCTGTTTCTGCTTTCGATTTGTCCATTGAGTTACCTGTCCTGTCCCTTACAGTTTCGATTTGGCTACGATTTCTAAGAAACCAACTGGCAAGAGCCTCGACTCTCCGAAGTCATCTCGAAGCAACGCAAAGCGTCTACTACCAGTCAGAGGGCCATAGCACTGGAGTACGACGTTAGTGAAGGCGCCATCCGAAAGATTTGTGAGAACCTTTACGCGATCAAGGAATAATCTGCCCTGTTGACTGACGAGGCTCAAGAGAAGACTTTTCGAGCGTTAGTAGAAAGATTTAGGGAGCTTGAGGACATGCTTTTTATCTAAATTGACAGCATGTGTCGTGCCAGCCTTCCTGTACCACCATCCCTCGCCATTGCCAAAGCGAAAATAATGGTTTACTGCCTCTCAATTCTATAATCAGATTTTAAAGCATCGTGACAATTGTTTATTCGATTCAGAGTTTGGCTATGAATCCTTCTCGGAGAGGGAGTATAAGTCAACTAGGACAATCCGGAATTGTTAGCTGCTTTAGAAAATCTTTACGAGATTATCGTGCAATATGACCCTGAAAATGTCTCCAATAATAATATTATTAATCATACTGCACTTGATAAAGTGCCCTCATAGAACTTAATCTCTTTCTAGGCGCTTTACATTTGCTGTAAAGTGATATGCAATTGAATAGTAAGTAAAATCATGCTTGAAAAACAAACAAAACGAATAACATGGTTAGGGGTGACATGCACACGGTCAGCATGCCAATGTGGTTAGTGGCAGCTTGCACAGTGTCAGTACACATAAGCACATCAAGGACGAATCACAGGGACCCACTAAATGCTGTCCTAAATAGGTGTGTGTTTAAGTTTCTTTTAAATGTGGTCAGGTCGTGGGATGTTCTGACGCAGGTCGGGAGGGAGATCCAGGCTTTGGGAGCATATGAACTAAATGCACGGTCTCCAAAGGATTTAAGGTTTGTACAAGGTATTTCCAGACTGTTGGATTCCGAAAAGCGGGTGGTAAGATGCTTGACCTGATGTGGTAGTATATCTGAAAGATAGGCTTGGAGCCATAGAATGAAGAGACCTAAAAGTGAGCGACAAAATCTTGAAGTCAATCCATTGCCTCACTGGTAGCCAGTGCAGGTCGACGAGAAGTGGAGGAATGTGGCAACTGCGACGCTTACGACAGACAAGCCTAGCTGCAGAATTTTGCACCAGCTGCAATCGCCTGATCTCACATGCTGGTAGGCCAGTAAGCAGTAAAAACTTCAACATGGAGAAAGCCAGTTTTTTTGAATATTTCCAACATCAGTCTTCTTATGCTAGACGAGGATATTTCAACCACTAGAGGCAAAAAGAAGACGAAAGATCGAGTTTCTCCGATTTCTTGATCCAACACAACCTGAACTCACAAAATTCTTTTTGGTTCGATCGGCAAACCCAAAGAACCAGCTTGTATTTGGGACCAACATTGGCCAGCTCCTTATTTCAATCAAGCATAATCTTAGACGGATAGAGGAACCTGTTGGAAGTGGTTCAATGAGATGCTGTTTCCAGAAGTGAAAAAACCTAACAGACCGTTGCGTTCTATTGGTGGTGGATAAGGCTCTGGGATATTTTAAACCCTTCGAAAGCGACAATATTGGATTTCTTTTCTTTTCCCGAACTGTACCATCAAGAAATAGCCTTGTGATATGGGAGTGATCGCAGCTCTGGAAAAACGATACACATATTGGCATCTCAAGAATGTTCTTGACTTCTACGAACTTGATGAAGAGGCGAAAAGTCGAAAGAAAGGCTAAGGATGAAGATTTCGACGAAGTGCTGCAGGGGTCTTTTACGGGAACCCAGTGAACCTGCTCGGCGCTGATTTATGTAAAAGAAGCCTGGGACTCTGTTTCACCAAGCTAGATCAAAAATGCTTTCGTCAAGGCCGAAGTAATGTCTTTAGAACCAAAACTAGAGGCTGATAGCAATGTAGAAGATGTGGGCACCAAACTTTCGAAGGCTTTTGAAATATTGAATTTATCTATTGCTTCATCATAACTTGAAGACTTCGTTAACGTTCATGACGAGAACAAAGAATGATGAATATGTTGCTGCCGCATTTGACGATGTTGACGAGGTTTTGGAGTCGATGAAGATTGTTAAAAGTGTGATGGATGACGATGGCGACGGTAATCCTCATGATCTTAATGCCGGTTTAGAAAGTGGAGCTGTATTTCAGGGTTTCAAATCCCTTTTTAAGCAGCTTCTCGACATCAAGGATCAGCTGCTCTGCTATGAATTTCAAATATCAGCTGGCGATGCATTCAACGATCTTAAAAAATTTTTTGAATCATTTCAGAGCAAGATCCAGGCAGTCTCCCTCAAAGCCACATGCAAGAAACTTTCAAACCTGCTCCAAATGACGATTCGTGACATGTTCAACCAAAAAATCTTGAACCCAGAATTTTAGCGAGGCAGATTTGTACTTAACCGGGATGCCTACGGAAGCGTGCTTAAGTGGGAGGCTACTGTCGCATATAAGGAGGCCCAGCCAGTGGTTTCTCTCGCTAGCCTACTCAACCGAGCTCCTAACGCACGGCACAGGACCGGTAGTGTTCTCCAGCTCTTGGCCCCCCTAGGCCTCTCCAGCTCTAGGCCCCCCTGGGCCCCCTCCTCCCTGATAGCAGGCCTCAGCTGCTGCTTGACAGCGCTACAAGCAAGGGAGACTGCCGCCAGCCTGCCGGGCAGCATCTCGATTCCAAAACTTCCTGCCAGATAATGTAATGCAATGTATCTCTGCCTGTAACTCCACAAAGCCGCAAGGACCATGAGGGTGGGGTTACGCACTCACAGACAAAGCGGCTTTCAGTACGCATCCGGTAGCCAACCGACTTCATCTCATACAACAAAGAGGAAGTGGGAAGCATAGCTGACTCAGAAGAGCAGTTGGGGTAATGAGTAGCATGGAACAGTGATTAGCTCTAAAACCTGACTAGAAATTTGATATAAGTTACGGTTGCTACGTTTGATGATTCAATATAGGTGTTTTCTATTACGTTACATATAAATAGCAGAAGAGAAACTCGGTAAATTAAAAAAAACTTTTGTGGTCTATTCCAAGTGGCTTAACAGGATCATTTTTGAAGGATTAATGGACAACACCTGAGGCCAAGAACATACTCATTAAAAAGAGTTAGCTGATTTAGCAGCTCCGTTTATATAGCAGCAGATGGGCCTTAACGACTACCGTGGATTAACGGCTAGCCTTGATGTGGGGAATATAGGATGCAAGGCTCAATGCCTAATGCAAGACTCAATGCTCAATGCAAGACTCAAAGCCATAGCCTGAGAAATACCGAGCAAGCATCTTACCCCGGGGCTAAGACCAGGTTATGTTACTTATGCATGATAGCAGCTCATCTATAATTAGACCAGTAGAACAGTAGGTATAGGGTCTAGTGGGCAAATATCCTTCTGAAACTGGGATCTGTACTTTAATATGAGGTCATTAGTGGCAGGATGGAATGCAAACATTGATATCCTGCTAGGAATTAAGAGGGGTGGGTGTGGTGGAGATTTCCCTGCGAAAGATTAGTCCAATAAGGATGCATTATCAAATCCAATTAATCTTGCTGTCAAAGAAGCTAGCGAAACGATGTTATCTGCTAGAAAACCTTAGACCCTCTGCAGTTTGCATCAGCGACTACAAAACCGACAGAGCTTACCGAGAGCAAACACGAATTCAACGTAATCCGAAGGCATATTTGAAGAGTTATCGTCCACAGCGGTAAATCTCTATTGAACCGATTTTATTTCAGTGCTGCCGCCCACCTATAGTATCTTATAGCCAGGGCAGCATTTTTAGTACCGACTAGGAGGTCGTGGTCACTTGCTAAGGCGGAGAGATATTTTCGGTGCCTCGCGGTCGCGAGAGGATCAATAAGTTTCCATTCTCTTGATATAAATCTTTCTCACTCAATTGATTGATCGAGGCAATGGAATAATGGTATGCAGTTTTAATTCCAGAAGCAAAAAAAGCAGCGTAAATTAGCGCGGCGCTTGGGGGGTCTTCAAGCAATAACGGGACATTATACTCATGCCTCTACTATAAACTACCCGGCATGCCTACCTAGAATCGGATCCGGTGCTCAGCAAGATAATTACCGCCTTGCACGCACAAGTCGGTCACCCCAGTAACTCACCGGTAAAGCTGGTCCTTAGTCTGGAGAACGCTAGCATGCCTTGTGGGTGAGGAACTCAACGAATTTTAGCGCCACACGTGAGAGTGAGTTTCCGGCACCTCTGGGCATGGGCGGGTTATCGACACCAAGTGATACCGAGCCCAGCGGACGTTCCGCCCACCGTGCTGGCATGAGGCTGCTCAAGCAGCATCTTTTTCAAATAAAATAGCACCGTTCGTTCGTAGAGTTTGTTCGGTTTGTGCTATGGGCACTATGTGTCTAGTTTTATTTACGCTAATTAAATAAGCGCTTTTTAAAGCTATCGTTTTAGGAAAGGGGTTGGGATGGTGAGTGGGACGTTAATGTGTAGCATAATAATAATATAATAATAATAATGCACTTGATAAAGTGCCCTCAGAGAACTCAATCTCTTTCTGTTCGCATTACATTTGCTGCAAAGGGAAATGCCATTGAATGTTGATTAATATCATGCTTGATAAACAACATGAATAACTAGGTTAGGGGGACATGCACATCGTTTTGGGTTTACGGTTAAGGGACTTGCGGATAGATTTTGTAATGTTTTTGGGTTCTAGTTTTTGCTTTAAATTTAACCTTTCAATGTGTAGGTTTAATCGTTTGTGTTTCAGAGAGAAACTCTCAACAAAAAATATCGCCTAGCGTACTCAACGGAAATGCAAGCAGACTGTGGCGGCCATGTTGAACAGCCCACTACGGCTGCCTCACCCTTAACAGAAACTGAGCTGGCTCAAGGGCCGGCGCTTTCACTGGGCGAATTAGGCAATCGCCCAGTGATTCGCTGCTTTAAGGGGGTGCCAGAAAGTTACTAGAAAATAAATTATACCTTTTGGTAAGGTGTTAATAAAATCTACCTTTTGGTAAGGTTTTAATAAAATCCACCTTTTGGTAAGGTGTTGATAACTAAAAAAATGCTAGCTGATTAAACAGCCTCTTTTTATTTAGCTACAGAAGAGCCTTTACGGCTATCACCATCGCTTGCAGTGGCGATAAAGAATCGCCCACCGCAGGATTCAAACCCACGACTGCGATGCCGAGGTCGTGAAAAGCAAACACCTTACCTAGTGAGCCATTACATCTAATACCAAACTACTTTCTGTATCCATATTTTTTGGAGTTTATTAAATAAATAGGAAAAATTATCAGAACAGTGCAGGGCCAAGGGGTATCGGTTAAAATTGTTTGCAGTGGCGGTGGTTGCTAGGGCTTTCGTGGGCAGGTCGACGACCTCGTTCCTTGGGCTTATCTGTCTTCAGGAAAAAAGGCTGCAACAGTCAGTGAAAGCACTGGGCAGTCCAGCTAAGGCCGGCAAAGTACCTAAATTTGGTCACAGTACTTGAATATTTCGTATAAGGTACCAAGCCACTAAGTAGGTGCTGCAGGGCCGGTGCAAGGCATTTTGGTCCACTAGGCACGAGATCAGTACGATCCCGTGCCTCCTTCTCACTCAAGCCCTTCCCCACGCGCCCATCATGAAATACAGCCCAGTTTTCAACCTGAAACAAGAATACATTATTAGAAAGACTCGCAAACACGCATTAATAATATGTTCTGATACATTAATACATAATATTTCTAAAAGTTGGCTTTCAAAACTTGGCTTTCCGGGCTTTTTCCTTGGTAAGCTCGCAAACCGTGTCCTTAATGTCGAGAGATGAGGCTCAATCCGATTTAATGAAAGTTTCTGTCAAGCCAATCAGTGTTATTTCTAGGCAAATACTTGAAATAAGATATTCTTCATTTGGTTTTAATTTGGATAAACTTCTTGTGCGTCCGTGAGCATTGTGGTGAGCCGTGATGACACACTAGGTAAGGCGGTTGCTTTCACAACCTCAGTCCCGTGGTCGTGGATTCGATTCCTGCGGCGGGCGATCTTTTATCTCCACTGCAAGCGGTGGTGATAGCCGTAAAGGCTCTTCTGTCGCTATGCAAAAAGAGACTGTTTAATCAGCTAGGATTTATATATTTACTTATTCTCCACTGGCACTGAAATTGGCAGGGTCAGCAAAATTCTGAGTGTCACTGAAAGATCACTGCTCATCAAAACAGTTCGGCTCCATCTAAATAAATGCTATCTGATTTGACAGCCTCTTTTTGCATAGCAACAGATGAGCTTTTAAAGCTATTTTCACCGCTTGCAGCGGCAATAAAGGATCACCCACCACTGGGTTTGGACTCACGACCCGGGGACCGAGGTCTTGAAAAGCAACCGCCTTACCTAGTGCGCCGTCACGGATACATATTTACGGTCTCCGTGACTAACAGACTCCGCCGAAGACTTGCACTCACTAGGAATACATTCTGCGGTTATGTCGGAAGTTTTAAATATATCATGCAGAAACCCAAATAAGGTAATGTGTTTTAAAATCAGATTGAACTTTTCTCCTATAGATTGCTGCAAAGGTAAAGCGCCTAGAAAGAGATCGAGTTCTCTGGGGGTATTTCATCAAGTGCATTATTATTATTGTTATTACTATTATAGATTATGTTACCACATCTAGGAAAGCTTAATAAAGGTAGTCGTATAACTTTTCCCTACAATCCAGTAAATCCTAATCCTCTGCTCCATAATAAAACAGCCTTTTCTTTTTAAACTTTCCATTTGCTTCAAACGTGGGTTCACTCTCTAACTCAATACCCTTTTGCGTTGCATGGGCCACTATTTCATGGAAGCTCTCTTTACTCCAGAGATCTCTGCTGGTTTATTTTGCAGCTGCTTGACTCCCAGTCTCAAGGCAGTTGACGTCTGCATAAGAGACATTGACCTAAAACAAAATGCGGTACCATGTAAGAAGCGAAACTTCAAATGAACATTTTTTATGTTACTGTTCAGTGATTGTACTTCATATCTTGTTGTAGCTCAGCCAACCCTTTCTGACTCATATATCTTAATCAGAGCATCCAAAAACTTTGTAAATTTTGTCTAGCGAACCCTTACTGACTCATGTATCTCAATTTGAGCATGCTAAACGTAGTCAATGTTGTGTCTCAGCTATTCCAGAGCATCAATTCTACTTTTCCAATGTGCTTTACTCAGTGGTTTCACATTAAGATCACTTGCTGTGACTTTTGGGATGTGACTGGATGTGACGGTGTTAAACGTTTTAGGACACCTCGATGCTTAGTAGGTGCTGACAAAGAATTGCATATTTGAACCTATTGGCGGGAGCCCGGGTCCCCAAATGACAACGGGTATCGCAAAAACTCTATAACGCCACGAATAATCTAGGCTTTAGAGCAGGAGAGGTTTCTTCGGGCGCCCGTTTTCGTCTTCGGATTTTCAATACCAACAGCCGGTTGTTTCTTCGCGAAGTCCGTCTATAGCGCCGTGAGCAGATTTGGAAACTGCATTGGCGCCGACCACTTTTAACATAACAGGTATAAGTGAACATGAAGTTGTTCTGGTTTTTTCTACGGCTTGACTTCATTCTAGAAAATAATTAATTAATTCACTTTGAGCATGGGGCTTTTTTGGAGACCCGGGTCGCCGCCAATGGGTTCATTTGCTGGCAAAGCAAACAAATGCACGGCCTCCGGGCTATTCTTTGCTTCATTACTTGCAACTACATTCAGGGAGTTAGCACTGCCAGGTTCATAGAAGGCAAGTGGATTTACGTTCATTATCCTCTTTTTTACTCTATTTCCTTGCCTTTCAAGTAACTGCCTTTGTCGAACACTCGCATTGTCATATTTACATAATCCAATCCCGTATCTTTGAGCTGCTCAAACAGAGTTTTAGTCACGAATGCACTTGTGGTTTCTTGCAACGGTATGAAACCAAGTTAACGCTCATTGACTATTACCTTGGTTTAACTTAGGTGAGCAGATCTAATAATCATCATATCATAAAAATTTGCCTCGGTCAATGCTTTTTAATTTACGCCCTTGACAAACTAGACCCTGTACGCACAACGGAACAGACACAGCAAAGGAGTCGAAATAATGACCCAAGAGGCTCAGCGCAGACACCCAATAGGGACAGACATCCTTAGCAATAACGTCATCCAGGAAATAGGGACAGATTTGAGTTATATGATTAGCTTGTTGAACAGCACCAAAATGACCCAGACAGTCCAGAAATGAGATAAACTGGCGGTTGCTAGGGTCGTCAACGTAAATGTATGTATTTATGTATCTCCGCCACTAACTTCACAAAGCCATGAAGACTATGTGGGCGTTCCGCAGGAGACTTTTGTATAGAGCACTCACAGCCTAAGTGGCTTTCGGTACGCATTCGGTAGCCAACAGACTTCGACTCAGGCAACAAAGAGGAAGTGGGAGGCCTAGCTGAGTCAAAAGAGCAGTCGAGGTAGTGAGAGCATTGCAGTAGCCGTTCTGGACGGCTGAACAGGATGAGCCGTAGTCGGCAGCAGGAGAGTAGTTACCATTGCGTAATAATTGTGGAAGCGAGCTCCACAGTCTGTGAAGTGCCTAGGAAGAGATTGAGTTCTCTAAGGACGCTTTATCAAATGCATTATTATTGTTAGAACCTGCAGAGCTAAAGCTTCTGTCGCCAACGTTCTTTAAGCGGAGGAATGAAACCGCTTAGGCTGTGAGTGAGCTTTTCAAAACTCTCCTGCGTAACACCCACATGGTCTTTATGACTTCGTGGAGTTACAGACGGAGATACATACATTTATTGTCCACACAGGGCGTGACGGCGCGCAGAGGCGGAATATGGTGCAGCAGTTCAACTAGGTACAAAGGAGCCAAGCCGCGGCGGGCCTTGTGGGTCAGCATTAGAACTTTGCTCTGTATCCGTCGCTCAACCGGCATCCATCCTAGCTCTTTTAGCAAAAGAGACACGTGCTCAAACCTCTGGGACTTGAATACTAGCCTAACAACCATATTCATAGCCAGCTGAAGTGGCCTAGTTGCTTTCTTTGGTAGCTCAGCCAAAAGTGAATTACAATTACCAAGCCGTGACAGTACTAAGGCGCTAGTTGAGCTGTTGCAAGCCACTGTGGAAAACAGCTCCTAATTTTTGATTGGGATCGGACGTATTGGCTAGCTGTAGAATCTGTCTTCTGAATGAAACTTTTAAAATTTAGGCTACTGTCAAAAACTTAAATTAAATTTCAAGCACGTGGTGTTGGTCGCACGTCAGCATCATATATTGGAAGAGCAAAGCCTTTTAATCCAGCCACACGCTAAGGGCGTCATATGAGTGGCAGTTCCATTAATTCGTCATTTAGTTTCAAGAATTTTTCCGACATGCAGTATCGAATGTCAGCAAGGCAAGCATTCAGTTTCTCAGTTGCTGCAGCAGATTCCGACGGTTTGAATGACAAAATATAGCTGGGTATCGTCAGGATTAAAGTGATATGCTATTCCACGGGCCTTAATCTTCTCCCAGAGATTCAGTATGAATGGAGAACAGCAAGGGACCGAGTACAGACTCTTAAGGGACTCCGCAGGTGACCCATCTCGCGTGTGAGACCTGTCCCTCCCACGACACGGATTGAACACGATCAGACAAGTAAGATTTAAACCACGCCAGTGCCTCGTCTGCCAGACCGATCTCCGTTCTCAATCGTTCAATTAGAACATCGTGATCAATGGTGTCGAAGTCAGCTGACTGATCTAGCAGAGCTAGAGCAGTGACATTCCCGTCATTATTGCCACGTAGAATATTAACCTGGAGGAGAGCAGGCTTATTGAAGTGCAGCTTCTTGAACCCCGATTGAAATGTTTCTGACATTTCTTTCTTTTCAAATTTTTTTAACCAGCTGCTTAGCAACAATTTTTTTCAAGAATCTTTGACAAGAAAGGATGACGGGAAACTGGGTGATAGTTTCCAAGGACCTCCTAATCTAATCCAGGCTTTTAAGTATTAGTCTAACGATTGCCAATTTGAAGCCAATAGACTTCATCTCATGTAACAAAGAGAAACTAAGAAGCATAGCATAGTCAGGAGAGAAGTTGAGGTAGTGAGTAGCATGGAATTAGCAGCTCAAGACCGCTGGAAGAATGTGCCATAGGTAGCAGGAGAGTAGCTGTTGCCTAAGAATTATGGCAGTGAATTCCACAGTCTATGACCTGCAGAGCTAAAGCTTCTGTTGCCAACAGTGTTTAAGCAGAGGAATGAAACAGCTAATTGTATGTCCATGCAGGACCTGAGGGCACGAGGGATCTGAAACTGGTGCTGCACTTCAGCTAGATATTGAGGACCCAAGGCGAGGTGGGCTTTGTGGGTCAGAGCAAGAACTTTGCTCTGTATCCGCCGTTAATCTACCGGAAGCAATCTTAGTTATATTAGCAAAGGAGACACATGGTCAAATCTCTGGGATTTTCAAAATAGCCCTGCAGCTATATCCATTGCCAGATATAGTTTACTAGTATTCTTTTTCGATAGCCCAGCCAAAAAAAAGAATTACGATAATCCAGCGGAGAAATGACTAAGGAGTTAGTTAAATTTTTTGAAAGCAATCGTGAAAGACGACTCCTAGTCTTAGATAGGGATCGGACGTGATGGCTAGCTTTAAAATTAATTTTCGAAAGGAAGCTTTCAAAATTAAAGCGAGTGCCGATGACAAAAACCTAAATTCCGAGCACGTGGTTACTGTCGCCCAACGGCATCACCTATTAAATTTGCGAACCCAACTAATATAGCGACACGCTTAGGGTGTCCTAAGAGCAAGTTCAGTTTTATCATCGCTTAGTTTCAATAAATTTTTCGACATCCAGGATCGAATGTCGGTCGTAGGACATTTCCCCCTGGAAGTTTTCCCAGGACATTTCGCCCCGCCCCCTGGTGATTTCCTAGGACATTTTACCTACAGACCTTCCCCACCGGGGTAAGATATTTCCCCCATGTTAAGGAATGTATGACTAAGAATACACACACACACACACACACACACACACACACACACACACACACACACACACACACACACACACACACACACACACACACACACACATATATATATATATATATATATATATATACATGATCAAATGAATTTTACGCTCTATTGAAATAAAATCAACTCAGTATAAGCGGCTCGATAGCACGACCGACGGATGAGATGCGGCCGGTCAGTTATACTACTGGTCAGCTCGGTGTCGGCGGTGGGGTTAGAACGGGGGGGGGGGTAGCCGGTGGTACCGACGTCAGGAGGGGCGGCGGGAAAAGCGGTGTCGGCTGGGGCCGAGGATACTGCTACGCGCTCGTAGTTGCGCTATTTGTCCAAGAAATGTAAACAAGACCGTTTAAATCATGGCATGTCCATGCGGGAGCGGAGGAAATTCTTTGCCCCAGGGGGAAATGTCCGGGAGGTATGTGCAGGGGGGGAAAGTCCGGTGGAAAGTCCGGGGACTCTAGCCTATCTCTCAGATATACTACCCCATCGTGCTACCCACTTTTCGGAATCCAACACTCTACAAATACCTCGTACAAATATAAAATCCTTTGTAGACCTTGCATTTAGTTCGTAAGCTCCCAAAGCCTGGAACTCCGTCCCGACTTGCGTCAGAACATCCCCTGACCTGACCACATTGAAAAAAAACTTAAAAACACACCTGCTTAAGACAGAATTTAGTGGGTCCCTGTAATTCGCCCTTAATATGCTTATGCGTGCTGACACTGTGCATGCTGCCACTAACCACATTTGCATGCTGACCCTGTGCATGTCACCCTAACCATTATATTCATTTTTTTTTGTTTCGCAAGCATAATATTACTGACCATTCAATTGCATTTCCCTTTGCAGCAAATGTAAAGCGCCTAGAGAGACGGAGAGATTAAGTTCTTTGAGGGTGCTTTATCAAGTGCACTATTATTATTATTATTATTACCCTCTAATGTCGGAAAGCAAAACGTGTCCTTTCTCAGTTGCTGCAGAAAAACCATCCTTCCAATCCATTCATTCCTCTAGTTATACTGAGTTGATTTTATTTTAATAGAGCACGAACTTCATTTAATCGTATATATATATATATATATATATATATATATATATATATATATATATTATATATATATATATATATATATTCGTATTCTTAGTTATAAATTTATCAATGTAGGGGGAAATGTCCTACCCTTTGGGAAATGTCGGGGGGGGGAATCCATTCATTCCTCTAATTATACTGAGTTGATTTTATTTTAATAGAGCACGAACTTCATTTAATCATATATATATATATATATATATATATATATATATATATATATATATATATATATATATATATATATATATATATATATATATATATATATATATATATATATATATATATATATATATTCGTATTCTTAGTTATACATTTATCAATGTAGGGGGAAATGTCCTACCCTTTGGGAAATGTCGGGGGGGGGACGTATAGGGGTAACTGTCCTACAACCGCTTGCCACATACCTCTGGTCTAATGACTTGAGTTGGGTAGGCGCACTTACGACGGATAGGCATTTCCTTGGTGCACCAAAATGGAGTATACACGAACGAGAAATCTAAATGAGAGCATCACCCAGCAGCGCCCAGTATATTTGTAAGGAATCGTTATAGATTTCCGTATTTTCCCAGGCCGTTTCCGTAGCTTGCCGTGTACGAATTGAATGTAGGTTCGCGATGGGTTGAAAGGATGCGGTCGCACTCTTAATAAAGCGAACTGTAACAGGCAAAACAAATTAGATCTTCTTCCACCAGCTTCGCTTGTATTTGAAACAGACAATCATAGATTGCTGTATTGACTCGACCACTTACCGCCGATTGGCATGCATCCCCCAAGGTTGAGCGAGCAAAATAACAGTGTGTGCGCCCACAGTGGGCGCTAAGTGGTAGGATTATTACAAATTCAAACAGCATTTTCCAGAAAATTTGAAACAGATTGCAGTAGAGGCCCGGCCATAGCCGTCAATTACCGTGCATTACCCTCAATTGTGCGTTTGCCAATTGTTTAAAAGGATTTGGCTGCATTTCTAATGCAGTGTAGGGTGCAGTTTGTTGGCACAGCAGAGAGCCAGCCGATGCCCAAAACCGACAGTTTATTACCAACGCACGGCTCCCCTCGGCCCCTACTCTCACACGACTCCCCGCTCCTCCACACTCCAGTCCACCATCTCCCCACCAGCAGGTTACCGGCCTGTGTCCATACCACATCACAGGCAAACCACAGCTGTGCACCGGCCGACCCAGATGGTGAATCGACCACTTGGCCACCAAAGGGTTACCAGCGTGTGTACATGCCACATCACATGCGGACCACAGCTATGCACAGGCCGATCCTGATGGTGAATTCACCATCTGGCCACCAGCAGGTTACTGGCCTGTGTCCATGCCACATCACAGGCTCATCAGAGGAGCCGGCATACAATACATGCATACACACATACGTACGAGCTACACGCCCTCTTGACCTTAAGATCACAAGTCAGGAGCCAGCATACAACACATACATACATACGAACTACACAGTGAAATACACAAGAAAAGTTGGAGCTTCTCTCAGCAGCTGATGGTCCATTTTTAATTGTCCGTTATGGATTGGCGTATTTCTAGGGCCATTGCCGTCGATTGCCATGCATCACCCAATATTGAAGGTCAGAGCTGGCTGAAAAGTTTGAAAGTATGTTCGCGTGTAGTGAGATGTTACGCGGAATAAGAATTTGAGCTAGGTGCAGCCGATTTCTCGTCAATTTGCCACGGATTACGGTATTGGTCCCTGCCATTTCTGTCGAATGCCGTGCACCGTTGACAATTAACGTGCAAAAATTGTTGATGAAAGTCCCACGATTTCACTTTCAGCGCAGAGAAATGTGATACAAATTGGCAGTTCGTGCAGCCAATTTCTGGTCGACTTGCCACGGATTATGGTGGATTGCTGCTTCGAGCCGAGCCGTTGCCGTAAATTGCCAATGATTGCCAGGGATTATACGAGCTACATAGCTTAAAATAATGTGGTTGTCTTTAACTAGTGTGCTTTGTAACAGGCATTTAAAATGTTGGCATTGCAAAACCGATTTCAGGGCATTTTGCATCAGATCACTGTAGATTGCAGTATTGACCCGGGCTACTACAGTCAATTGCATGTGTTGCTTTCAAATAGTCCATGCAATTGTAGTTACATTGTGCGATTACACAATAGTCGAAGATTAAAGCAACGTTCAATTACTATTATACCTTACAGTGTACATATTCTGGTCTTTTTGCGGTGGGTTGACTACTGGCCCTAGGGGCTTGCAATCGATTGCAGTGCATTGTTGCAGAAATGGTTGAGGCAATTACAGTGAAGATATGTGAGTACACAATAACTGAAGAGCAGAGCGGCTTGCAATCTTACTTAGAGCTTCTATTGTACGCGTTCTGGTTGCTATACATAGGATTGCAGTGGATTTCTGCGGATTGAGGTGGATTGGGGTATGGGACCGGGTCGCTGCAGCCGATTGCAGTGCATTGAATGAGAACGCGTGTGACGCACATTGGTGATTGGTCACATTGTGGGTGCACTTTGAACTGAGTCTTTTCCGATATGCAATGTCAATTAGAGCTTCGCGGTGGCGATTTGAGGATGACTGGCAGTGGAATAGAGCGAAATGGCCGACATTGGTCGAGATCAGAAGTGCACTTACTTTTAATAAAAGGAAAGTTAAGTAGTACTCAAGTTGAGTAGTACTTAACCATGTTCGGATGGTCGAGCCGTTCCTAAACCATCGACAACTGCTTGTACCATGCAAGTCGTCCTTTTCTCTGTCGCCCGATATCTGCAACACGGACTTGGTCCTCAGGCGAGTACAGTCACGAGATTCCGCATGGGGGCTCTGCGACACCTCGCGAAAGTCGAGTTGAGTCAAGTGCAAAGGGCAAACGCCTACTGAACATGCCACCGTTCATTTCTCGAATTCGATGCAACACGGTGCTGTAAGCAGCAGCAAGGATCGCTCCCACAGGTAAACGACCGACTAAAGAGCAACAACAACCAATTGTTTCCTCTGAAACTTTAAGGGAATGTATAGCTCCCAGCTGTCTTCCTTTGGCTGCCAAAGCTAATACTGTAGTCACGTGCACATTAATGCTGCAGTGGGCTCACAGAAACTTCTTCTATCGTTCAACCGGCCGGCTGCAGCTGCTGAAATGTTACACAATTATAAGAAAAGTTAATGAATTAAGCACATTTGTAAGACAGCAAGGAAACTAAATTGGTTTCTAGGTTACATCGTGACGAGTGATGTACAGATGACACAGATGCAGGCAACCACTTGGGCATACAGGCTGGCAGGCCACTGGCAGTCCGGCCACCGGCAGGCAAGGCACCGGCCAAGCTAATAAGCACACACGTTCAACATTCTGGTCACACCACAGTAGTGCTCGTCAGCCTGACAATCACCAAGCATGCTACTGTGACTGATGGCAAAGAAATGGAAGTACTAAACCGCTCTGTTATGGGGTACTACTATGAATTGTTTAACCGAGCTGGATTGGTCTAGCGGTTCAGGTGCTCGCCCCGACTAAGGTCTAGCTGAGGTCGTGGGCTAGAGCCCTGAGGCATATGTGAAGCACCGGATTAAAGATTTAGTTCTCTTGGGGCGCTAAACAAATGAATTATATAATTTTTCAGTGCAACAAAATTTCTTGTACTGTTATGTATTTCTACTTATGCAGGATTAGATAATAAGTGACTGTAGTGTGTATCTACTCACCCGGACGTGTTGACCAGTGTGTGCAAATATGAGTGTGCTGTGTGAGTGTTGGTGTGTATGTGTCTGAGTGTGTGTGTGTGCGTGTGTCTATGTGTGTGAGTATGTGTGGAGTTTGTGAACTGTAGTATTAGTAGCTAGGATTGCATGCCACCAAGATATCACATTAGTGAGAACACATGAGAAAGTAAGGCTCACATGCCATGTGCCTGGATAATGAATGCACAAAAGCACTTGTAATGGGCCATACTGTATCTCATACCACAAGCTCGAACAAATAACAGAGTAGGAAAGTAAATCGGCTAACATTTGCTTTTGCTTTATTATCACGTCCTCCAAGTGACACGGTAACACAGAATGAATCAGTGTCTAATGACTACCATTACAAGAGTATAAACTGGTAAAGGATGGAGCGTATTCAACTAAGTCTCAAGCTAAGATGAAGACTTCACCTTCACCTTTCCGATGCAGCTAACAATGGAAACTTTGAAGTAGCTTCCGGGTGACCAAGCTGCTTGATAAGCCACTGAGCTTGTTGGGTGAGGGCAACTAGTTCTCCACTCTTAATATATTTACTAGTGCTTGCATTTGTATATACTATGCAAGCATTCTCAAATGCAAGTTTAGTGTCCTTATCATCAAGATACCAACAATTAATTACAAATACAAGACCACTTATTGGGGCATCATTCTGTATCATGCATTGTTTCTTCTCGAATCACAACTTACAAGAAATATTCCCCATTAGAAAAATAAAGCTTGCACTTTATCAAAGAAGAAGAAAAGGTCACCATGGGCATCTGAATTTGTGGCCTAAGGGTCACAGGGGGAGGCCTTCGCATGACAAAGTGGCATTTAAGGCTCTGAACTCGGTTTTGCCATTTTTGAGCTGGCACCGAACTTAGGTCCTTGACATAGTGGCCAACGCCAACGAAGGCTGCAAATAGCTTGGTAGGCATTAGTTTTTTCACCAAACTCTGTCTATTGCGGTCCATAGAATATAGGTATCTCAGCATCTTGACGGCTCTGAGCTACAGAGGAGCAAATTCTTTGCTGATCAAGTGGCGTGGAACACGAGTTATGAAAATGACACAAGTCTTGATTTTAAGACTTTTATCATTAGTAGTATGAGAAGGATACTCAGCTTATCTGTGGCATCCTGGCAGCACTGTTCATCTGCTGAGCCATGCCGGCTTCCGGGACCGAATAGCCTTGATCTGCTGCAGCAGCAGCTTTTAGTTGACTCTCATGGAACGACATTGTCATAGGCACAGCAGCAGTAGCAAGCAAGAACATTCCATTCGTTAATACAACGATCTGTGGGATTCAGATGCTCCTCACCAGCTCTGTTAGAGCACTGCAGCAAACTGCTCAAGTTGAAAAGAAGAAAATAAATCAGGTGACCACTATCAATGACAGCCATCAACATCACTTAGCTGCCACCATCACTGACAGCCCAGAACCCATAATGGTGGATACCAGCTGTGCAACAGCACAGTCACAAACTGCTCAAAATAATTGGACAAGAAAGCTGTGCACCTACGGCACCCCGAGCTCGTGACATTCCTTGCCAGCTCATCTAGAACCTTAGGCTTAGCAGCTAATACTCAAAGGTGGCTAGCAAAGAAATCAGCTCGGTACCGCTACCCTCTAGCAGTACTAGGAACTCGAACTCGTCCGTGGCGTCAGTAGTCATGCTCCAGAAGAAATCCACAGCAACCCACAAACAGAAAACAGGTCAACAACAGCTAAAATTTGGGCTTGTTTAGATAAGGATACCATGTCCAAGTTGGTCCATGCATTCGTGAATCCCGTCTCGACTTCTACAACTCACTGCTTACTGGCCTACCAGCATGTGCGATCAGGCGATTGCAGCTGGTGCAAAACTCGGCAGCTAGACTTGACTGTCGTGAGAGTTGCAGTTGCCACATTACTCCACTTCTCGCCGACCTGCACGGGCTACCAGTCAAGCAACGGATTGACTTCAAGGTTTTGTCGCTACTTTTAGGTCCCTTCATTCTATGGCTCAAGCCTATCTCTCCGAAATACTCCCCCATCAGGCCAACTATCGTACCGCCAGCTTTTTGGAATCCAACAGTCTACAAATACCTCGTACAAACCTTAAATCCTTTGGAGACCGAGCATTTAGTTCATATGCTCCCAAAGCCTGGAACTCCCTCCCGACCTGAGTCAACACATCCCCTGGCCTGACCAAATTTAAACGGAACTTGAAAACACACCTATTTAGGAGAGCATTCAGTTGGTCTCTGTGATTCATCCTTGATGTGCTTATGTGTGCTGACACTGTGCATGCTGCCACTAACCTCATTGGCATGCTGACCCTGTGCATGTCACCCCTAACCATATTATTCATTTTGTTTGTTTTTCATGCATGATTTTACTTACCATTAAATTGCATTTCACTATGTAGAAAATGTAAAGCGCCTAGAAAGAGATTAAGTTCTCTGAGGGCGCTTTATCAAGTGCATTATTATTGTTATTATTATTAACACCATTACTGCCAGCCTACAGCAAAAAGGCAAACAATAAACTCAGTGTATGACAACAACGACGACTGGTAGACTGCTGTTGGTGAGCCAGCAGCAAGTGACACCTTACAGCTGTTGTTTCGTATAGAGGCCACTATAATGTGTTAAATTGACGTGTCTTTTTGACACAATTTGACTCTTTACACTCAAAATTTGTGTTCCAGTGGCATGCATATTCGGACTTCTCTCAGTTACAATGCGAATGAAAGCAACTTGGCACTAATTAGGCACTTGCATATAAGTTGGAGCCCACACAGACGCCGCACCACCACTGGGTGACAATGGCTAATAATGGGAAAGACCCTTTTGATAAAAACTCATATCTTTCTGCCTGATACCAAGCAATTAAAAAATTAACCCCAGGCTTGGACCAGTGGCTCAGGTGCTCACACATATACCTCCTTATTGTTAATGCATTCGTGAACTTTCTAAATCTCATTCAGCCACAAGCCTTTATCAGTTGTTGCAATGTCTGATTTTGCTGTTTGTTCAAGTATCGCCAACAGTTGTAGTGCACAACTGTCGGGGAATCGCTTGGGTCCCCTATCTTGCCACAGTGTCATGAAGCAGCTTGCTATAGTCGAACGAGGACGGTATCGGCTTGTACATTCCACCGACGATGATATTTGCTAGCAAGAACACACTCAAAGCAACAAACGCTGGTCGAAGAGCACATATCTGGTAGAGCATCCAACCGGCTCCCCATACGTCCGCCTTTTCACAGTACGGATTGTTGCAGACGATTTCCGGGCTACAAGAGGCGGTTTCCTTGCGATTACCCAGTGCCTGAGGGAAGTCGCTTGCACCCTTAAAGAATTGAAACTTCAGCATTGGCTGCCAGTGCGTTAAGGGTATGCACGATGAAGCCAACGATTTGGGAACTAGGATTCACGAGTTTCGGCGGCCGCATCACAAACATACGTAGCATTTAGAGAAGTCAATCTACAAGTCATGCGATTTGATTGATTCCCGAGGCTAGACTTCTCTATCCAGCAACTGGCAGGTTATATGCTGCACTAAATACTTTTTACATTCCCTACTGCCCCATGCTCTCATTTTTCTTTGCCCAATTTTGTCCCAGTCACTTCTTCCATTTCTTCTTACCTGTTTTCTTTTCTCCCAATTCTCACGGTGTCTCCCTTCTCCTTTTAGTATCCCTCTCTCTCACCACCTTTCCCTTTTCTCCCCACTCTGTCTCGTATTTGCCACCTGTCTCTCCTGCCTTATGTTTCGTTCTCTCTCTCTCCTCTTTTGTTCCCCATTCCTCGGCCACTCTCTCTCTCTCTCTCTCTCTCTCTCTCTCTCTCTCTCTCTCTCTCTCTCTCTCTCTCTCTCTCTCTCTCTCTCTCTATCTCTCTCTCTCTCCCCTGTCTCTCTATCCATTTTTCTCTCTCCTCCCTATCTTCTCACCCTTTCTCCTCATCTTTCCCCATCTCTCGACCACTTTCCCTGTATGTCTTTCTGTTTGTCTCTCACTTGCTCTCTCTTTTTTCTCCATCTGCAGCCAAACGTTTGTAGCGCCCTGCTGGCCTTGGCTGAATTTTAGCTCGAACAAGAGCTGTTCGGCGCCGGGCTAGAGCCCCTTTGTCCTGGAGCAGTGAGCCAGAGAGGAGCGTCAGTGCGGTTGCAGTGAGCAGAGAGGAGCGTCAGTGCGGTTACAGAGGAAGCGCTTAAGAGCAAGCCAGGAAGCTCTCTGACCAGCGGTGGCGAGTCGGCCTTTAGAATTGGTCCGATACCCGCGGGAGCGGCTGATTGATGTTGACTGGCCTGTCAACCTTCGCCATCACTCTGTCCAAAAAGAATCGTGTGGAACCCATTCGCCATTCAAGCTGGACAGAGGGGACATTCCAGTGGCCTAGTGCCAGTATTAGTTCCTTACCGTAATGGGCCATGGTGTCGGGCCCAATACCACTAAGCTCTTGCCCCATTGTCTCAGCCAAGTATGTAAGAGTCGAGCGACGCTCGCTCTGGGTCTCTTTAGTCTTTGGTCCGGCTTCGACGCCGCCGCACTCGTTTCTCTGAAAGCGAGGGAGGAGGGCGGGCTGTTCGCCGGCGATTGACGGAACAGGAGGAGACAGTGCTAGGAGGATTCGGTGGAACTCCACCGAAAACGGTCGTATCGCGCCCGGGCTGGCATTTTGTGTTCTTTCGTGTTTTGTGTGTTCGGGCTAGCACGTGGTCTCGGCATAGGGTTTTGCCGGTGCGAGCTAGGCGTAGTTGGCGTCTGTGGAGCCCTAGTTCTCCGGGTAGGGTTTGGGCTCCGGTTCGCGCTTCAGTGTGGAGAAGTATTTCCTCCACAGGAGTGCTTGAGTTGGCGTGTGTGGAGTATTCCTGCCGCACTGGTGGAAACCGAGTTCTAGTTCCCGGTCAGGGTTTAGACTCTGGTTCAGGCTCCGTCTATTTGGGTCGTTTCCCATTATACTCGTAAGCAGCCCCAGTGTGGAGGAGTATTCCCTCCGCAAGAGTGTTTACGTTGGGCGCCAAAATGTAACGCCGAAGGCTCGGCGGGGTAAGCTTGACCTGCCGCTTACCTAGCGGCGTAGCCTATCGCCTAATGCCGTTCGGTTCGCGCCCACGCCCAATAAGCTGGCCGCCACGAAACGAGCGTTTCTGGCGCTGACCTGCTTACCGTTACTAAAGGGGGTCGTGAGTCCGCGGCGTGAATTGGAAGCGAGGCACACAGATTGGGGATTTTACTGAACTTTATTCGCAAGCGCACAAAGTCGCTGCGCGTCTAGTTCAGCTTTATCTCCACACTCCTCGCACGTTCTCAACTGCACCAACACTCTTGCGGAGGGAATATTCCTCCACACTAAGCGCGACCCGGACCCTAAACCCTAACCGGTGAACTAGGAATCCGTTCCCACCTGTCCCGAGGGAAAACCCCAAACACGCCAACGTAAACACTCTTGCAGAGGGAATACTCCTCCGCACTGAAGCGCATACCGGAGTCTTAACCCTGACCGGTGAACTAGAACTCGGTTTCCACCAGTGCGACCGGAATACTCCACACACGCCAACTCAAGCACTCTTGCGGAGGAAATACTTCTTCACACTGGGGCTGCTTACGTGTATAATGGGAAACGACCCAAATAGACGGAGCCCGAACCAGTCTAAACCCTGACCGGTGAACTAGAACTCGGTTTCCAACAGTGTGGCAAGAATACTTCACACACGCCACCTCGAGCACTCTTGCGGAGGGAATACTTCTCCACACTGGGGCTGCTTACGAGTATAATGGGAAACGACCCAAATAGACGGAGCCTGAACCAGAGTCTAAACCCTGACCGGGAACTAGAACTCGGTTTCCACCAGTGCGGCAGGAATACTCCACACACGCCAACTCAAGCACTCCTGTGGAGGAAATACTTCTCCACACTAAAGCGCGAACCGGAGCCCAAACCCTACCCGGAGAACTAGGGCTCCACAGACGCCAACTACGCCTAGCTCGCACCGGCAAAACCCTATGCCGAGACCACGTGCTAGCCCGAACACACAAAACACGAAAGAACACAAAATGCCAGCCCGGGCGCGATACGACCGTTTTCGGTGGAGTTCCACCGAATCCTCCTAGCACTGTCTCCTCCTGTTCCGTCAATCGCCGGCGAACAGCCCGCCCTCCTCCCTCGCTTTCAGAGAAACGAGTGCGGCGGCGTCGAAGCCGGACCAAAGACTAAAGAGACCCAGAGCGAGCGTCGCTCGACTCTTACATACTTGGCTGAGACAATGGGGCAAGAGCTTAGTGGTATTGGGCCCGACACCATGGCCCATTACGGTAAGGAACTAATACTGGCACTAGGCCACTGGAATGTCCCCTCTGTCCAGCTTGAATGGCGAATGGGTTCCACACGATTCTTTTTGGACAGAGTGATGGCGAAGGTTGACAGGCCAGTCAACATCAATCAGCCGCTCCCGCGGGTATCGGACCAATTCTAAAGGCCGACTCGCCACCGCTGGTCAGAGAGCTTCCTGGCTTGCTCTTAAGCGCTTCCTCTGTAACCGCACTGACGCTCCTCTCTGCTCACTGCAACCGCACTGACGCTCCTCTCTGGCTCACTGCTCCAGGACAAAGGGGCTCTAGCCCGGCGCCGAACAGCTCTTGTTCGAGCTAAAATTCAGCCAAGGCCAGCAGGGCGCTACACGTTTGTCTTCCATTATGTGATAACTCTTCTGCCTGCAGTGTAGAACTCGCGAGATTTCGATCTGACAAGCTTGGGAAAAGAATAGGTCACAGATGAAAAGGAATAAGATAGCTTTCGTGAAGACCTTTTCAGCCACGGTTAAGTAACCTAGACCTAGACCTAGTTTCGTAATCTGGGGTTCTCACATATTCATTGGAGTGAGAGAGTCTTCAGGACTGCTATAAATTGGCGAGCATGATGAGCCCAAGGCTTATTCCTTGAGAAAAGAACTCAGTGGGTCCGCTGCGGTTTCCTTCTACACAAGAGGGAGCAGATGCTCTCGACAGCGGTTCCTGCCAGTAGTAGAGTAGAGCGCCCACATCAGACTGCAGCACCTCGTGGCCGCTCTCTCTCTCTCTCTTCCTCCGTGCCAGTTCGAAGTCGGCTGATCATTAAAAGACAAAAAACGGGGCATGTGCAGCAGAGAGCTTTTGCCACTGCGACCGTGTGCTACTAAAGCTGCTGACGCTTCACTTGAAGCCGAGGTTCCTGGCCTACCTGGCCTAGGATGCAATCTATCGCACTTATGGCTTAAACATGCAGACGCAGCAGCTTGCACCCACTTACTTATAGTCACTTTGTCTTTGTCACTCAGCATGATATTGTTGGGCATAAGATTGCGATGCACAATGCCCTTCTCTTTGTGCAGATACTGCAGAGCCACGGCCAGCTGGAAAGCCCATCGAAATGAATGCTGAGATCTCACACAGCAGGTGCACGGTGGGAGCACTGGGAAGGTAAGTGCATTGTAGTAACACAACAGACAGGCCTTCGACTAGCATAAACATACCAAGCAGCATCGTGCAGCATGGCGTGCCAGAAAAAACGGGCAGACATCAAGCAGGTACACAGCAGGTACGAAGCAGGAGCACTAAAGGTGGGATTGGTGTGGGACCACTCCAGGTAGGTTTGCAGCAGCAGCAGGATCACTGAAGACAGGTGCTTGGTCCATACTCATCAGGTGAAGAAACCGTATGACTGCTTGCTAGGCAAGTAGCCCCTGCGAAACTGCCTATGGCAATAATAATGCATTGTACATAGCTCCCTCAGAGAACTCAATCTCTTTCTGGCACTCTACGTTTGCTTTAAAGGAAGCACGATCAAAGATTTAGGGATAGCACGTTCAATAAACAACGAGAATAGCATGATTAGGGTGACATGCAGAGGGTCAGCATGCAAGTCTGGTTAGTGACAGCATGCACAGTGTCAGCATGCACAAGCTCATTAAGGATGAATCGCAGGGACCCACTAAATGCTGTGATGAATAGATGAGTTCTACTTTCTTTTTAAATGTGGTCAAGTCGGGAGATTTCGTGCCAAACTTCGATGTGAGTTCCAGGCTTTAGGAGCATGTCTTGTTGCCCATGTGGCCGCTATGTTTACCTGCATGAAGAAACGCCAGATTCAATTGTCCACGAACCTTTTGTTTTTCGCTGTCGTCGAATTCAGCAGCTCAGCCAGCGAAATTCCGTCGATGAGCTGCATTAAAATGTACAGCCTCAAATCTGCAAACGATGGTGGCAACGCTCGGTGGAAACCAGATCATAATGAATAGTTTTGTTGTCGAAAGCTGGAGACCTGAGATAGACTAAGTATTGAATGACTGCTTTGCTGACAGAGAAAGTTGTAAGGTTTTCGCTCGTTCGACGATGGCTACGAGCATGGCTTCAATCGCGGTCTGCAATGCGAGTCTGTTACAGACGGTCAGCCTTATGCAAGAGCCACCAGCCAACATTACCTGGCTGGGCAATGGCACTTCGTACCACCTTTAATATGACCCTCTATTCAAGTTCAGAGGTCACGGGTTCAACTCCCAGCAAGGACAGTAGTATTAGTATTAGCTCATTTAACAGCCTCATTTGTATAGCGGCACAGAATCCTTAGTGACTATTACCACTACTTGCCGTTGGCAATAAAGGATTGCTCGCTGCAGAATTCGAACCCACGACCTTGGTAATGAATGGCGATGCACTCTTTCTCTCAAGCTCTACGATATTCCTTTGATGTGTTAAATCATTGCTTAAATCAGGCCGACCTATGTTAGCACTCCGAGTAAAATCTCGGTCGCTGTGCTCATAGTGGGTATGTGGCAGCGTCACCTGCTACACAAGCAGGGAGTGTATGACTCTGCTCATACGTATCACTGCATCATACATATTCCCAGACGTTTAGCTGCTGATAGCTCCTTTGTATCAGAACGTCCATTTGACCTTTAAAACACCTGCTTCGAGCTCTGGCTATTCCAGACAGTCGCGTTGTGACTCAAATTTTATGCATAAGTGAAACTCCGTTTCTAGAGTATCTTCCAAGTAGGAACACGAGTAAGGAGAACTACTGGGCTATTGAGAAAGTACTCTCCTAGCGAACCTGAGATGGCGTGGCGCCTTTCCTTCCACAATGATTGGGCAACACTATCAAGGGCAAGTCCTAAAAACCCTTTGGTTAGTAAGTGCAGTTCCTTTAACGACTTTCGAAATGCCCACCATTTCGTGCTCGAGCACACACGAACCAATGTTTAGCCACCAGCTAAAGCACTGTTGCTAACCTAGCAACCTCTCTACTCAATATTAATATTCCTCGTGATCTATGCTAGCTTTTACAACCCTTTCTTCTACTACATTTTTTTCCAGATCTTTGTCAGTAGGAGTGAGCATAGGTTGACAAAAAATGGTCACACACCCTACGTCTAGTGTCAGGAAAGTGAACACTGTAGAAAAGAGAACTTTCTTCTGGTAAATCGTTGCAATGCTTCGATGAAACGCCTATGCACGCGTGCAGAGGACAAGCAGATCACTTCTTCCACTGTCGTATGAGGCCCACATCTAAATGCAAGCCACTGATATTGCTTCTCAGTTTAAACCTCAGTCAAACAGCTGGCAGCTGACATCTTGTACGAAGCTTCCTGACTCTGCCTAAATCTCACAGATTCTGTATTGTGTATCAGCACCAGGTACGTGATGTACTACTCGCTATTTTGGCTTAGATATCCATTCAAGAGAGGGCGTCACCGTCGTTAAAAACTTGAATTGCGTTTCTTCAAAAATGTTTGTTCTTCTTACATCTCATCAGCTGATTTAAAAGCCTCTAAAGCATAGTGACAGAAGACCCTTAACGCCAATCTCTACCGTTAGGAGCTGTGATAAAGGATCGCCCACCGCAGCATTCGAACCCGAGACGTCGGAACCAAGGTCGTTAAAAGCAATTGCCTTAACACTCTTAAAGAGTCGCCGAGCAAAGCAAAGCTCTAGAAAGTTCGTCAGCAACGCCATTAAGGAATAAATAGATGCAAAGCCTCTTTTTACAATAAACGAGGGACCGAATCTAGCGTGTACAATGCAAAGCTATCGGCTTGGCCGGCATCGGTCAAGATCGGAAGTGCACTCACTTTTAATGAAAGTCGAGTAGTGCTTAACCACGTTCGGATGATTCCTGAACCCTCGACAATTGCTTGTACCATGCAAGTCGTTCTTTTCTCCGTCGCCAGATATCTGCAAGATGGACTTGAAGTCCTCAGGCGAGTACAGTCGCCAGAGTGCAGCATGGGGACTCTGCGACCCCTCGCGAAAGTCGAGTTGAGTCAAGTGCAAAAGGCAAACGCCCACTGAACATGCCATCGTTTATTTCTCGAATTCGATGGAACACGGCTCATTGAGCAGCAGAACTGATCGCTCTCACAAGAAAACGACCGATTAAAGAACAACAACAACCAATCGTTTCCTCTGAAACTTTCTGGGAGTGTAAAGCCCCCAGCTGCCTTCCCTTAGGCTGCTTAAGCTAATACTCTAGTCACGTGCACATTGATGTAGAAGTGGGCTCACAGAATCGTCTGCTGTCGTTCGACCGGCCGGCTACAGCTGCTGAACTGTTGCACAATTATAAGAAAATTTAATTAATTGATCACATTTGTAAGACAGAAAGGAGACTAAATCGGTTTCAATGTTACCTTCGGATGAGTGATGTCTAGATGACACACAGATGCAGGCAACCACTTGGGCAGGCAAGCAGGCCACTGGCAGGCAGGGCACTGGTAGGCAGGGCACTGGCAGGCAGGGCACCGGCCTAAATAACAAGCACACCTGTGCAATATTCTGGTCACAACTCAGCGAGGTAGTGCTCGTCACTCTGACAATCACTAAGCATGCTAATGTGACTGATAGCGACAACAAGCAAGTACTTTACCGCACTGCTATAGGGGACTGCTATGAATTGTTAAGTGCAACAAAATTTCTTGTATTATTATGTATTTCTGTTTCTGCTGGATTAGATAATAAGTGACTGTAGTGTGTATCTACTCACCCGGACGTGTTGACCAGTGTGTAAAAATAGGAGTGTGTTGTGTGTTGGTGTGTGTATGTGTCTGAGTGTGTGTGTGTGTATGTGTGTGTGTGCGTGTGTGTGCGTATGTGTGGAGTTTGTGAACTGTAGTATTAGTAGCTAGGATTGCATACCACCAAGATATCACATTAGTGAGAGCACATGAGAAAGTAAGGCTCACGTGCCATGTGCCTGGATGATGAAATGCACAAAAGCACTTGTGTTGGGCCATACTGTATCTCATACCACAAACTCGAACAAATAACAGAGTAGGAAAGTGAATCGGCTAACCTTTGCTTTTGCTTTAGTAACACGTCCTCCGAGTGACACGGTAACACAGAATGAATCAGTGTCTAATAACTACCATTACAAGAGTATGAACTGGTAAAGGATGGGGCGTATTCAACTAAGTCTCAAGCTAAGATGAAGACTTCACCTTCACCTTTCCGATGCAGCTAACAATGGAAACTTTGAAGTAGCTTCCGGGTGACCGAGCTGCTTGATAAGCCATTGAGCTTGTTGGGTGGGGGCAACTAGTTCTCCACTCTTATTCGATTTGCTAGTATTAGCATTTATATATATACCATGCAAGCATTCTCAAATGCAAATGTAGTGTCCTTATCATCAATATACCAACAATTAATTACAAATACAAGACCACTTATTGGGGCATCATTCTGTATCACGCCTTGTTTCTTCTCGAATCAACACCTACAAGGGATAATCCCCATGAGAAAAAAGAACCTTTTGCTTCTTCAAAGAAGAAGCAAAGGTCAAGGGCATCTGACTTTGTGGCCCAGGGGTCACAAGGGGAGGCCTTGGCATGGCCAAGCAGCATTTAATGCTCTGAACTCGGTTTCGTCATTTTCGAGCTGGCACTGATCGAATCGGCCTCAGCTACAGTGAAAGCTGCAGCTGAGAGCAAGCACCTGCTGCGACCTCGGCTGCCGAAGCCTAAGGAGCAGATGCTAGCAGGTGCTAAGCAGCAGGAGCTTGCCAGTGCCAGTGCTGTACCTCTTTCAGAACGTAGCACGCAGCTTCCGCCGACAAGCTGCTTCCCTCTAGCGGCCGCTGGTTGTCAGCCACCTCTCTGACCTTGAACATGCAGCCGAATGCACCGGAGCAGAGTCTCTCTAGGAGTCTCTCTTAGTGGCAAACGGTACTTGAGACTCGGTGCCGAGAATCCAGGTCGGCCGCTGGCCACCTTGTAGTGAAATGCAGCTAGTGCTGGCTTCTAGGAAAAAAGCCACGCCCCCGAGCACTTGTAAGAAGCAAAAGAACTTGCAGCTGATAATCGCCGGCCCGTTGCAAAGACTGCTGTAAAGGCTGACGGTGAAAACATATACAGGGCATTCGCCCTTGCCAGAGAGAATAATTCAAAGCTCAAATACTACAGGCAAACTTGCTTAGGTAAGCCTGTAAGCATTGATATCGCTAGGCATGGTTATTAGCATTGGTAAGCATAGATGGCGTATTGGTATTACGCACATGCAGAGATGGGTTTGTCTAGTGGTAAAGGTGCTTGCTCAGCCTAAGGTCTGGCTGAGGTCATGGGCTCGAGCTCTGAGGCACACGTGAAGCGCCTGAATAGAGATTGAGTTATCTTGGGGCGCTATACAAATGAATTATATATATATATATATATATATATGTGTGTGTGTGTGTGTGTGTGTGTGTGTGTGTGTGTGTGTGTGTGTGTGTGTGTGTGTGTGTGTGTGTGTGTGTGTGTGTGTGTGTGTGTGTAGATATACGAATACTCGTGTGGATTGCACTCTGCTATAGATACACATGCACTTGCAGATTTAGCTACACATAGTTTCCATACTGATATAGACACTTGTGCAGCTGGGTAGAGAGGTAAACTAGTACACTAGCACAAGCGAGGGCTTTCACATGGAGCTTGGCGTAGTTGGCTGCAGCCCAGCCCAGAGGATCAAAGGGTCAAGTTAGAAGGCCAGCTTGTTCAATGGCCATATTTGTGCACCAGTTAAAGAGCCTTGGAGGCCATCAGCCAGCTTTTAGCTTACAATAAATACTCTCAGCGTAAGGAAAAGAACCGCCGGCCAAAGCGGTGAAATTCAAGCACCGTAGCATGCCTCTTAGGCCTCTGCTACTTTAATGAACAGTCGACCCAGAAAGTGCAAGGTCCTTACCAGCTTGTTGAATATGATTCAATTTAGCTGGCATAGCTAGGCAAGGCTTACACTACCAGTGGAGTGTGTTTACTGAGACCTTACCAGATGCGATACGTGAACAATGAGGATTGGAAGAGTACACCCATTAGAACAAGCAGAAAGAAAAGACTGGCACAGTTGGGTATTGTTGCAGTAGACTACTAGGGTTTTCCTAATCTGCCACATCTAGCCTGGAAGTAAAGGAAGCTGACAGAAATCCACAGCCACGAGGACATCTCGAGGTCACAGGCATTTCGGATGATGATCTTGAATGCTTAATTGAGACGACCCAGGCCATAGTAAACTCACCGGCATGTGGTTAATCACCCCAACCACATAATCATAAGGACGTGTGCCGTTGACATAGTGGGCAACACCAACGAAGGCAGCAAATAGCTTGGTAGGCATCAGTTTCTGAAAACTCAGTCTAATACGGTCCATAAAATACGGGTATCTCAGCATCTTGAGGGCACTGAGCTACAAAGGAGCTAATCCTTTGCTGATCAGGTACGCCAAGTGGCTTGGAACACGAGTTATGAAAATGACACAAGTTATTATATTAACACTTGTATCATAAGTAATATGAGTAGGATACTTAGCTTACCTGTAGCATCCTGGCAGCACTGTTCATCTGCTGACCCATGTCGGCTTCCGGGACCGAATAGCCTTGATCTGCTGCAGCAGCAGCCTTTAGTTGACTCTCATGGAACGACATTGTCATAGGCACAGCAGCAGTAGCAAGCAAGAACATTTCATTCATTAATATAACGATCTGTGGGATTCAGATACTCCTCACCAGCTCTGTTACAGCACTGCAGCAAACTGCTCAAGCTGAAAAGAAGAAAACAAATCAGCTGACCGCTATCAATGACAGACAACATCACTTAGCTGCCACCATCACTGACAGCCCAGAACCCATGATGGTGCATACCAGCTGTGCAACAGCACAGTCACAAACTGCTCAAAATAATTGGACAAGAAAGCTGTGCACCTACTGCACCCCGACCTCGTGACATTGCTTGCCAGCTCATCTAGAACCTTGGGCTTAGCAGCTAATACTCAAAGGTGACTAGCAAAGAAATCTGCTCGGTACAGCTACCCTCTAGCGGTACTAGGAACTGGAACTCGTCGGTGGCGTCAGTAGTCATGCTCCAGAAGAAATCCACAGCAACCCGCAAACAGAAAACAGGTCAACACCATTACTGCCACTTCACAGCAACAAGGCAAACAATATGTAAAGCGCCTAGAAAGAGATTAGGTTCTCTGAGGGCGCTTTATCAAGTATATTATTATTATTATAATTATTATTAAACTCAGTGTATGACGACAACGACGACTGGTACACTGCTGTGGGTGAGCCAGCAGCAGGTGACACCTTATCACGCACTGTCCCACGTCAGGGTCTTGGTGACAAGCTTTCAAACCAGCTTTTTGGTTTCAATTAAATGCTGTCATCCTCCGTGGGCCCTTGGAACTCACCCATTGACCAGGTGCAGAGGCAAGCCCCGAATTTCCCGGTTCGTAGGACTTACATGTCCTGGATGCCCGACACCTCACTCTAGTTTTAGCATTACGACCTACTGCCCTGCGATAGGGCTTTTAAATCCGCAGGTGCCTTGATCCCTCACTCCATCCCTGACATCCGACCACCATAGCTCAGCGATCAGGGCAGCACCTTGGAAAAAAGGTCACAGCCTCTCGAGACCATGTGCCTGAGCCAAGCAGACAGAATTCTAGTGTTCTGTGGTAGCGGCCTACGACCCTAACACTCTATCAGCATGCTGATCCTACCCAGCGTCCAGATTCTAGAGCCCTATGATTGTGGGCGCCGGGACCCCAGCAGTCCGATCACCAAACTGAGAGCTTCGAGGGACAGTGATTCCTTCAGGTCCCGGCTAGGCCGACCCCACCACGATCATGGCCCCAAGCCGCCAGCTAGGCACAAAGCCACAACCAAGCTCGGGTGCATAGGCAGTGCTAATGCCAAGTCCCAACAACCTCACTAACCCTACCACGGTACCTGCTTGATTCAAACTCTAGCGCTCTAACTGAGCTTAATTTTAACTCCAGCGCTCAGACTGAAGCGCCAACACAACGCCCCAATCCTCACCGGCTCGACCCAGCATGCGTCAAGCCACAAGCACTTCGACCCCAACTTGGCAAACTTGATGAGCCGCTGCTCGCAACACACGACAGAGATATGCTTTCATGAAACCCCTGTGCAGGTTTTCTGATTCTGAGCTCAGCCGCACAGAAGCTACTCGGTACACCGCAGCCAGCTGCGGTACCTAAAAGGCATTTATCTGGCTGCTCTACCGAAAACTCGGCCCGGCAAAGCAGTCTGGTCGTTAGCTTAAGCCTCTCAGTTTAGGCTGAAAAAACTCGGCACACAGTTATATCCCTCGATTGTCACATCCCTGTTCTACGATGCAGACAAGATCTTACCTGCTTTCAGCTTCAGTTGTCGAATACACGTAGCCCCCGCAAATGGCTTAAACGAAATGCAGTCGAATGAGCATAAGGCGCCGGGCTGGGAAGCTTTGTCTTGAATCGTGTCACGTGGTCTCTCCCACACCCACATCCCCACCCATCCACCCCTAATCTCAAAGTAATTTATAGATATTAGGTGTGACCACTAGGTGTTCTGGGTAGCTGAAGGGAGGGGCTAGTCCTAACTGGGGCCGATTGCATGCCGGGATCTACTGGACGGCAGGTGGCTATTCATTCAGGCGCCATTTTGAAATCGGCCGTTTCTTTGTTCTCAGCAGCATGGTGCGATCGAGCCGGCCGGCCGGCAGAATGACCGGCTATTAAGCAGCCAGCCACCGAAGCACCATATCAGCTGTCCAAAAAGTGGAAGCCAAGATTTTAGGAAGTGAAAGGGAGTCGGTAAACATTGCAGCGGCTTGCTGGCAGTAGAGGAAATATATCTCGCGAAGGCTAGCTTCGTGGGTGGTCAGCGGCAGTCATCCAGTCCAGCTGGAGGGCACCTAATGGAAGCTGGAGTAAGAGATTGGTGGCATTCACTAGCCCAACAGATGCCGGCGGAACATTGTATGGCGTGAAAGCAATCGGCGGCATGCAGGCAGCGGCCGGGGTAGCGGCAGCGGCCGCGGAAGGGGGCACCTGCTGGTTTCCAACCGGGCATTTTTTGGCTTGCTCAAGCGCTGGCAGTAGGTAGCAAAAGCTGGGAGCATACGTTGAAGCCTAGTAGACTCCGCCAGGCTTTCAAGAATTATTTCAGGTACAGCTGAGAGCAGAGGAGGCAGCCGTGGTGGAGGCGGCAAGCAAGCGAAGCAGCTAACAACCAGGTAGATTCGGCCAGCCGTTCGGCTAACTATGCCCCGATCCCCCCTGCCCGAAATGTGTTCCTCACACCAACTTTTGCTGATGGTCGATTGCGTCCATCAGCCAACCAAGAAGCACGCGCGTGCCCGCTCGCTATAATGTAATGTCGCACGTTGTCAAGCTTGCCGTCGGCATGCATTGGTGAAGCGCTCGGTCACCGAGGTCTGCCTGTCCTACTAGTGATGCAGTTGAAGCAGCGGCCGAAGGCGTGGCTCCGAGCAGGATCGCGCTAGCCGGCCGCCGCCTTCCGTGTTTGGCAGAGGGTGTCACTAGCCGCGGCTGCAGCCAAAGTATGCACCGCCACGGCAGAATGCACCAGCCTGATATGCCAGCATGCAGAAGCTGTGAGAGTAACAGTGTTCCACATTGTAAGCTACTCTCTTGATCTGTCCATGCTTGGTGCCACAAATCTGATGTGCTCAAACTTTGAAGCATTTGGTGGCTACTTCCCAAGCTCTGAAGCATTTGCACGATGGGCTCAAGCTCTGAAGCATTTTCCTGACATGCCCAGGCTCTGAAGCATGTGTATTATGTGCTACAGCTCTGAAGCATTTGTCTGATGGGCTCAAGCTCATAGGTCAAGAGCTCAAGAGATTCACATTCTCGAGTTCACATGCCTTTTTCAGATGCGTTTTTTTGGCATTTACGAGCTGAGCTCCTCCCAGTCCTCTCGCTTCCTGAGCTTCGTCGCTTCCTCTCCTTCCTGTCTTCGAAGAAGCCCTATGATATGCGATCCAAAAGCTGCGATTTGCAAGCCAGCATTTTGTATCAGAGCACAACCCCCCAAGCTTGCCTGCATGTGCTGCATCGATGCCTGGCCGGTTGCCAAATGCGAATCTGGATGTAACCTGCCCTTTTTCAGATGCCTTGTCGAAACAAGCTTCATTATTGGGCGGAGATATCGATCGACGCTGCACGAAGTTCGCAAGAGGAGGCTCCCTGCAGCCCATGGCAAGAGCGAATACCTCGGGAATCGAGGAGACGAGCCAAGTGTCCTCCGAGTGGCCCTCGAGACGTCATCCAAGTTTGCCTCTGCAACATCAAACGGAGCATCGCTTGCTGCCGGTAAGCTTGCTGCCACCGGCTATTGAATCCTGCTATGCAGCAGCCTTGACCCTTGCTTGACTCGTCGATGCCTCCAGATGTGCCTGCTGGCTGAAGATGCATGCTGCTGCTGCTGCTGCGGTGTCCCCGGCAGCTGAAGTTTGATCAAAATAAAGCAGCTTCCGGGCTGGCCAACGACCTTGTCTGCTTCGTGCTCACTTGAGGAGGTTTAGCGGAAGTGACAGAGTGCCGGCATCCCTTAGCGTCTCGCTAAGAGCATCGTCCTCGGCTTAGCGCTTGAAGCAAACAACAATGCGAGTCAGCAACCGCAGGTCGTCACTCTGCAGCTGACTGCAATGCAAGCAGCAGCAGCATGCCGTTTCTTTATGCACGTCCACTGGACACAGTGGGCCGGAAGTTTAGAAACGAAGCAGCTTGGCAAATCAGCAAGCTGTAAGACTATTTAGCTATTAGACGTGGTAATAAGAACCCCCAGTTTACGTGCTTGCATTTGTGCTATGTTTGCACTACGAATGAGTGTGAATGTGAAAGCCTATAAGTATGTGAGTGGGCTAGCAAGTACTCCTGTATGAGTACTAGCATGTATTTATGCAAGGCGACATGCATGTACACATCTAGCATGTACATTCACCCAAATACCTGGAGATTTGCATGCACAGACACACCAACTTACAAAACATGCCTAGGCTCACATCAATACAAGGGACTGCATACACAAGCACAGAACACTGACACCAGCAGAAGTGTAGAAAGTTATTGGGACACACGTCGGTTGCATCTCTTGACGGCTGGGCAGCTAAGGCTGTCAGTTTGCAATTGCAGGTCCAGCTTGACAGCTCGTGTGCTTCATGCAAGGCTGGAGCTGCCGTCGCATGACATTGATCGTACGTGGCTGGCATTGTCATTCAATCGGTGGCTCGGCTGGCATAATCTATGCAAGCACAGGAAGAGAAATGGCAATGTCAATGGCCTACTCGAAGATTGGCCCATACTGGGGCAGGCATATTGGCAACTTTTTTCCCAGTCTCCACTCACCACTCTGGGGTCGGTGGTCACGTTTTGCCAGTGGTCAGGCAATTGCATAAACAGCAGGTAGGTATGCAGCCAATGACGGGGTTATGCAAGAGGTTCTAGAGAAGAGTAGGAACTGCTTGGCACTGGGTGCCTGGCTGCAAAGAGTTGCCGGCCATGCTAGCCATGCTAGACAATGATGACTTTGAGGCCGTGCTCACATCCATCTGGCGGTGGACGATGCTGCAGCCAGTGATGCAATCCCTGCTACTAGAGCGACTTCTTACAGGATCTTGGTGATTCGTCCTTCATGTGCATATGCCTGCTTACAATGTGCCTGCTGCTTTAGGATGTTACAGTCCATCGTTAGGTAATGCTTTCTAAACACCATCTGTAAAGTGCCTAGAAAGAGACTCGAGTCTCTGAGGGTGCTGTAAAAATGTATTGTAATTATTATTACTAGTGATATTATTATTATTATATAACTGCTGTTTCTGCTATTGCTACTGATCTTGGTGCCCACTAATGTACTCCTACAATTACCACTGCCTGGTGCTTGCTGCTACCACTGCCACCACTGCTGCTGCTGCCAGAGCACGTGTACCACATGCTAGCCATTCATTTTGCAGTGGGCTCACTGCGCTCACCTTCCTGCTCACTCACTCACACCGAGCCATTTTCTACATTCAGGGGTTGTATAGTATCGCCATCTCATCTGACTAAAATTGCCTAGCGCCACATCTAACAAATTTCAAATCCTTTGGAGACCGTAGCTTCTGTTCCTGTGCTCCCAAACTAGGAAATTCTCTACCAACTGACGGCACAAAATCTTCTGTTGTGATGACATTTAAAAAGAGGATAATAGCACACCTGTTTCGCTCAGCATGTGTTTCGTCTGCTAGAATGGCCTTGAATGCATGACTGCATGCTGTAAGTGTGTCATCATTAACCATCACTTGGCATGCCCCCATTTCTTGCATAGGTATACTACCTAGAAAGAGATTCAGTTCTTGTAGCATTGCATCAAAATGTCTACAATTCTTTTTATATTTATTATTTTTGTTACAATTATAAATAGCCGGGCCAAGATTGTGCATTCGATCCTGAAAGCTACTGAGCTGCTATTCTCGGATGGGGTGCCTAGACGACTAGAGTCCTAATCTGCTGCCGACCTCTGACAGCGACTATTGTCAGATCTATCAGACCATCTGCTGCTGCTGCCAAGCTTCCAGGAAGCCTACCAATCTTTTCCTATTGTTGACGACGTCGAACCCATGTGCAACTCAGTTTATCTGTTTCTTTTAGATAGTCTTCGTCCCTGTGTGCCCTATGTACCGGCATTACAAGCAGCCATCGCCTGCAGCTTCTTCTTACTCTCATTGAGCCCTGAGATGGTCCCGCTGCACCACTATCCAATTGCCGAAGTGAAGCCCTCAAAGTAAGTGCTGTCTACAGTAGTTAATGCCGAGGATTTGTGGCCGTTGTGGCTTGCTTTGGATGTGCTTCAAGCATTTTAACGGTGGTTAGCTCGGTGCCTCATTCCTCTGACATTTTGCTAGAGCTACCGTGCAGGTAGTGGCTCCGGCGCCCCACCCGATCGCGTTGCAGCAGTCCACACTGATGTCGGCGAATCGCCGATAGCTCGGTGGGTAAGGTCATACCCGCCTGAGTAGTGCAGGTGCGCCTCAACACATTGGCACTATTTCTCTTGTTTGCTGCTCTGTGCCCATCATCCACACCAGGGCTGAGGAAAGCCTGGACAAAAGTAAAAAGCGTCAGCTCTCGTAAGCCAGGCGGAGCTGCACTTCCGATGGCCGGCAATGGGCCGAACGAAATAGGGCCACATTGTATCGCTGCTGTCTCTGCGCGTGTATTTGTAGCTATGTGTATGCAGCCCTCCGAGATCACCTGCTCGTCGCCATTGCTGCCTGCCAGCCTGGCAGGGCAGGGCCCAAGCCAGAGCTGGAGCTCAGGCGAGGCCGTGCGCCATTATGCACTGCCGCTTGAAGCCGCAAGTAGCACGTGCTCTGGCTCAGACTGTGGAATTCGTGGCGGCTCTGCTGCCAGCCTAGCCGTAGGAAAATTCAAGTAACTTTGGCAGCAGATGCTGACAGGGCAGTGTCAGATGGAGTTGCCCGCCGCAAGGAACTTGACCACCTCGGCAGCCGCAGGTCTGGAAGGGCGGCCTGCAACAATCGCCAGCAGGCTTCATTGCTGCCGGGCAGGCAGGTCTAGCCCAGTGGTCTGCCCCGGCCCCTAAGGGTAGTTAAGCTCATAATGTCTTGGACAGCTTTTTGAGATGAGCAAGCAGCAGCAGCCAAAGCAGCTGATTGGTTGCAGCATCGCTGTTGAATTATCAACGAGAAAGGCAGAGCTGCCGACTAGAAGCCTTTCTTTTTTTAGTCTGAAGTGGAAGGAATTTATTTGGAGTTTCCAAGCTCATCTACCGTAGTGGCTTCGTCCCTTGTGTGCTGCCAAGCTAAAAATGCCATCCAATAGAGTGAGGGGTATTTTGCTACTAAATCGCGGCTCGAATTGCCCCTAATACCCTCCACAGCTCCAGGTCATGATCTAATGCTTAGAAGACCTTACCCTGCAACCAGAGCCACCATAGAGAGTAATGTTTGACCTTGTCTGGTTAGCTGGTGACTGTGAGAGACAGGTCTCTCACCGTGTCCCCCTCTAGGCTCAGTCGGGGCTGAAGCACCGAGCTACATAGCCGTGCTACATTGCTAGATGTATGAGCTGAGCATCGTGCTGTTCCCTCGGGAAACATTGGGGAGCTCGGTTTGCTAACTGCGGTTGGCTCGTGTTTGATATAGGACTACAATCTATTGATGTTTTGTCCAACTCCTGAATTCATGCATTTTCCCCTTTCAAAATCGTCCAGCTTACGTGACAAAAGGGTTTTGAAAATTGGCAGCCACTTAATGAACCAAGGCTGTTCCATTTTGTAGTGAGTGTTGGCTAATCCTGATCGTCCAAGACTGCCACTGTCCACTCCACGAGCTAAAACTTCCTTATTAGCAGAGAATGTGGCTTCAACAACTCAAGCCCATTTCCATTGAGCAAACTGCCTGCGAGAATGGTTGGTGGGACCTGCCCGCTCCCTGGCTCAAAGAGCAGTTTGGTAGCTGTGTGAAGAAGTGCACATTTAGCACACTACCTCAGCATCATGCTCATTGAGACAACCTCCGAGATGCCTACAGCTTGCAGCATCTTAGCAATACCCGTTCATGCGATTAGAGGGAAAAGCAGTCTCTCATTTGGAGGACAAGGGCAAGTTTTCTTTGATTTCTATAATCTTTGAACCGGTTGAGAAGCTCGTCATGCAAGCCATTCGGTCGCTAGAAAAACCCGATCTGGTTTGCTCAACTGGTGCCATTCAGTACAACGTGGTAACTGCCAAAGAGGCACCCAGCCCAAGTGACCTACAGCTACTGCCTTTTCTGACCGATCCAGAAAACGTGACTGATCACTTGTTCCTTGAAGCCAGGCTCAAAAATTGATTCGGCAAAAAGGACGTGATTGGCGTCGAAAAGGCTTAAGCCGCTGCAGTACGGCTCTATGCACAGCGGCACCAGTTTTATGTCAGGATCTTCTTTGTATTTACCTACAAGATCCTGCAAAATCCATGCTTCCTGGAATTTCCAAGAACATCATAAGTATGACACTAGCTACGGTTCATGGTGTAGCAATCTTAAGAGGACCTATTGAATTGAATGGGACAAATAACCTTGCCAAACCATCTTAAGGCATCTTGCTTCACAATACGGATGCCTTTTGCTTTAAGAGACTCATCGGTTTCCGCCCCAACCGACGTCCGGTTGAGACAGGGGGCTCGAGCCCTGAGGCACATGTGAAGCACCTAAATAGAGATTAGGTTCTCTAGAGGAGCTATGCAACTGAATTATATTTGTATAGTTGAGCCTGTTGGAACGCTAGTCATGATAACCAGTCGCTCTCTAAATTCTCGTTGGTGGTTATGCCAGCCTTTCACGTGAAACACCATGTCCGGGAGGTTTCTTGAGCGGCTGCATAACCAAGTTCGACTGATAATAATGGTACACATAACCTAGTGCTCTCAAAAACGCAACCCTATTTTTGACAAGCACGGTCAAATATTCAGTAGCAAACTTAGCTCGGGATCAGTGAATACAGTTAGGCATCGTATGCTTCATTGTTATTTCCGCTATGGCCTTTGTGATACTTATTATAGTCGTCTCTTTTTTATCGCTAACGATGAAGCATGTTGTTAGGAGTACAGCGATGCAGCTAGCAGGCAAAAAGAGACACAGGTGGTGTGGCAGTACGAAGGCAGTACGAGGGCAAGCTTTCTGTGACTGCTGCTATCTTTGAACTGCTTGGCATACTGGTTGCACGAACGATTCGAGAGCCAGACTCTCGTTGCTCGTGCCTGCCTATCACATGACTTGCTGCTTCAGGCAATCCACCACACGGCTCTGCTGTCCAGCTAGAAAAGTAATTATGTAACAAGTGATATAGTACCCTAACGAACCTCAACCACTTTTTTGTCAAGCTCGTTTAAATAGTCAGTGGTAAACGCAGCTGAGGTTGGATAAACACGGTTTCGGACGAAAATTTTACTTGTTTTGTTCACTACGTCAATTTTGTACTTTTCAATATCACTGAAATTGTCGCTCTGTTCATTTTTGAGAACGGCTTTTTTATTATTAAAACCGGTATTTTCAGCGAGTGATTATAGCCACCAGCCTTTCGGCAGTTGAGGGTAGTGGGAGGTACCACTCATATGGATTCTGACGGCACTTTTCGTGTTATTTCTACCACGGCATTTATTGTACTTTCCACTGTAACTGCAATCGGTGCTCTTTTTAGCGTAGGTTGTGACGATTCTTAATACGAATGAACTGACTAGCTAGCCGGTGATTAGAGAGGCGAGCGGTCTCGTATTGGGGGACGAGAATAAGGTTTCTTAGATTTCTATAATCGTTGAACCGGTTGACAAGCTTGTGATGCAAACCATTCGGTCGCTAAAGAAACCCGATCTGGTTTGGTCCACTTGTGCCATTCAGTACAACATGGTTAGTGTGAAAGGGTGACGCAGCCCAAGTAACCGACACCTACTTCCTTTCTTGACCAATCCGGTAAAAGTGACTGATGACTTGATCCTTGAAGCCAGGCTCAAACATTGATTCGGCAAAAAGTACGTGATTGGCGTCGCTCAGGCTTAAGCCAGAGTAGTATGGCTTCATGCACAGCGGCACCACTTTTATGTCAGGATCTTCGTTGCATTTATCTACAAGTTCCTTCGAAATCCATGCTTACTGGTATTTCCAAGTACGTCATGAGCACAGCCCTAGCTACGGTTCGTGGCGAAGCAATCTTAAGAGGGCATTATCATGCCTATTGAATTTAATGGGACAAATAACCTTGCCCAACCATCTTAAGGCATCTTGCTTCACAATACGGATGCCTCTTTCTTTTAGAGCTTCTTCGGTATCCTCCCTGACAGAGGTGTGGCTGAGATTGGGGGGTCTGCTGGGAGGCTCATAAGAAGCACCTAAATAGTGATTAGGTTCTTAATGGGAGCTATGGAACTGAATTATATTTTTATAGTGGAGCGTGTTAAAACGCTAGTCGTACGAACCACTCGTTCTGTAAATTCTCGTTAGTGGTTAAGCAAGCCTTTCACGTGATCAACTTGTCCGGGCAGCCTCTTGGGCAGCAGCACAACCAAGCTGGAACGACAGTAATTGTACACGTGACCTAGTACCGGCAACACTCAACCATTGTTTGTTCCAACATGGTCTATTATTGAATTGTAAACGTAGCTCGGGAACCGTGAATACATTTAGACGTCATACATTTCATTGTTGTTTCCGCCGCGGCGTTTGTTTTACTTTACAAGGTCGTCTCATTTGTATCGCTTCGATGTAGCTCATCGCGACAAGGACACAAATGTAGCAAGCAGGCAATAAGAGGCAGCAGCAGTTTGTCAGTGGGAGTGCGAGGGCAAGCTTTCTGTGACTTCCGCGATCTTTAAACCGCTTGGCAATGTGGTGGAAAGAAAAATTGGTGAGTCAAACTCTCGTTGGTCGTGCCTGCCTGTCACGTGACTTGCTGCTTCAGGCAGCTCCGAATTCGGCTGTGCTTTCCAGCTGAAAAACTAATAATGTTACATGTGATATAGCGCCCTCACAAACCTCAACCTCTTTTTGGTCAAGCTCCATCTAATAGTTAGTGGTAAACGCAACTGAGGTACATAAAACACAGTTTCGGACGGCAATTTTACTCGTTTGTTCAATACGGTAATCTTGTTTCTTTCAATATCCCTGAAGTTGTCGCTTCGTTAATTTTTGACGGCGGCTTTTATATTATTAAAACCGGTATTATCAGTGAGTGTTTACAGCCACTAGCCTTTCGGCAGTGGTTGGATAGTAGAAGGTACCCCTCGAACGGTTTCCAACGTCATTTTTCGTGTTATTTCTACCTCGGCGTTTATAGTACTTAACCTCAAGTGTGGCACTTTTTTTGTTAGTTATATATATTCTTATTAGGAATTAAATGACTAGCTAGCCGGCGATTAAAGAGGCGAGCGGTCTCGCATTGGGAGGACGGGGGCGAATTTTCGTAGATTTCTATAATCTTTGAACCAGTTAACAAGCTTGTAATGCAAACCATTCGGTCGCTAAAAAAACCCGATCTGGTTTGGTCCACTGGTGCCATTCAGTGCAACATGGTAAGTTTGAAAGAGTGACGCAGTCCAAGGAACCAACAGCTACAGCCTTTTTTGACTAATCCGGTAAACGTAACCAATGACTTGTTCCTTGAAGCCAGGCTCAAAGATTGATTCGGAACAAAGTACGTGATTGGCGTTGCGCAGGCTTAAACCGCTGTAGTACGGCTCCATGCACAGCGGCACTGCTTTTATGGCAGGATCTTCTTTGTATTGCTCTACATGATCCTGTGAAATCCATGCGTCCTGGTATTTCCAAGAACGTCATGAACACGGCCCTAGCTACGGTTCATGGCGAAGCAATCTTGCGAGTGCATTAACGTACCTATTGAATTAAATGGGATAAATAACGTCGCCAAACCTTCTTAAGGCATCTAGCTTCACAATAGCAGTGCCTTTTTTTAGAGCCTTTTCGGTTTCAGCCCCAACAGAGGTCCGGCTGAAACCGTGGGCTCGAGCCCTGAGTCGCATGAGAAGCACCTAAATTAAAAGTAGGTTCTCTAGGGAGCTATGCAACTGAATTATATTTGTATAGTTGAGCCTGTTGAAACGCTAGTCGTGCTAACCATTCACTCTATAATTCTCATTGGTGGATATGCCAGCCTTTCACTTAAAACACCTGTCCGGAAAGTTTTTTGAGCGGCTGCACAAGCAAGCTCGAACAATAATAGTGGTAAACGTGACCTGGTACTTTCAAAAACTCAACCCTAGTTTTATCAAGTGCGGTCTAAAATTCATTGGAAAAGGTAGCTCGGAAACAATGAATGCAGTTATGCATCGTATGTTTTATTGTTATTTCCGCTTCGGCGTTTGTTATAGACATAGTCGTCTCTTTTTATCGCTAACGATGATGCTTGTCGTTACGAGCACACCGATGTAGCTAGCAGGCAATAAGAGGCACTAGCGTTGTGGCAGTGAGTGTACGAGGGCAAGCTTTCTGTGACTGCTGAAGTCGTAGAACCGCTTGGCAAAGTGGTCGTACGAAAAATTCGTGAGCCAGACTCTTGTTGGTGGTACCTGCCGGTCACAAGACTTGCTGCTTCGGGCAATCCATTTCATGGCTCTGCTGTCCAGCTGGAAACCTGATTATGTAACACGTGATTTAGCGCCCTCAAAAACCCTACTCTTTTTTTCGTTAAGCTAGTTTAAATAGTCAGTCGTAAACGCAACTGAGGTACAATAAACACGGTTTTGGACGGCAGATGTACTTGTCTCGTTCACTACGTCAATTTTGTACTTTTCAATATTCCTGAAATTGTTGCACTGTTAAGTTTTGACAGTGACTTTTATAATAATAAAACGGGTACTGTTAGTGAGTGTTTACAGCCACCAGCCTTTTGGCAGTGGTTGGGTAGTAAGAGGTACCCCTCATACGGTTTCTGACGGCTCTTTTCGTGTTATTTCTACCACGGCGTTTATTGTACTTTTTGTGAGACGCAGTGCTGCCGTGAAGCCATTCACCAGTCAATGGTCGAAAAAATTACTATGATTTATTAACGCAGCCGACAAACAGAACGTGGACCGTATTCAAATACGGACAAAGAACAAACAACAAATGGGTCCCATATGTACTAGTCCTGAATGAATACTATTGGCTAAGCAAGTCATCATGCATATTAATCTGGCTTTCCTTCCTGATCAAGCTCCGATCAGTCCTGATCAGCTGAAGCTGGTTTGGCCTTGGCAGGAGTCTATTGGCCTAGGTACAGCCAATCATCTGTAGTCAGCAGCTCCAAGAATAGCCGGTCTTCTGACTCAGTCAGTGATGCACTGCAGGTCAAGGTTATATTGTCCGGCTCAACGGCTGTAAAGCGGATTCAGCCAACTCTTTTCATTGTAACTACTATCGTTGCACTTTTTTCGTTGGTTATGTCTTTTCTTATTAGGAACAGAATGACTAGCTGGCCAGCGAATAGAGAGGCGAGCAGTAGCTCATTGGGAGGACGAGGGAAAGTTTCGTAAATTTCTATTTTCTTTGGACCGGTTGACAAGCTTGTGATGCGAACCATTCGGTCGCTAAAAAAACCCGATCTGGTTTGGTCCACTTGTGCATTCAGTACAGCATGGTATCTAAGAAAGAGAGACCCAGCCAACGAAACCCATAGCTACTGCCTTTGTTGACCAATCCGGTAAACGTGGCCAATGACTTGTTCCTTGAAGCAAGGCTCAAACATTGATTCGGCAAACAGTATGTGATCGGCGTTGCACAGGCGTAAGCCACTGTAGTACGGCTCTATACTCAGTGGCGCCACTTTTATGTTAGGATCTCCTTTGTATCTCCCTACAAGATCCTGCAAACTCCATGCTTCCTGGTATTTCCAAGAACGTCGTGAGTATGACAATAGATACGGTTCATGGTGAAGCAGTCTGAAGAGGGCATCATCAAGCCTATTGACTTAAACGGAAAGAATAGCCTTGCCAAACCATCTTAAGTAATTTTGCTTTACAATACGGATGCCTTTTTTTTAGAACCTCTTCGGTTTCCGCACCGACAGAGGTCTGGCTGAGAGCAGGGGACTCGAGCCCTGAGGCGCATGAGAAGCACCTAAATTGAGATTGGGTTCTCTAGGGGAGCTATGCAACTGAATTATAATTACACAGTGGTGCCTGTTGAAACGCTAGTCGTGCTAACCATTTGGTCTGTAAATTTTCTCGTTGGTGGATTTGCAAGACTTTCGCTTGATCTGCCTGTCCGGGCAGCCTCTTGTGAGGAAGCACAAACAAGCTAGAACGATAATAATGGTACACGTGACCTAGTAACCTCAAAACTCAACCCTAGTTTAATCAATTGCGGTCTAAAATTCAATGGAAAAGGTAGCTCGGGAACATTGAATGCAATTAGGCATCGTACGTTTCATTGTTTTTTCCGCTTCGGCGTTTGTTATACACATAGTCGTCTCCTTTTATCGCTAACGATGATGCTTGTCGTTACGAGCACACCGATGTAGCTAGCAGGCAATAAGAGGCACTAGCGTTGTGGCAGTGGGTGTATGAGGGCAAGCTTTCTGTGACTGCTGCAATCTTAGACCCGCTTGGCAAAGTGGTTGTACGAAAAACTCGTGAGCCAGACTCTTGTTGGTGGTACCTGCCGGTCAGATGACTTTCTGCTTCTGGCAATCTATCACAGGGCTCTGCTGTCCAGCTGGAAACCTCATTATGTGCCACGTGATATAGCATCCTCAAAAACCTTACTCTCTTTATCGCCAAGCTCGTTTAAAAAGTCAGTGGTAAACGCAACTGAGGTGCAATAACACGGTTTTGGACGGCAATTTTACTTGTTTTGTTCACTACGTCAATTTTGTACTTTTCAACATTCCTGAAATTGTCACAGTGCTGAGTTTTGACCGTGGTTTTCATAATATTAAAACGGGTACTGTCAGTGAGTGTTTACAGCCACCGGTTTTTCGGCAGTGGTTGGGTAGTAAGAGGTACCCCTCATACGGTTTCTGACGGCACTTTTCGTGTTTATTCAACCTCGGCGTTTATAGTACTTTCTATTGTAACTTCAATTGTTGCAATTTTTTTCGTTGGTGATATATTTTTCTTTTAGGAACAGAATGACTAGCTAGCCAGCGATAAGAGAGGCGATCGGTCTCGCATTGGGAGGACGAGGGTAAGGTTACGTAGATTTCTATAATTTTGAACCGGTTGACAAGCTTGTGATGCAAACCATTCGGTCACTAAAAAAACCCGATCTGGTTTTGTCCACTTGTGCCATTCAGTACAACATAGCATCTGATAAAGGGAGACGCAGCCCACGCAACTCAAAGCTACAGCCTTTTTTGACCAATCCGGTAAACGTGGCCAATGACTTGTTTCTTGAAGCCAGGCTCAAAGATTGATTCGGAAAAAGGTACGTGATTGGCGTTGCACAAGCTTAAGCCGCTGTAGTGCGGCTCCATGCATAGTGGCACTAATTTTATGTCAAGATCTTCTTTGTATTGCTCTACATGATCCTGTGAAATCCATGCGTCCTGGTATTTCCATGAACGTCATGAACATGGCCTAGCTACGGTTCTTGGCGAAGCAATCTTACAGGGGGTGGGGCATTAACGTGCCTATTAAATTATATGGGACAAATAACCTTGCCAAACCTTCTTAAGGCATCTAGCTTCACAATACCGGTGCCTTTTTCTTTTAGAGCCTCTTCGGCTTCAGCCCCGACAGAGGTCCGGCTGAAACAGGGGGCTCGAGCCCTGAGGCAGATGTGAAGCACCTGAATAAGGATTAGGTTCTCTAGGGGAGCTATGCAACTGAATCATATTTGTATAGTTGAGCCTATTGAAATGCTAGTCGTCCTAACCATACGCTCTGTAATTCTCATTGGTGGTTATGCCATCCTCTCACGTGAAACACCTGTCCGGGAAGTTATTTGAGAGGCTGCATAACCAAGCTCGAACGATAATAATGGTACACGTGAGCCAGTACTCTCAAAAACTCAACCTTAGTTTTATCAAGCACGGTCAAATATTCAGTAATTAACGTAGCTCAGTATCAGTGAATACAGTTAGGCATCGTACGTGTTATTGTTATTTGAGCTATGACGTTTGATATACTGTCCATAGTCGTATGTTTTTTTCGCTAACCATGAAGCTCGTCGTTTCGAGCACACCGGTGTAGCCAGCAGGCAACAAGAGCCACCAGCTGTGTGGCAGTGGAAGTACGAGGGCAAGCCTTCTTTGACTGCTGAGATCTTTGAACCGCTCGGCGAACTGGTTGCACAAAAATTTAGTGAGCCAGACCCTCGTTGGTCATGCCTGCCTGTCACGTCAGTTGCTGGTTCGGGCAGCTCCTCATACGGCAGTGCTTTCCAGCTGGAAAACTAATAATGTAACACGTGATATAGCGCCCTCACAAACCCTACACTCTTAATCGTCAAGCTCCATCTAATAGTAAGTGGTACCGGAAACTGAGGTAAAATAAACATGGTTTGGGACGGCAATTTTATGTGTCATTCACTACTTCGATTTTGTACTTTTCAATATGCCTGAGATTGGCGCACTGTTGAGTTTTGACAGAGGTTTTTTTTATTACTGACAAACCGGTATTGTCAGTGAGTGACTATAGCCACCAGCCTTTCGGCAGTGGATGGGTAGTAAGAGGTACTAGTCAAACGGTTTCTGACGGCACTTTTCGTGTTATTTCTACCACGGCATTAATAGCACTTTCTACTGTAACTGCAATTGTTGCCCTTTTTTTGTTAGTTGGGGATTTTCTTATTACGACGAACTGATTAGCTAGCCGGCGATTAGAGAGGCGAGCTGTCTCGGATTGGGATTACTAGGGCAAGGTTTCGTGGATTTCTATAATCTTTATACCGTTTAACAAGCTTGTGATGGAAACCATTCGGTCGGTAAAGAAACCCGATCTGGATTGGTCCACTTGGGCCATTCAGTACAACATGGTATCTGAGAAAGAGAGAAGCAACTCAAGCAACCCATAGCTACTGCCTTTTTTGACCAATCTGGTAAAGGTGACCGATGACTTATTCCTTGAAGCCAGGCTCAAACATTGTTTCGGCAAAAAGTACGTGATTGGCGTTGCACAGGCTTAAGCCGCTGTAGTACGGCTCCATGCACAGCTGCACCACTTTTATGTCATGATCTTCTTTGTATTTCTCTACAAGATCCTACGAAATCCATGATTCCTGGTATTTCAAAGAACATCGTGAGTATGACACTAGCTATGGTTTATGGTGAAGCAATCTTATGAGGGCATTATCATGCCTATTGAATGGAATGGGAAATATAACCCAGCTAAATTTTCTTACGGCATCTTGCTTTACAATACGGATGCCTTTTTCTTTTAGAACCTCTTCGGTTTCCGCACTGACAGAGCACTGGCAGAGACCATCGGGCTCGAGCTTTGAGTCGCATGAGAAGCACCTAAATTAAAATCAGGTTCTCTAGGGGAGCTATGCAACTGAATTATATTTATACAGTGGAGCCTGTTGAAATGCTAGTCGTGCTAACCATTCAGTCTGTAAATTTTCATGTTGGTGGATATGCAAGACTTTCGCTTGATCATCCTGTCCGGGAAGCCTCTTGTGTGGTAGCACAAACAAGCTAGAATGATAATAATGGTACACGTGACTTAGTAACCTCAAAACACAACCCTAGTTTTATCAAGTGCTGTCTAAAATTCAATGGAAAAGGTAGCTCGGGAACATTGAATGCAGTTATGCGTCGTACGTTTCATTGCTATTTCCGCTTCGGCCTTTGTTATTCACATAGTCGTCTCTCTTTATCGCTAACGATGATGCTTGTCGTTACGAGCACACCGTTGTAGCTAGCAGGCAATAAGAAACACCAGCTGCGTGGCAGTGGGTGTACGAGGGCAAGCTCTCTGTGACTGCTGCAATCTTAGAACCGCTTGGCAAAGTGGTCGTACGAAAAATTCGTGAGCCAGACTCTTGTTGGTGGTACCTGCCGGTCACATGACTTGCTGCTTCTGGCAATCCATCACAGGGCTCCGCTGTCTTTCTGGAAACCTGATTATGTAACACGTAATATAGCCCCCTCAAAAGCCCTACTCTCCTATTTGTCAAGCTCGTTTAAATAGTCAGTGGTAAACGAAACAGAGGAGCAATAAACACGGTTTTGGACGGCAATTTTACTTGTTTTGTTCCCTACGTCAATTTTGTACTTTTCAATATTCCTGAAATTGTCGCAATGTTGAGTTTTGACCGTGGTTTTCATAATATTAAAACGGGTACTGTCAGTGAGTGCTTACAGCCACCGGTTTTTCGGCAGTGGTTGGGTAGTAAGAGGTACCCCTCATACGGTTTCTGACGGCACATTTCGTGTTTATTCAACCTCGGCGTTTATAGTACTTTCCATTGTAACTACTATTGTTGTCACTTTTTTTCGTAGCTTATATCTTTTCCTATCTGGAACAGAATGACTAGCTAGCCAGCGATTACAGAGGCGAGTGGTCTCGCATTGGGAGGACGAGGGTAAGGTTTCGTAGATTTCTATAATCTTTGAACCGGTTGACAAGCTTGTGATGCAAACCATTTCTTCACTAAAAAAACTGATCTGGTTTGGTTCACTTGTTCCATTCAGTACAACATGGTATATGACAAAGAGAGATGCAGCCCACGCAACCCACAGCTACTGCCTTTTTTGACCGATCCAGTAAACGTGGTGATGACTTGTTCCTTGAAGCCAAGCTCAAACATTGATTCGGCAAAAAGTATGTGATCGGCGTTGCACAGACCAAAGCCACTGTAGTACGGCTCCATGCACAGCGGCACCACTTTTATGTCAGGATCTTCTTTTTATCTCTCTACAAGATCCTATGAACTCCATTCTTCGTGGTACTTCCAAGAACGTCATGAGTATGACAATAGCTACGGTTGATGGTGAAGCAGTGTAAATAGGGCATTACCAAGCCTATTGACTTGAACGTGAAGAATAACCTTGCCAAACCATCTATAGGAATCTTTCTTTACAAAAAGGATGCCTTTTTCTTTTAGAACCTCTTCGGTTTTCACACCGACTGAGTTTTAGCTGACACCAGGGGGCTCGAGCCCTAAGGTGCATGAGAGGCACCTAAATTGAGATTAGGTTCTCTAGGGGAGCTATGCAACTGAATCATATTTATACAGTGGAGCCTGTTGAAACGCTAGTCGTGCTAACCATTTGGTCTGTAAATTTTCTCGTTGGTGGAAATGCAAGACTTTCACTTGATCTGCCTGTCCGGGCAGCCTCTTGTGCGGCAGCACAAACAAGCTAGAACGATAATAATGGTACACGTGACCTAGTAATCTCAAAACTCAACCCTCTTTTTATCAAGTGCGGTCTAGCATTCAATGGAAAAGGTAGCACGGGAACATTGAATGCAGTTGTAAATCGCACGATTAATCGTTATTTCCGCTTCGGCGTTTGTTATACTTTTCATGGTCGTCTCTTTTCTATCGCAAAAGATGATGCGTGTCGTTACGAGCACACCTATGTAGCTAGCAGGCTATAAGAGGCACCAGCGGTGTGGCAGTGGGTTTACGAGGGCAACCTTTCTGTGACTGCTGCAATCTTAGAACCGCTTAGCAAAGTGGTTGTACGAAAAATTAGTGAGCCAGACTCTTGTTGGTGGTACCTGCCGGTCACATGACTTGCTGCTTCGGGCAATCCATCACATGGCTCCGCTGTCCAGCTGGAAACCTGATTATGTAACACGTGATATAGCACCCTCAAAAAGTCTACTCTCTTTTTCGTCAAGCTCGTTTAAATAGTCAGTGGTAAACGCAACTGACGTACAATAAACACAGTTTACGACGGCAAGTTACTTATTTGTTCACTACGTCAATTTTGTACATTTCAATATTCCTGAAATTGTCGCACTGTTGAGTGTTGACCGTGGCTTTTATAATATTAAAACCAATATTGCCAGTTAGTGTTTACAGCCCCCAGCCTTTCGGCAGTGGTTGGGTAGTAAGAGGGATCCCTCATACGGGTTTCGACGGCACTTATCGTGATGTTTCTACCTCGGCGTTTATACTACTTTTAATTGTAAGTTCAATTGTTGCAATTTTTTTGTTGGTGATATATTTTTCTTTTAGGAACAGAATGACTAGCTAGCCAGCGATAAGAGAGGTGAGCGGTCTCGCATTGGGAGGACGAGGGTAAGGTTTCGTAGATTTCTATAATCATTGAACCGGTTGACAAGCTTGTGATGCAAACCATTCGGTCGCTAAAAAAACCGATCTGGTTTGGTCCACTTGTGCCATTCAGTACAACATGGTAAGTGAGAACAAGTGACGCAGCCCAAGTAACCAACAGCTACAGCCTTTTTTGACCAATCCGGTAAACGTGACCAATGACTTGTTCCTTGAAGCCAGGCTTAAAGATTGATTCGGAAAAGAGTACGTGATTAGTGTTGCACAGGCGTAAGCCACTGTAGTACGGCTCCATGCACAGCGGCACTGCTTTTATGGCAGGATCTTCTTTGTATTGCTCTACATGATCCTGTGAAATCCATGCGTCCTGGTATTTCCAAGAACGTCATGAACACGGCCCTTGCTACGGTTCATGGCGAAGCAAACTTTCGACGGAATCAACGTGCTTATTAAATTAAATGGGACAAATAATCTTGCTAAACCTCTTAAGGCATCTAGCTTCACAATACCGGTGCCTTTTTCTTTTAGAGCCTCTTCGGTTTCAGCCCCGACAGAGGTCTGGCAGAAACCGGGGGCTCGAACCCTGAGGCACACGTGAAGCACCTAAATAAGGATTAGGTTCTCTAGGGGAGCTATGCAACTGAATCATATTTGTCTAGTTGAGCCTGTTAAAACGCTAGTCGTTCTAACCATTCGCTCTGTAATTCTCATTGGTGGTTATGCCATCTTTTCACGTGAAACACTTGTCCGGGAAGATAGATGAGCGGCTGCATAAGCAAGCTCGAACGATAATACACGTGAGCCAGTACTCTCAAAAACTCAACCCTAGTTTTATCAAGCACGGTCAAATATTCAGTAATAAACGTAGCTCAGGATCAGTGAATACAGGTAGGCATCGTGCGTTTATTGTTATTTAAGCTATGGCGTTTGATATACTGTCCATAGTCGTATCTTTTTTTCGCAAACCATGAAGCTCGTCGTTACGAGCACACCGGTGTAGCTAGCAGGCAACAAGAGCCACCAGCTGTGTGGCAGTGGGGGTAGGAGGGCAAGCCTTCTTCGACTGCTGAGATCTTTGAACCACTTGGCAAAGTGGTTGTACGAAAAACTCGTGAGCCAGACTTTTGTTGGTGGTACCTGCCGGTCACATGACTTGCTGCTTCGGGCAATCCATCACAGGTTTCTGTTGTCCAGCTGGAAACCTGATTATGTAACACGCGATATAGCGCCCTCAAAAACCTTACTCTTGTTTTCGTCATGCTCGTCTAAATAGTCAGTGGTAAGCTTAACTGAGGTACAATAAACTCGGTTTCGGATGGCATTTTTACTTATTTTGTTCACTACGTTATTTTTGTACTTTTCAATTGTCCTGAAATTGTCGCACTGTTGAGTTTGACAGTGGCTTTTTTATTACTGACAAACCGGTATTGTCAGTGAGTGACTATAGCCACTAGCCTTTCGGCAGTGGGTGGGTAGTAAGAGGTACTACTCATGCGGTTTCCGATCCAAGTTTTCGTGTTATTTCTACCACGGCGTTTATAGTACGTTATATTGTAGCTTTCCATTTTAATTTTTCAATATCCCTGTATTTGTCGCTCTGTTAATTTTTGACAGTGGCTTTTATAATATTAAAACCGGTATTGTCAGTTATTGTTTACAGCCACCAGCCTTTCGGCAGTGGTTGGGTAGTAAGAGGTACCCCTCATACGGTTTCTGACGGCACTTTTCGTGTAATTTCTACCACGGCGTTTATAGTACTTTCTATTGTAACTGCATTCGTTGCCCTTCTGTTTCATTGGTTATGACGTTCCTTCTTGCGAACGGACTGAATAGCTAGCCGGCGATTAGAGAGGCAAGCGGTCTTGCATTGGGAGGACGAGGACAAGGTTCCTTAGATTTCTATAATATTTGAACCGGTTGACAAGCTTGTGTTGCGAACCATTTGTCCGCTAAAAAACCCAATTCGTTTTGGTCCACTATTGCCATTCAGTACAACATGGTATTTGTGAAAGAGACACGCTGCCCAAGTCACCCACAGGTACTGCCATTTTTGACCGTTCCGGTAAACGCGACCGATCACTTGTTACTTGAAGCCAGGCTCAAACATTGATTCTCCAAAAAGTACGTGATATGCGTCGGACCATTTTAAGCAACTGTATGGTACGGCTTAAATATGGTACGGCTGTAAGTACGGCTCCATTCACAGCAGCACTACTTTTATGTCAGAATCTTCTTTTATTCCCGACGTGACAGTCAGATTTGATTTTGCACCGATTGCAACCACAAACACAGTCACCGCGTAAGGCGGTCGCATTAACGTTACTTATGAAGTTACGCAATAACATGACATTTTGATGACGGCGACTGTGATTTCGCGCTTTCATGAACGGTTTTTCATCGCAGCGTCTCTCGTGAAGATTGGATTAGGTTTATTAAACAATCGCAAGCACGATGACAGTCATCGAATTTGACGATCGCCGTAAATCTAACTGCGATGTCACGCTTTAATAGCGATGTCACCATCGCAACGTCACCCGTAACGAACGGATTATATTTTTCAACGGTCGAAACCACGAAGACAGTCATCTCATTAGACAGTCGCAAATATTCTACCTTAGATTTCGCTCTCTACTCTATAGGTCGTCAATGCAACGTCGCATGTGACGACTGGACTAGTTTTTTCATCGAACGCAACCACAAAAACCGTCATGGCACAAGACGACCGCCATAACTATTTGATTTTGCCCTTATAGAACACGATGCAATAGCAAGAACGCACGTGACGGTCGCGTGAAGTTTTCCACCCAATCCCAAGCATCGAAAACTCGATGATTTGGACGATCACAATAACCACAACAGCAGGGTGGACCTTTAAATAAGAAGTGGCATTTGCAAAGTCACCTGTGATGATCAAACTAACTGTTTTCCCAATCGCTAGCATGAAAATTTTCATAGCTTAACGCCGTTGAGAAAACGCTAACTGGGATGCCGTTCTTTTTTAAACTTGTTGACAGTAAGCCGTCGCACATAACCGTAGATGACCAGCTACTCGGACGTTCGATGTTTCTGCAGCGAAAAAGTTTTTAACAGTTTAGTATTAGTGTCCAATTAAATATTAGCTTCCTTATTAAATCTAATCTTTAAAGATTGCGATAATGTTAGCGTAATTATTTATGTTTAATCTTTAAAGGCTGCCTAATATTTAAGCCGCAGGGTTTATTTCGCTCGCTGCCGGTAAACATTTATTCAGTGCTGGCGACTGCCATTGCACACCGACACGAACGATCTCGGTCGAGCCCCGGTCTTGATCGAGCCTCGGTCTCGGTCGAACCTCGGTCTCGTTTTCTCCCGCTAGAGGGCTTCATGCACTGCAATTCTAATACGTCTGAGCCAGCTACGCAAGCCGGATTGTGGCGGGTAATTTCCATGCACGATTATGCGACTCCCTGAAAGGTTCTGTCTCTCTAGAAGACGATGCCGTCCTATTGCGGTCGATGACGATTTTAGACGATAGATTTGCCCTTGTATACGATGAACCTTAATGAACGATGCTGTTTCGCATACAGCATGTTCTGTCGCTCTTGCTGGCACTGCCCTGTCTCTTGCGGAAGATTACTATCCTGTGGACACTGTCGAGATAAACCAAGGCGCGAACGCGACCGAGTCGCGGCCGCGACCGAGGGGTGTCGCGCGACTGAGGCGCGGCCGTGACCGTGGCGCGTCCACGACCGAGGCTAGACCACGAGCTCGGTGCTCGACCGCGACCGAGGCCTAACGGCGAGTCCGAGGCTCGACAGCGAGACCAAGGCTTGACGGCGAGACCAAGGCTCGACGGCGAATCCAGAATAAACGGCGAGTCGAGGCTCAACGGGGAATCGAGAATTGACCGCGATACCAAGGCTCGACCGCGAGGCCGAGGCTCGACAGCGAGTCGAGAATTCACGGCAGGTCGTGAATCCACAGCAGGTCAAAACTCGACGACGGGTAAAAAATGGACCTTGGGTCGAGGCCCGACGGCGAGCCCGAGGCTCAAAGGCCAGTCCGAGAATTGACGGCGAGTCGAGAATCGACGACGAGACGAGAATCAAGGCTGGACCGCGAAGCCGAGTCTCGACCACGAAGCCGAAGCTCGACCGCGGATCCCAGCCGTAACCACGAGGCCGAGGCTCAACCACGAGGGCGAGGCCGAGGCTTGACCGCGATGCCGAGCTTTGACCACAAGGTCAAGGCTCGACCGCGAGGCCGATGCCCGATCGCGAGACCGAGGCTCGACCGAGACCGAGGCTCGACCGAGACCGAGGCTCGACCGAGACCGGGGCTCAACCGAGACCGAGGCTCGACCGAGACCGAGGCTCGACCGAGACCGAGGCTCGACCGAGACCGAGGCTCGACCGAGACCGAGGCTCGACCGAGACCGAGGCTCGACCAAGACCGAGGCTCGACCGAGACCAAGGCTCGACAGAGACCGAGGCTCAACCGAAACCGAGGCTCGACGGAGACCGACGCTCGACGGAGACCGAGGCTCAACGGAGACCGAGGCTCGACCGAGACCGAGGCTCGACCGAGACCGAGGCTCGACCGAGACCGAGGCTCGACCGAGACCGAGGCTCGACCGAGACCGAGGCTCGACCGAGACCGAGGCTCGACCGAGACCGAGGCTCGACCGAGACCGAGGCTCGACCGAGACCGAGGCTCGACCGAGACCGAGGCTCGACCGAGACCGAGGCTCGACCGAGACCGAGGCTCGACCGAGTCTGAGGCTCGACCGAGACCGAGGCTCGACCGAGACCGAGGCTCGACCGAGACCGAGGCTCGACCGAGACCGAGGCTCGACCGAGACCGAGGCTCGACCGAGACCGAGGCACGACCATGACCGAGGCTCGACCGAGACCGAGGCTCGACCGAGACCGAGGCTCGACGGAGACCGAGGCTCGACGGAGACCGAGGCTCGACCGAGACCGAGGCTCGACCGAGACCGAGGCTCGACGGAGACCGAGGCTCGACGGAGACCGGGGCTCGACGGAAACCGAGGCTCGACCGAGACCGAGGCTCGACCGAGACCGAGGTTCGACCGAGACCGAGGCTCGACCGAGACCGAGGCTCGACCGAGACCGAGGCTCGACCGAGACCGAGGCTCGACCGAGACCGAGGCTCGACCGAGACCGAGGCTCGACCGAGACCGAGGCTCCACCGAGACCGAGGCTCGACCGAGACCGAGGCTCGACCGAGACCGAGGCTCGACCGAAACCGAGGCTCGACCGAGGCTCGACCGAGACCGAGGCTCGACCGAGACCGAGGCTCAACCGAAACCGAGGCTCGAACGAGACCGGGGCTCGACCGAGACCGGGGCTCGACCGGGACCGGGGCTCGACGGAGACCGAGGCTCGACGGAGACCGAGGCCTGACCGAGGCTCGACCGAGACCGAGGCTCGACCGACACGGAGGCTCGACCGAGACCGAGGCTCAACCGAAACCGAGGCTCGAACGAGACTGGGGCTCGACCGAGAACGGGGCTCGACCGGGACCGGGGGCCGACCGAGATCGAGGCTCGACCGAGACCGAGGCTCGACTGAGACCAAGGCTCGACCGAGACCGACTCTCGACCGAGAACGAGGCTCGACCGAGAATGAGGCTCGACTGAGATCGAGGCTCGACTGAGAACGAGGCTCGACCGAGAACGAGGTCGGACTGAAAAAGAGGTCCGACCGAGAACGAGGCTCAACCGAGAACGAGGCTCGACCGAGAACGAGGCTCGACCGAGATCGAGGCTCGACTGAGAACGAGGCTCGACCGAGAACGAGGTTCGACTGAAAAAGAGGTCCGACCGAGAACGAGGCTCGACCGAGAACGAGGCTCGACCGAGAACGAGGCTCGACCAAGAACGAGGCTCGACCAAGAACGAGGCTCGTCCAAGAACGAGGCTCGATAGAAACCGAGGCTCGAAAGAAACCGAGGCTCGAAGGAAATCGAAGCTCGAAAGAAACCGAGGCTCGCCCGATACCGAGGCTCGACCGAAACCGAGGCTCGAGCGAGACCGAGGCTCGGCCGAGACCGGGTCTAAAACGTGCCAGGGGTGTGACCGTGACTGAAGCTTGACCGTGACAAGGTTTGTCTGTGACGCTCGGACTTTCCAAAATTCTGCTTTGAGTGCGAAATCCTTTTGCTCAATAGTAGCCTAGCGGCGCCTTACGGCAGTGACGGCGGTGCTGCAAGTTTCGCTACAGTCACAGAAGCATTTAAAGTGCTGCCCTGGCCGTATCCTTATCTCACTTCGAATATCCGGCAGCCGTCGTAACTGCCCGAGTAATCTCGGCCGCCGTCTACATACACTGCTTGTGCGTTTTGCACGACTGTTTATTTTTTAATATTGCATATTTAAAAATATAATACAATGCAGTATCCTAATTTAAAATTGCATGCCAAAGAATGGTTAGTACTGAGTATTTGTATAAATATATAAATGACGTGTAGCCTGTAAGTTTAATTTAATTTCCGACTTGCTTTTACGCCGTTTACGCCGCAATTCAGGATGTAAAAGCTCACACCCCCTTCTGGTACAGATGCACAGGTTTTAATGGCGATCAGTGACTCGGTGTCGTTTAAAGCTTTGCTGTTATTGACGTGGGTACGGTTACAAGATGGCAGGGCTGAAGGGGAATGGGTGAGGACGACCGGCGCACCACCTACACCAAACCACAAACCCTCGGCTCCATCGCTCGTTGAGACGACGACGCGACGTAATGCCGGTACTACTCGCACGGATGGCTTGCTTTCTCACTTCTAGGGCCGTCGTTAGCTCTCCGTCTGATCGAATTGCTCTCTCGCCCACTATCGAGCGGGCTAGCGGGCCTGTGTGCGATCGTCGAGTAGGCGCAAATAGAAGTGGTCGAAACTAGCAAGGATCACAACTTGATTTAGCCGCTCTCTTTACTCGCACCGATCTACCATCCGATCTTGGTTGTTTGCGAAACTTTTGTCAACAAGCAAGCGCTTCGTGCACGGATCGGTGAATTAGGGATCAATCGCACACAAACTAGTGAGCCAAGCTGAGGTCACCGCACCTCACGTGAATGGCGGGCAAGCGGTGGGCACGGCAAAGATTAGCGTCCCTTCGCGGAACAGCTCCGCTCAGAGGTCTTTCTTTTTCTCTCAGTGTTTGCAGGCTGGAGTTTTAGCTTTAACGACGCTTCAAAGACACCTCAATTAGCTTTGAGTAACAACATAGAAGAGGACCTGAGTGTCAGCGCTTTTAGAGCTGGAACTTTAATTGACGGCAGGGCATTTTCGCACGACGACCTTGACTCGCGACTGATGAATCAAGAGGACAGAGAGTAAGGGAGATAGAAGAGAGTGGGTGAGAGAGAGAGAGAGCAGAGCCGAGCTGCTCGGAGCAGATCAGGGAGGGTAGAGAGAGATACAAAGTGATAGAGAGAGAGACAGACAGAGACAGAGACAGAGAGAAAGGGAACGAGGGAGGGAGAAAGATGGAGAGTGTGCTCAGACCGGAGGACACGAACCAGCAGGCAAAGCATCGATATGGGCTGTCCTCCTAGCTCCGCGATTCCTAATAAGTCGCCACCAGGTGTCACCTGGCCGACGTAGTGGGCTTGTGGCGGTCGCCGACAGCACGGCGGCGGCGGCTGCGGCTTGAGGTAGGCGATGCTTCCTCGTTACAATAGCTTATTCAGTCTTGTGCTGCGGATGTCACGCCAAAGCTGCCGCCGACCTCAGTTTTTTACCTTGCCGCTTCGAAAGTGGAGGGACAGCAACGCCTTTACTTAATTGTAACTACAGTAATATTAGTACTAATATATCTTATACCACCCTCAGAGAACTGATTCTCTTCCCAGGTACTTTACAGATGATTTGCTTACAGCATCAAATGACACGGAAACCAGCAAATGATATGCCGTAGCACCCACAGGCATTAGGCAGTGTAGTCGGGTGAATTCACGAAAGACAAATCTCAAAGACCCATTGAATTCTTCAATAAATGGTTGTTTTTCTAGGTTGTTTCTAGCTTAATTGTCCTCCCTGTCAGCTACAACTCACTCGGTGGTCAAGATGAGGTCTTCTGGCCAAAAATAGCTCAGTTGGCAGGTGCACAGGCCCGGGAGTGCGGCAGTAAAGAGCTCTCTGAGGTCTCTGTCGATGTCGCTGTGGTGTTATGCAGCTACGGCGAGAAATATTGTTCGAACGGGCACAAAAGCATTAAATCTGTGCCATGTAACTGTGACCTTGACCGAGGCTAGACCGCCATCAGTGATCAAACGTGAATGAGTTTCGACCGTGACCAAAGCATGACCATGACCGAGGCTTTACTGCGATGCACTTACTTTTAAAATTGTGAGTTGAGTGCGAAATTCTACCGCTCAATTCTAGCGTAGGGGCGCGTAACAGCAGTAGTGGTGGCTCTGCAAGTTTTGCTGCAGACACAGCAGCTTCTAAGCACCGCTTGGTGCCGAAGGAGCGCCCTAGCTGCTTCCTCGTTAGACTTCGATAATCCGGCAGCCGTCATACACGCACTGTGTGTACGTTTAGTACAAGAGATTATTTTTCAATATTGCATATTATTAAGATATTACATTACGGTATATTAACTATACAATTGTTTAACATTGAACGTTAAATAAAGAATATTTATGTAAACAATCCAAATAAAGTTGAGCGTGTACGTTTAATCTAATCTCCGACTTGCTTTTACGCCATTTAAGCCGGATGTACGGCTGTAAAAGCACACAGCCCCCTTCTGGTAAAGCTACAAAGGTTTTAATTGCGACCGGTGAGTTGGTGTCGTGTAACGCTTCCCGTCGATTTACTTGGGTGCGGTTACAAGATAATGGGGCTTTAGGGGAATGGGGGAGAACGACCTGCTCGAGCCCCCCCCCCCTAACGGATAGCACCTAGAGATTGGGCGTCGGTCGGTCGCTGGGACCGAAGGGCGAGGTCAGCTAACAGCATCGACTTTAAAGCGACTGCCTGCCCCCTCCCACATGAAGGCCCCGACGCACGAACCCTAGGGTTCAGTGCCTGTGGAGATGACGATGCGACCTCTTGCCGGTACTGCTCGCTTAGTTCACTCGCTCGCTCACTTCTAGGACCGTAGTTAGCTCCCAGTCCGATCGAAGTGCTCTCGTGACCTCCAGCGAGCGGGAAAGTGGGCCTGTTTGCGATCGTCAATCGGACACCAATCGAAACGGTCAATACTAGTAAGGCTTGCAATATCGCCGAGCTGGTTTGGTCCAGCGGTTAAGGTTCTCGCCCCCGACCAAGGTCTGGCTGATGTCGTGGGCTCGAGCCCGGAGGCATATGTGAAGCGCCTGAATAGAGATTAAGTTCTCTTGGGGCGCTATATAAATGAATTATATAAATTTATTTAATTTAGCCGCTCTCTCTCTCTCCACTCGCGCCGCTCTGCCAGCCGATCCTAGTACTTGGTGAAACTTGCGTCAACGAGCAAGTGCTTAGTGCACGGATCGGCGAAATAAAGATCAATTGTGCACGGACCAGTGAGCCCAAGCTGATGTCGCCGCTTCTCGCATGAAACGCGGGCTAGAGGTGGGCACGGCCTGGATTCGCTTACATGAGATGATCAGCACTGCTCCGCCGTCGTTATTTTTATCTCCACGTTCGCAAGCTGGTGCATCAGCTTCAAAAACGTTTCATAGATACCTTAGTTAGCTGTGAATGACAACACAAACAAGGACCTGAGTGTCAGCGCTTTTAGTGCCGGAACTTTCATGGACGGCTGGGTGCAGTGGCCTACGACTACCACGTATCACGACGGATGATTCAAGAGGAAGACAGAGTTGAGTGAGAGAGAAAGAGAGCAGAGCGAAGCAGAGCGGAATAGATCAGGAAGGGCAGAGGGAGATACAGAGAGATGGAGAGAGAGAAAAGGTGAGAGAGATAGAGAGTGAGCTCATACCAGAGGACATGTAGGTAAAGCATCGATATGGGCCACCCTCCAAGCTCTGTGGCTCCTCGTACGTTGCAACCAGGCGTCGCATGACTCCTGTAGTGGGCTCGTGGCGGTCACCGACTCCACGGCGGCGGCGGCTGCTGCCTGAGGTTCGTGATGCTTCTTCCTAGCAATAGTTAAGCTATTCCTGATACTCCATCGAGACAGTTGTTACACACGTGGTTAGCGGCTCAAGCGGCTTCTTTCGATGGTCTGGTCCCCAGGTTGTGGGTTGTAATCCTGCAGAGAGCGACTCTCCATTGGCGCCGCAAGCGGCAATGATAGCCGTAAAGCCTCTTTGCTGAAGAAACTGCTAAATGGGCTCGTACTTATTTACTATTTCCCCGTTCGGATACCACTGGGCCGCAAACGCAGCACTCATTAAGGACGGTGGATGTCTCCACCCACTCAGAACGAATAATGTGAAGTGGCGACGCCATAATCTTGTATCGTGGCTAGCAAATTATTCGGTGCAGTACCGGTGAACGCAGGAAAGAGCAGCATGATGCATGCACAAACGCCGTATCCCTAGCTTAGATATATATTTGACAAAAGGACGGCCTGATGGGCATTCAACCGTTGCACGTGCGATTCGGTAGCTGAAAGTTATAATCAGCTCAAATTCCTATGCTGTGCGTCTCGAATAAAATCTGCCAGCCTATATCGTGGCGCCGGCTTTTTATACGCCTACGGCCACAAACTATCGCAAGATTGCATTATTGTGAATAGGAATTACCCGCCACAAATCGGTTTACGTTGCCCGCACAGCCGTACTAGAATTGCAGAGCTTGAAGCCCCCCCGTAGCCGGCAAAGACGAAACCAAGGCTCTACCGAGACCGAGGCTCGAACAAAACCAAGGCTAAAACGAGGCTGCCGCTCGACCGAGACCGAGGTTCGACCGAGACTGAGGCTCGACCGAGACCGCAGCTTGACAGAGACCGAGACTCGATCGAAACTGAGGCTCGACCGAGACCGAGGCTCGACCATAATGGAAGTTCGACCGTGAACGAAGCGGGACCATGACCGAGGCTGAACCGAGGCTGACGCTTTAATGATGCACACGCTCGTAACAGACTGAGGGTCTAAAGAGACCGAGGTTCGAATGAGATAAGCGCTCGAGCGTGACCAAGGGTCGACCGAGACCGACGCTCGACAAAAACCGAGGCTCAAACGAGACCGAGGCTCGACCGAGACGGAAGCTCGACCGTGATTGAGGCTCGACCATTACCGAGGGTTGACCGAGACCAACGCTTGACCTCAACTGACGGTCAACCGTGACCGACGCTTGACCAAAACCAAGGCTTGAACGAAATGGAGGCTCGACTGAGACCAAAGCTCGACCGTGATTGAGGCTCGACTGAGACCAAGGCTCGACCGAGACCGAGGCTCGACCGAAACCGAGGCTTGAACGAAACCGATGCTCGACCGTGATCGAGGCTCGACCGTTATCGAGGCTCGACCGAGACCGAGGCTCGATCAAGACCGAGGCTCGACCGAGACTGAGGCTCGACCGAGACCGAGGCTCGATTGAGACCGAGGCTCGACCGAGACTGAGGCTCAACCGAGACCGAGGCTCGACCGAAACCGAGGCTCAGCTGAGGCGGAGGCTTGACCGAGCCCGAGATTTGACCGAGCCCGAGACTTGACCAAGCCCGAGGCTTGACCGAGACTGAGGGGGACCGTGACTGAAGCTCGAACATGACTGGGGTTTGACTGTAATGAGCGGACTGTAAAAATTGCGCTTTGTGGTTAAAATCCCGTCGCCTAATTCTAGCGTGAAGGCGCGTAACTGCTGTCCCAGCGGCGCTGCAAGTCTTTCTACAGACACAGTACCTTCGGAGTGCAGCTTCGTGCCGCGGGAGCACCCTAGCTACTTACCTCTTGGACTTCGATAAACCGTCAGCCGTCGTAATTGGCCTGAATCATCTCGGCGTTCTTTTACAGACACTGCATCTACGTTTAGTACAACAGAATAGTTTTTAATATTGCATATTAATAAGGTATTATGGTTTAGTATATTAGCAATACAATTGTGCAACATCGACCGTGAAATTCTTAGAATTTTATATAAAACATCTAAATACAGTTTAGCGTGTACGTTTAATTTAATTTCTGACTTGCCTATACGCTGTTTACGCCGCATTTACGGCTGTTAACGCTCACAGCCCACCTTTAGGTAAAGCTGCAAAGCTTCACATGGGGGTCGGTGACTTGGTGTCGTTTAACGCTTAGCATTAATTGACGTAGGCACGGTTACAAGATCGCGGGGATTTAGGGGAATTGGGTAGAACGACCGGCGCACCACCTACCCAGCGAGCTGGGCCACATCACTGGGCGTCGGTCGGTCGCTCGGACAGAGGGGGCGGGCGCAGTGGCCCGTGATCGCAACCGCCAAGAGCTCTTTGGGGTCTCAGTGGAAGTCGCTGAGGTATTACGCAGTTACGGACAGAATTATCACTCAAACGGGCATAAATTCACCAAATCTGTGCCATACAAACTATGCCTGATATGCCTTCGAGACAGTTGTCACACATGCGGTTAACGGCTCATTTAGCTTCTTTACATGGCCTGCTCCCTTGGTCGTGGGTTTGCATTATGTAGAGAGCCATTCTCCATTGCCGCTGCAAGCGGCATCGATGAACGTAATGTCGCAATACAAAAGTGGCTGGTTATTTTGCTCGTGCGTATTTACTATTACCCCATACGGATAAAACTGGGCCGCAAACGCAGAGCTGATAAAGGACGGTGGAAGTATCCACCCACTCAGGACGTATGCTGTGCAATTGTGTCGCCGGAGTCTAGAATCGTGGCTTGGCATTGATACGGTGCAGTACCAGTGAGTGGAGGAAAGAGCAGCATGGTGCATGAAAGAATGCCGCATCCCTTGCTTTGACATAGAATTTACAACAGCACCGGCTAATTGGCATTTTACAGTGGCACGTGCGGTTCGTTGGCCTATAGGTAAAATACACTCAAAACCCAGTGTTGAGCATTATGAATAAAATCTGCCAGCCAATCACATGGCGCCGGCTTTTTATGCGGCCTGGGCCATAAACTGTCACAAGTTCGCAGTATCGGAAATAAGAATTAAAAAAAATCCTAGCTGATTAAACAGCCTCTTTTTGTATAGCGACAGAAGAGCCTTTACGGCTATCACCACCGCTTGCAGTGGCGATACAGAATCGCCCACCGCAGGAATCGAACCCACGACCTCGGGACCGAGGTCGTGAAAAGCAACCGCCTTACCTAGTGTGCCATCATGGCTTACCCGCCACAATCCGTTTCCGGTGCCGGCGGGCCGTATTAGAATTGAAAGCAGGAAGCCCTGTAGCCGGCGAAGACGTAACCTAAGCTCGACCAAGATCGGGGCTCGACCTAAATCAAGGCTCGACCGAGATCGAGGCACGACCGAGATCGAGGCTCAACCGAGATCGAGGCTCGACCGAGACAAAGACTCGACCGAGAACGGCAGTCGGCCGAGACCGAGGCTTGACCAAGACCGAAGCTCGACCATGACTAAGGCTCGACTGAGGCTTACGTTCAGCCAAAACCGAGGCACGACCAAGACCGAGGCTCAACCAAAACCGGGGCACGACGGTTACCATGCCTCAGCAGTTACCGAGGCTCGACCGTGACCGACTCTCGACCACGACCGGGGATCAACGTGATTGGAGCTCGCCCGCGACAGGAGTTCGATCGCTAATGGGGCTCGACCACGACTGAGCATCCACGAAGACCAAGGCGCGTCCGAGAACGAGGCTCGATCGTGACCGAGGCTTAACCGTGAGCGAAGCATCCCCATGATCGAGTCTTGAAAATGAAGAAGGCTCGAACGGGACCTATGCTCGACCGAGACCGACGCTCGACCAAGACCGAGGCTCGACCAAGACCCGACCGAGACAGAGGTTCAACCAAGACAGAGGTTTGACCGTGACAGAGGTTCGATCGGGACAGAGACTCGACCGAGACCGAGGCTCGACGAGATCAAGGCTCGAGCGAGACTGAGGCTCGACCAAGACTCGACCGAGACAGAGGTTCAACCAAGACAGAGGTTCAACCAAGACAGAGGTTTGACCGTGATAGAGGTTCGATCGGGACAGAGGCTCGACCGAGACCGAGGCTCGACGAGATCAAGGCTCGAGCGAGACTGAGGCTCGACCAAGACTCGACCGAGACAGAGGTTCAACCAAGACAGAGGTTCAACCAAGACAGAGGTTTGACCGTGATAGAGGTTCGATCGGGACAGAGGCTCGACCGGGACCGAGGCTCGACCGAGATCAAGGCTCGACCGAGACTGAGGCTCGACCGAGACCGAGGTCCGACCAAGACCATGGCTCGACCGAGGTCGAGGCTCGACCGAGACCGAGGCTCGACGGAGACCGAGGCTCGACCGAGGCTCGACCGAGGCTCGACCGAGGCTCGACCGAGGCTCGACCGAGGCTCGACCGAGGCTCGACCGAGGCTCGACCGAGGCTCGACCGAGGCTCGACCGAGGCTCGACCGAGGCTCGACCGAGGCTCGACCGAGGCTCGACCGAGGCTCGACCGAGGCTCGACCGAGGCCCGACCGGCTCGACCGAGGCTCGAGGCCGACCGACCGACCGAGGCTCGACCGCTCGACCGAGGCTCGAACGAGACCGAGGCTCGACCGGGACCGGGGCCCGACCGAGACCGAGGCTTGACCAACGACCGAGGCTCGACCGAGACCGAGGCTCGACCGAGACCGAGGCTCGACCGAGACCGAGGCTCGACCGAGACCGAGGCTCGAACGAGACCGAGGCTCGACCGAGACCGAGGCCCGACCGAGACCGAGGCTCGACCGAGACCGAGGCTCGACCGAGACCGAGGCTCGACCGAGACCGAGGCTCGACCGAGACCGAGGCTCGACCGAGACCGAGGCTCGACCGGGACCGAGGCCCGACCGAGACCGAGGCTCGACCGAGACCGAAGCTCGACCGAGACCGAGGCACGACGGATACAGAGGCTCGTATCGTGACCGAGGCTCGACCGTACCCAAAGCTGAACTGTGACCAAGGCTCGAACGTTCGGAAGGGCGACCGTGACCGAGGCTTGTACGAGACTGACGCCCCACCGACACCGACGCGAGACCGACGCGTCAAGCTGTCGCTCGACTAAGACTGAGAATTGATCGTGACCGAGGCTCAAATCAGACCGAGGCTCGACCGCCACAAAGGGCTCGAACGTGAAGGAGGTTCCACCATGACACAAGGATGACCATGACCGAGGCTTGACTGTGTCACGAGAACTAAATTTTAGGGTACCGACTCGTACCAGTAGTGGCGGCGGCACTCCAAGTTTTTCTGCAAACGCAGAAGCTTCCAAGCATGACTTGGTGGAGCAGGAGCGGCCTGGCTGCTTCCTCATTAGCCTTCGATAATCCGCCAGCCGTCGTAATTGCCCTAACCCGATCAGCCGCCGTGTACAGAAACTTAGCCTACGTTTAGTACAACAGATAAATTTTAATATTGCAAATGTATAGAATAATACATTACAGTATACTAACCATAAAATTGTTTAACATTGAACGCGAAATACTGAGTATTTTATCTAAAACTTATAAATTAAGTTTAGCATGTACGTTTAATTTAATTTCCGACATGCTTTTATGCCGTTGACACCACGTGTACGGCTATAAAAGCTCACCGCCTCCCTTTGCTCTGCAGTGGTTCAGGTTCTATCTCAGTGGGAGACTCCAGAGTATTGACGTGAATAGACAGAGATTGTCTGAGGTACATCTGAAATATGGAAAACCTCAGGGCTCCGTGCTAGGTTCGGTTCGTATCATGGTTTATACTCTCCCTCTTGCTGATGTGATTGCCGAGCACAATCTTGGCTTTCACTTCTATGCGGACGACACTCAGTTGTACCTTTGCTTTGATCCCTCCCAGCCTTCGAGCACTTCAAATTCTCTCAACTCACTGGCTGCATATATTGATAACATACGCACATGGATGACAGCAAATTTTCTAATACTGTAGCGCCCTGCTGGCCTTGGCTGAATTTTAGCATGAACAAGAGCTGTTTGGAGGCGGGCTACAACTTTTTTGTCCTGGAGCAGTGAGCCAGAGAGGAGCGTCAGTGCGGTTAGAGAGGAAGCACTTAGGAGCAAGCCAGGAAGCTCTCTGACCAACGGTGGCGAGTCGGCCTTTGGAATTGGTCCGATACCCGCAGGAGCGGCTGATTGATGATGGCTGGCCTGTCAACCTTCGCCATCACTCTGTCCAAAAAGAATCGTCTGGAACCCATTCGCCATTCAAGCTGGACAGAGGGGACATTCGAGTGGCCTAGTGCCGGTAATAATTCCTAACCGCAATGGGACACGGGCCCAATACCACTAAGCTCTTGCCCAATTGTCTCAGCCAAGTATTTAAGAGTCGAGCGACGCTCGCTCTGGGTCTTTGGCCTCGTGTCTTTTGTCTTTGGTTCGGCTCTGCGCCTCGACGCCGTCGGGCACTCGTTTCTCTGAAAGCGAGGGAGGAGGGCGGGCTGTCCGCCGACGATGGATGGAACAGGACGAGACAGCGCTAGGAGGATTTTGTGGAACTCCACCGAACACGGTCGTATCGCGCCCGAGTTGGTATTTTGTGTTCTTTCGTGTTTTGAGTGTGCGCGCTAGCACGTGGTCTCGGCATAGGGATTTGCCGGTGCGAGCTAGGCGTGGTTGGCGTTTGTGGAGCCCTAGTTCTCCGGTAGGGTTTGGGCTCCGGTTCGCGCTCCAGTGTGGAGAAGTATTTCCTCCACAGGAGTGCTTGAGTTGGCGTGTGTGGAGTATTCCTGCCGCACTGGTGGAAACCGAGTTCTAGTTCCCGGTCTGGTTTAGACTCTGGTTCAGGCTCCGTCTATTTGGGTCGTTTCCCATTATACGCGTAAGCAGCCCCAGTGTGGAGAAGTATTCCCTCCGCAAGAGTGCTTGAGGTGGCGTGTGTGGAGTATTCCTGCCTCACTGTTGGAAATCGAGTTCTAGTTCACCGGTCAGGGATTAGACTCTGGTATGCGCTTCAGTGCGGAGGAGTATTCCCTCCGCAAGAGTGTTTTAAGTTGGCGTGTTTGGGGTATTCCCTCGGCACAGGTGGGAACGGATTCCTAGTTCAACGGTTAGGGTTTAGGGTCCGGGTCGCGCTTAGTGTGGAGGAGTATTCCCTCCACAAAAGTGTTAGTGTAGCTGAGAACGTGCGAGGAGTGTGGAGATAAAGCTGAACTAGACGCACAGCGACTTTGTGCGCTTGCGAATAGAGTTCAGTAAAATCCCCAATCTGTGTGTCTCGCTTCCAATTCACCCCGCGGACTCACGACCCCCTTTAGTAACGGTTAGCAGGTCAGAGCCAGAAACGCTCGTTTCGTGGCGGCCAGCTCACTGTGCGTAGGCGCGCACCGAAAGGCAGTAGGCGCAAGGTTACGCCGCTAGGTAAGCGGCAGGTCAAGCCTAATCCGCCGAGCCTTCGGCGTTACAAGACTAAATGACAATACAACCAACTTACTAGTTATGGGCAAACCCAGCGTGGTTCACAAATTGAAAAGGCTAAAACTCAAAATTGGCTCTGCCAGCATATCTCCAGTTGAATCAGCTCGAAATCTAGGTGTCATATTCCAAAGCGACGTCTCGTCCGACGACCATATAAGCTCCACTGTCAAATCTGATTATTTTCAGCTTCATAACATTGTTAAAATTCAGGCTTGTTTACATGAGGATGCTACGTCCAGGTTCGTCCATGCATTCGTGATATTCCGCCTCGACTTTTGCAACTCACTGCTTACTGGCCTACCAGCATGTCCGATCAGGCGATTGCAGCTGGTGCGAAACTCCGCAGTTTGGCTTGTCTGTCGTGAGCGTCCCAGTTGCCACGTTACTCCACTTCTCACCGACATGCACTGGCTAACAGTCAAGCAACGGATTGACTGCAAGGTTTTGTCGCTCACTTTTAGGTCACTTCATTCTTTGGCTCCAACCTATCTCTCAGATATACTCCCCCATTAGGCCAAGCATCGTACTACCCGCTTTTCGGAATCCAACAGCCTACAAAGACCTCGTACAAACCTTAAATCCTTTGGAGACCGGTCATTTAGTTCACGTGCTCCCAAAGCCTAGAACTCCCTCCCGACCTGCGTCAGAACATCCCCTGACCTGACCACATGTAAAAGTAATTTACCGACACACCTACTATGACAGCATTTAGTGGGTACCTGTGATTTGTCCTTGATGTGTTTATGCATGCTGACACTGTGCATGCACCACTAACCACATTGGCACGCTGACCCAGTGCATGTCATGCCTAACCACTTTATTCCTTTTGTTTGTTTATCAAGCATGATTTTGCTCACCATTGAATTGCATTTCCATTTGCAGCAAAAGTAAAGCACCTAGAGAGAGATTAAGTTCTCTGAGGGCGCTTTATCAAGTGCATTATTATTAATATTATTATAATTTAGTACAGCCGCAAAGTTTTTTTTTGCGATCGGTGACTTAGTGTCGTTTAACTTATCGCATTGGTTGACGTGGGTACGGTTGCAAAATGGCGTGGATTTAGGGGAATGGGGCAGGTCGCTCAGTGTGCCACCCAACCAGCAGAGTGTGCTGCAGGACTGGGCGTCGGTCGGTCGCTGGGACAGGAAGGCAGGGTCGCCCAACAGCATCGACTTTAATGCGACTGGCTGCCCCCTACCACATGAAGGCCCTGACGTATGAACCCTCGTCTCCATCACCCATTGAGATGACGACGCGACGTCTTGCCGGTACTGCTCACTCGAATCGCTCGCTCGCTCCCTCACTTCTAGGGCCGTCTTTAGCTCTCCGTCTGATTGAAGTGCTCTCCCGCCCTCTAGCGAGCAGGGAAGCAGTCCTGTGTTTTATCGTCGATTAGACGGCAATGGACGTGGTCAATACTAGCAGGGCTGGCAGTTTAATTTAGCCGCTGGCTCCGCTCGCCCCGCTCTGCCAGTCGATCTCGAGGCTCGACCAAGATTGAGGCTTGAACGAGGCCCGGGCTCGACCAAGACTGAGGATCAACAAAGACCGTGGCTCGACCGAGACCGTGGCTCGACCGAGACCGAGGCTCGACTGAGACCGCTGCTGGACCGAGACCGCGGCTCGACCAAGACCGAGGCTAGACCGAGATTCAGGCTCGATCGCGACCATGGCTCAACCGAGACCGAGGCACGACAAATACCGAAGCTCGCTTGCGACCGAGGCTCGACCAAGACTGAGGCTCGACAAAGACCGAGGCTCGACCGAGATTGAGGCTCGATCGAGACATGGCTCGACCGAGACCGAGGCAGGGCAATACTGACGCTCGATCGTGACCGAGGCTCGGCAGTTACTGAGGCTCGACCGTGACCGGGGCTCGACCGTTATTGGGGCTCGACTGCGACCGAGGCTCAACCGCGACCAGGGCTTGACAGCGACTGAGCCTCTACGAAGACCGAGGCACGTCCGAGACCAAGGCTCGATCGTGACCAAGGCTTAACCGCGAGCGAAGCTTTACAATGACCGAGTCTCGACCATGACCGAGACTTGACCGTGATTGTTGCTCGACCGTGACCTACGTTCAACAGTGACCAAGGCTACAACTTGACCGTCGCTCAACCGCGACTGAGCGTCTACCAAGACCGAGGCGCAACCAAAACCGATGCTTGACGGTGACCGTAGCTCAACCGTGAGCGAAGTTCGACCACGACTGAGTCTCGATCGAGACTGAGGCTCGACAGGGACCGAGGCTCAAACGTCACCGACGCCCAACTGACACCGACGCTCGACTGAGACCGAGGCTCGACCGTGGCCGAGGCGTAAGTAAGACCGATTCACGACCGCAACTGAGCCTCTGCCATAACTAAGGCGCGATATAGACCAAGGCTCGACTGTCAGCAAGGCTCGACCATGAGCGAAGCACGGCAGTAACTGAGTCACAAACGAGACGGAGGCTTTACAGTGACCGAGGCCCGAACGTCACTAACTCCCGACCGACACCGACGCTCGAACGAGACATAGGCTCGACTGAGACCAAGCCTCAACCAAGACCAAGGCTAGACCATGACTGAGGCTTGACCTAGATCGAGGCTTTACTGTTACCGGGGCTTGACAGTGACGGAGGCTCAACCGTGTCCGAAGCTCGACCATGACCGTGGCTTGACTGTGACGAGCGAAATTTCAAAGTTGTGGTTTGATTGGGAAATCCCATCGTTCAGTTCTAGTGTAGCGGCACTTAAAAGCGTTGACGGCAGAACTGCAAGTGTTGCTGCAAAAGCAGCAGCTTGCGAGCCCCGCTCAGTGCCTCAGGAGTGCCGTAGAATCTTCCTTATTAGTCGTCGATAAATCGGCAGCCGTCGTAATCGGCCAATATCATCTTGGCTGCCGTCTACTGACTATGCATGTAGGTTTAGTGGAACACATATTTTATCGCATATTTTCATTAATAATACATTATCTTATATTGACTATAAAATTGTATTATATTGAACATGAAATATAAAATATTTTAGATGAATAGTCAAAATAAAGTATAGCTTGTACATTTAATTTAATTAGTGAATTGCTTGTACGCGGTTCATGCTGCCTTTGCGACTAGAAATGCTCACAGCCCGCCTTCTGGTAAAAGCTGCAAAGGTTGTGATGGCAATCGGTGACTTGGTGTCGTTTGACGCATTGCATTGATTGACGTGGGTACGGTTACAAGACGGTGGGGTTTTAGGGAAATTGGAGAGGGCAACCGACAGGCAACCGGCACAGCGGATATCACCGCTCCACTGGGGGTCGGTCGATCGCTGTTACGGATGGGCGGAGTCGCCCAACAGCTTCGACCTTAACGCGGCTGTTTGCCCCCTACCACACGAAGGCCCCGTCTCACGGTGCCTTGACTCTATCACCCGTGGAGACGACGGAGTGACCTGTTGCCGGTACAGCTCGCTCGAAACACTCGCTCGCTCACTTCTCGGGCCCTCGATCACTCTCCGTCTGATCGAAGTGCTCTTGTGCCCTCTAGTGAGAGGGCAAGCGGGCCGGCGTTTGATCGTTGATTAGATGCCAATAGAGGTGGTCAATACTAGCAAGGCTCTCGATTTAATTTATCCGCTCGCTGGGCTTCCACGGCTCTGCCAGCCAATCCCGGAGCTTTGCTCAACTTGCTTTGACGTGCGAACGCTTCATGCACGGATCAGCGAACCGGAGATCAATCGCAAGCGAACCTCTGCCCACAAGATGAGGTCGCCGCTTCTCGAGAGATACATAGATCGATGATGATAGATAGATGGGGAGAGAGAGAGAGAGAGAGAGAGCGAGAGAGAGATACAGAGTGAGTTCAGATCGGATGACACGTACCAGCAGTCAATGAATCGATATGAGCTCGTCCTAGCTCATTGGTTTCTCGTACGTCGCAAACAGGCGTTGCGAGATTTCCATGGCGGGCTTGCAGTGTCGCAGACATTACTGCGGCGGCGGCGACTGCCTGAGGTAGGCAATGGTTCCTCTTTACAATAGGTTATTCAGCCTTGTGTTGGGGATGTCACGACAAGGCTGCAGCAGAATTCAGTTTTTTCAGCTTGCCGCTTCGCAAGTGGAAAGACAGAAACGCCTTTAATTAATAGTAACAACAATAGTAACAATAATAATACATTGTATACCAAACTCACACAAATGATTCGCTTTCCAGTTACTATACAGAGGCCATATGAAAGCATTAAATGACAAAGAAACCAGCAAGTGATATGCCGTAGCACCAGCAGGCATCAGGCACACTGTTGGCCTGTAAATTCGCCCGAAAGACAAATCTCAAAGACCCATTAAATAATTCAGTAAACGGATGTGTTTCTAGCTTCTTTTAAAGTGTCGTCCCGGTCAGCTGTATCCAACTCGTTCGTCAAGAAGGGGTCCACTGGCCACTAATAGCTTGCTAGATGCCTGCAGTGGCCCGTCAATGGGGCCGCCAAAAGGTCTCTGGAGTCTCGGTGGAAGTCGCTGTGGTGTTATGCAGCTACGGATAGAAATATCACTCAGACGGGCACAAAAGCACTAGATATGAGCCATATAAGGTATGCCTGGTATGCCCTTGAGACAGTTGTTGCACACGCAGTTAGCGGCTCAGGTGGCTGCTTGGCACGGCCTGGTCCCTTGGTCGTGGCTTCGAATGCTGTGGAGAGCAATTCTCCATTGCCGCAGCAAGTGGCATTGATAGAAGTAATGTCGCTATGGAAAAGTGGCTGGTAAATCGGCTCGTGTTTATTCACTATTTCCCCTTGCAAATAAAACTGGGCCACAAACGCAGCACTCATGAAGGACTGTGAAAGTTGCCACCCAAACAGGACGAATAATGTGCAGTGGCAACGCAGGCTTATTGCATCGCGGCTAGCGACTGATACGGTGCAGTACCACAGAACGCAGGAAAGAGCAGCATAATGCATGCAGGAACTCGATATTCCTCGCTTTGACATATAATTGACAAAAGCACCAGCTGATTGGCATTTAACAGTGGCAAGTGTGGTGGCCTATAGTTAAAATCAGCTCAAACGCTAATGTTGTGCGTCTGGAATCAAATCTGCCAGCCTATCTCAGGGGGCCCGCTTTTTATACGACCTAGGCCATCAACTGTCGCCCGATTGAATCTACGAAAATGCGAATTACCCGCCACAATCTGGTTGCGTTGCTGGCGTGGCCATATTAGAATAGCAGAGCATAAAGCCCTTTAGCCGGTGACGACGAAACCGAGGCTCGACCGAGACCGAGGCTCGACCAAGACCGAGGCTCGACCGAGACCGAGACCGAGGCTCGACCGAGACCGAGGCTCGACCGAGACCGAGGCTCGACCGAGACCGAGGCTCGACCGAGACCGAGGCTCGACCGAGACCGAGGCTCGACCGAGACCGAGGCTCGACCGAGACCGAGGCTCGACCGAGACCGAGGCTCGACCGAGACCGAGGCTCGACCGAGACCGAGGCTCGACCGAGACCGAGGCTCGACCGAGACCAAGGCTCGACCGAGACCGAGGCTCGACCGAGACCGAGGCTCGACCGAGACCGAGGCTCGACTGAGATTGAGGCTCGACCATAACCGAGGCTCGACCGTAACCGAGGCTCGACCGTAACCGAGGCTCCGCCGAGACCGAGGCTCTACTGAGACCGACGGTCGATCGTGACCATCGGTCGACCGTTTAGCGACCGTGAACAACGTTTGACCGTATCTGATGCTCGACCGTGACCGAGGCTTGACTGTGAAGCTCGGACTTTCAAAATTGTATTTTGAGTGCGGAATCCTATCGCTCAATTCTAGTGTAGCAGCGCGTAACAGAGGTGGCGACGGTGCTGCAAGTTTGGCTGCAGACGCAGCAGCTTCCAAGCACCGCTTGGTGCCGCGGGAGCGCCCTTCCTAGTGGAAACGCCTCTTCCCTATTGGAATTGATAAATCTGCAGCCGTCGTAATCGGCCCGAGTCATCTCGGCCGCCGTCGACAGACACTGTGTGTACGTTTAGTACGACAGTATAATTTCTAATATTGCATATTTATAATTATCATTACAGTATATTAACTATACATTTGTATAATATTATACGTGAAATAGTCAGTATTTTACGTAAAAATATCAACATAAAATTTAGCGTGTACTTTACATTTAATTTCTAACTTGTCTTTACGCCGTCTATGCTACGTGTACGGCTGTAAAAGCTCACAGCCCACGTTCTGGTAAAGCTGCACAGATTTTGATAGCGATCGGTGACGGTGTAATTAAACGCTTGGAATCGATTCACGTGGGTACGGTTACAAGATGTCGGGGCTTTAGTGAAATGGGGGAGGACAACCGGCCTGCCACCCACCCAGCAGATTGCACAGCAGGACTGGGCGTCGGTCAGTCACTGGGACAGAACGGTGGGGTCACCAAACAGCATCGACTTTAAAGCGACTGGCTGCCTCCTACCACTCAAGGCACAGACGAATAATCCCTCAGCTCTATCGCCCGTGGAGACGACGATGCCACCCCTTGCAGGTTCTACTCCCTCGCATTGCTTGCTTACTTCTAGGGCCCTCGATAGCTCTCCGCCTGATCGAATTGCTCACCCGCCCTCTAGCAAGCGGGAAAGTGTGCTTGCGTGCAATACTCTATTAGACTGTAATAAACGTGATTAATACTAGCAAGGCTCGCCAGTTAATTTAGCCGCTCACAATGCTGGCGCAGCTCGTGCCTCTCGCACCTCTCTGCCAGCCAATCCCATCGCTTTGTGCAACTTCGGTCAACGAGCGATCGTTACGTGCACGGATCAGCGAATCGGAGATCAGTTGCACATGAAGCACAAGCTGAGGTTTCCGCTTCTCGCTTGAATCTCGGGCTAGCTGTGGGCGCCACACGGATTAGTGTGTGTGACGATAGGATCTGCTCCCTGGTCGTTACTTTTATCTCTACGTTTGCAGGCAGGTGCGTCAGCTTTAACGACGCTTAGAAGACACCCCAATTAGCTGTGAATGACAACAAAGACGAGGACCTGAGGCTCAGTGATTTTAGTCCTGGAACTTTCATGGGCGGCTTGGTGCAGTGGCGCAAGACAACCGTGACTCACGATGGATGAATCAAGAGGAAGGAGAGAGAGAGAGAGAGACAGAAGAGAGTGATAAAGAGAGAGAGAGAGAGAGAGAGAGAGAGAGAAAGGGAGAAAGAGAGAGCAGAGCAGAGCAGATTAGAGAGGGCAAAGAGGGATATAGAGAGCTGGAGAGAGAGAGAGAGAGAGAGCGAAAAAAAAGAGAAGGAGAGAGATATATGGTGATGTTAAACCGGAGTTTACGACCAAACAGACAAAGCTGCAATATGGGCTGTCCTAACTCAGCGATTCCTCGTAAGTCGCAACCACGAGTCACCTGATTCCCTTGGCGGGCTCGTAGTGGTCGCTGACGGCACGGCGTTGGCGGCTGCCCAAGGTACGCGATGCATCTTACTCACAATTGCTCATTTGCCTTTGTGTTGCAGATATCACGACTATTCTGCCGAGTACCCAAGTTTTTCAGCTTGCTGCTTCACATGTGGAGAGACAGCAACGCCTTTACTTAATAGAAACAATAATAATGATAATAATAAAAATACAATTTTGTGCCACCCTCAAAGAAATAATTCTCATTCTAGGTATTTTACAGATGCTGTACGGAAAGCATCAAATGACACGGAAAGCAGCAAATGATGTGCGGTAGCACCCGCAGGCATCAGGCACAGTGTAAGCGTGTAAATTCACATGAAAAGTGTCGTCCCTGTCAGCTGCCTCGAACTCGGTCGTCAAGATGAGGTCCGGTGGCCACGATGAGCTCGCTAGGCACCTGCAGTAGCACGTGAGTGTATCCTCGGAGAGCTCTCTGGGGTTTCGGTGGAAGTCGCTTTGGTGTTATGCAGCGACGGACAGAAATATTACTCGAACAAGCACCAAAGCTCCAAAACTGCGCCATTTAGGCTATACCTCGAACGCCCTTGAGAGAGTTGTTACACACGAGGTTAGTGGGTCAGGCGGCTGCTTTGCACGGCCTGGTCCCCAGGTCGTGGGATCATAGCCTGTAGAGAGCGTTTGTCTATTGCCGCTGCAAGCGGCTTTGATAGCAATGAAGTCGCTGTTAAAAAGTAGCTGGTAAACCAGCTCGTGCTTATTTAATATGTCCCCGTCAGACAAAACTAGGCCGCTAACGCAGTGCACATAAAGTACGGTGGAAGTCTCCACCCACTCATGACTAACACTCTGCAGTGGCGACGCCATAATCTAGTATAGCGGCTAGCGAATGATACGGCGCAGTACCAGTGAACGCAGGAGAGAGCCGCATAATGCATGCAGGAACGCCGTATCTCTTGGTTTGACTTATAATAGACAACAGCACCGGCTGATGGGCATTTAACAGTTGCGCGTGCGGTTAAAGCGCCTATAGTTAAAATCAGCTCCAATCTTAATGCTGCTCGTCTCGAATCAAATCTGGCAGCCTTTTGCAGGGGGCCAGCTATTTATACGGCGTAGGCCAAAAACTATCCCTAGATCTTAATATCTTGAATGAGGATTACACGATACAGTCCGGCTCGCTTTGCCAGCTCGGCAGCATTAGAATTGCAGAGCATGAAGCCCTTTAGCTGGCGCAGACGAAACCGAGGCCCGACTGAGACCGGGGCCCCACCGAGAGCGAGGCCCGATTGAGACTGGGGTCTGATTGAGACCGGGGCCTGATTGAGACCGATGCCCGACCGAGACCGAGACCGAGGCCGGGGCCTGATTGAGACCGATGCCCGACCGAGACCGAGGCCCGACCGAGACCAAGGCCCGACTGGGGCCGAGGCCCAACCGACGCCGAGGCCCGATTGAGGCTCGACCAAGGCTCTACTGACGCGCGACCGAGGCTCTACCGAGGCTCGACCGAGGACCGAAGCAGGCCGGAGGACCAAGGCAGGACCGAGGTTCGACCGAGGCTCTACCGACGCTCGACCGACGCTCGACCGAGGCAGGACCGAAGTTCGACCGAGGCTCTACCGACGCTCGACCGAGGCACGACCGACGCTCGACCGACGCTCTACCGACGCTCGACCGAGGCTCGACCGACGCTCGATCGACGCTCTACCGACGCTCTACCGACGCTCTACCGACGCTCGACTGACGCTCGACTGACGCTCGACCGACGCTCGATCGACGCTCGTCCTGTCGAAATCATTTGTGAGTGCGAAATTCAAGAGCGCAAATCTATCGCGAAGCTGCGTAAAAGCGGCGGCGGCGATGCTGCAAGTTTTGCCTCAGACGCAGCCGGTTCCTACCGCTGCTTGGTTACGCGGGAGCGCCCTAGCCACTTACTTATTAGACTACGATGAACCGGCCGCCGCAGTTAACGGTCCAATCAAGCGCGTATTCAGGTCACAGACTTCGCCTATACGTTTAATGCGATAGAATATATTGTTTTTAAATAGCATATTTTTAAAGATAAGACATTACAGTACATGTAATATATATTTGTATAATTCTGTTTAGGAAATATATAGAATTTTATGTAAAATATATAAATAACCTTAAGCTTTACATTTAATTTAATTTTCGACTTGCTTTTATGCCATTAATCCTCATGTGCGGCTGTGAAAGCTTTCAGCGCCATCTTCCAATTAACTCTGCCAAGGTTTTGATGGTGATCGGTCACTCGGTGTAATTTAGCGCTTTGCATTGATTGATGGTTAAAGAAAACGAGGCTTAAGGGGCATGGGGGAAGATGACCGGCGTTGCACCCAACCAGCGGATATCATCGCAGGACTGGGTGTCGGTCGGACGCTGGGACAGACATGCGGAGCAGCCCGACGGCATCAATGCTCAAACGACTGGATGCCTCTGACCAAATAAAGGCCCCGACGCACTCCCCCACGGCTCGATCGCGATCGGAGACGACAGCGGAACCCAATGCCGGCAGCACTCGGTCGACTCGCTCGCTCGCTCCCATTTCGGCCCGCTATCGCACTCAGCATGGTTGAACGCTCTTGCGCCCTCTAGCAAGCGAGCAAGCTGACCTGCGTGCGATCGTCGATTAGAAGCTAAAGACGCCATCAATACTACGAAGGCCAGCAGTTTAATTTAGCCGCTCGCTCCGCTTACACCGCTCTGTGCCATGACTGGAGCTTTGCACAGCTTTCGTAAACGAGCGAGTGCTGCACGCACGGATAAATGAATCCGAGATCAATCGCGAACGGATCAGTGCGGGCGAGCTGAGATCACCGCTTCTCGCGTGAATCGTGGTTGATCGGAGCGAGCCGCACGCATCAGTAATCCAGCGATGATCCTCTCCGCTTCGTGGTCGTTCCTTCTTTCTCCGAGTTCACCAGCTACTTCGTCAGCTTTAACGATGCTTCGATGACGCATCAATCAGCTGTCAATGACAACAAAGATGAGGACCTGAGCATCAGCCATTTTAGTGCAATAACCCTCGGGGGCGGCAGGCTGCAGTGGCATACAACGACAGCGACTTGCGACGGATGATCGAGACCAAACTGAGAGAGGGAGAGAGGAGAGAGTGAAAGAGAAGGAGGGAGAGAGAGAGGGAGAAAGAAAGAGTGACAGAGCACAGAAGAAATGGGAGAAAAAGACAGACAGAGAGATAGAATGAGAGAGAGAGACAGAGCGTGAAAGAGAAAGAGAAGGAGAGCTTAGAGCCGAGGAGACGAACTAGCAGACAAAGCTGGGACAAGCTCAGTACTCTTAGCTCCGCGGCGTCGCCTACGTTGGAAACAGGCGTCGCCTGACTACCGTAGTGGGTTCATGGTGGTCGCCGACTGCACAGCGGCGGAGGCGGTGGCTGCCTGAGATACGCGATGCTTCCTCCTTACAATCGTTTAATCAGCCTTGGCTTGCTATGGTTACCACGAGGCTGCTCCAGACCTTACTTTCGTCCAGCTTGCCGCTTCACAAGTGGATAGACAGCAACGCCTTTGCTTAATAGTAACAATAATAAAATAAATACTAATACATTTTATAGCACCCTCAGAGAACTGAATCTCTTTCTAGGTATTTTATAGATGCGGTGCGGAAATGATCAACTGATACGGAAAGCAGCAAACGATATGTAGTTGCACCCCCACGCATCAGACTCACTGTGAGCGGATAAACTTACACGAAAAACGAATCTCAAAGACCAACCAAAAGCTTCAATAAACAGTGTGTTTCGTGCTTCTTTTATAGTGTCGTCCCTGTCAGCCGCCTTAACCTCGGTTGTCAAGATTAGGTCGGCTGGTCACAAAGAGCTCGCTAAGTGCTTGCAGTAGACCATGAATGCGGCTGTGGAGATCTCCCAGGAGTCTGTAAGTAAGTCGCTGTGGTTTTATGCAAACTACGGACAGAAAAATCACACGAACGAGCACAAAGGGCAAAATCTGCTCCATATAGATTACAAGCGACACGCCCTAGAGAGAGTTATTGCACACGTTGTTAGCGGCTCACGCGGCTGCTTTTCATGGCCTCGGTTCCAAGGTCGTGGGTTGAAATCCAGTGGTGGGCGATCCTTCATTACCACTGCAAGCGGCAGGGATAGCTGTAAAGTCAATATCCAAAAGAGGCAGTTCAATCGGCTTGTGTTTATTTATGACTTCCGCGTCCTGATAAAACTAGGCCGTAAGCGTAGGGCTCATAATTTGCAGTGCTAGTAAGTGCAGTAAGTAAGTGCCCTTATACTAGTAAGTGCACCTAGTGCACACTAAAGACGAATAATATGCAATGGCGATGCCGGAATCTTGTATCGTAGCAAGAGAATAATACGCTGAAGTACCAGTGCACTCAGGAAAGACCAGCAGGATCAGTGCAGAAACTCCGTATCCCTAGCTTAGACGTATATTTGACAGCAGCGCCGGGTGATGGGCAGTTTGCGGCAGCACTGGTGGTTCGGTGGCCTCAAGTTAAAATCAGCTCAAATGCCAATGCCGCTCGCATCGAATGAAATCTGCCAGCCTATCGTAGTGGCCGGCTTTTTTCGGCCATAAACTGTCCAAAGATTGCGTAATCTTGAATGATAATTACCCACCTCAATTCGGCTCTCCTAGCTGGCGAGGCCGTATTAGAATTGCAGAGATGAAGCCTCCAGGTGGGCGATGACGAAACCGAGGATCGACCGAGACCGATGCTCGACCGAGACCGAAGCTAAACCGTAACCGATGCTCGACCGCGATTGAGGCTGGACAGAGACCGTGTTCAGACCGAGACCAAGGCTTAACAGAAACCAAGACTCGACTGAGATCGAGGCTCAGCCTCGACCGAGGCAAGACCGAGACCGAGGCTTGAGCGTGATCGAGGATCGTCCGTGACTCAGGCTCAACCGAGGCCGAGCCTCGACCGAGACCAAGGCTTGACCATGACGGAGGCTTGACCGTAACCGACGCTTGACCGTGACTGAGGCTCGTCCGTAACCAAGATTCGACCGAGACCGAGGTTTGACCAAAACTGAGGCTCAACTGTGGCCGACGCTCGACCGTAGCCGAGGCTTGAACGAGACCAAGCCTCACCGTGACCGAGGCTCGATCAAGACCGTAGCTCGACCGTGACTCAGGCTCGACCGACACCGAGGCTCGTCCGTTACCGAGGCTCGACCGAGACTGAGGATTGACCAAAACCGAGGCTCGGTCTTGACGCCTGCTCGACCGTGAAATGCGTCCTTTCAAAATCGTGCTGTGAGTGCGAAATCCTATCGCCCAAATGCAGCCCAGAGGCCCGTAACAGAGGCGGCGGCGGGTCTACAAGTTTCACTACTGACGCAGCCTCTTCCGAGCTCAACTCGTGCAGCGAGAGCGCCCTAACCACTTAATTGTTAGAAATCAATAAATCGGCAGCCTTCGCGATCGGTCCGATCCTTCTCGGCAGCCGTTTAAGACTATATGTATAAGTTTTATACAATAGAGAATTTCTTAAAGCATATTTATAGGATGACATTTCAAATTAATAAATAGAATATGTAATTGTATATTATTTTTAATGAAATATAGAGTATTTAAATGAAATATATAAATAAACTTTAGCGTTTACATTTAATTTAATTTCCGAGTTGCTTTTACGCCGTTTAGGCAACATGTGTGGCTGTAAGGGCTCGAAGCCCACCTTCTGGTATATCTGCAAAGTTTTGGATGCCGATCGGTGACTTGGTGTCATTTAGCGCCTTGCAGTGATTGGCGTGGGTACGGTTACAAGATCGCGGGCTTTGTGAGACTACGGGAGGACGACCGGTGGGCCACCCACCCTGGGGATTGCACCGCAGGACTGGGCGTCGGTCGGAGCTGGGACAAACGGGCGTGGTCGCCCGACGGTATTGCCGTTCACGCGACTGGCTGCCTCCGACCAAATCAAGGTACCAACGCACGCCCTCTCGCCTCGCTCGCACGCTCACTTCTCGGGCCCTCGATCGCTCTACGAACGGTTGAAGCGCTTTCGCGCCCTCTAGGGAGAGGGCGAGATGACCTGAGTGCGATCGTCGATTAGGTGCTAATAGATGCGGTCAATACTAGCAAGGCTCGCAATTTAATTTAGCCGCTCGCTCCACTTACGCCGCTCTGAGAGCCGTGGACAGCCCCTTGCGTAGCTAAAGTCAACGAGCAAGCGCTGCCCACGCTGATTAGGGAATCGGAGATTAATCGCGAACGGATAAGTGTGGGCGAGCTGAGGTCGCCGATTTTCGGGTGAATCGCGGTGTAGCGATGAGTGCCGCACGGATCGGTGTGTATGCCATGATCCGCTCTGCTTCCCTATCGTTTCTTGTTTTTCCAAATTCGCCGGCTGCTGCTTCAGCTTTAACGACGCTTCAGTGACACCTCCATTAGCTGTCAATGACAACAAAGACAAGGTCCGGAGCGTCAGCACTTTAAAGGCTGGAGCCTTCAGGGGCGGCAGGCAGCAGTGGCTTATGACTACGGCGACTCACGACGGATGAAGCAAGAGGAAAGAGAGAGAGAGAGCAGGGGGAGAGCAGAGAGGAAAGGAGAGAGATAGAGGGAGAGCACAGAGCAGAGAAGAGCATTGAGGGGTGGGAGAGGGAGAGAAAGAAAGATAGAGAGAGAGAGCTTAGTGCGGAGGGCAGGAACTAGCAGACAAAGCTTCGACATGCCCTGCCCTCTCAGCTCTGCCGCTTCACGTACGTGGCGAAAAAGCACCGCCTGACTACCGTAGCTGGTTCGTAGTAATCGCTGCCTGCACGGCGGCGGCTGCCTGAGATAAGCGATGCTTCTTCCTTGCCATTGTTGAGTCAGCCTTGTTTTGCGGAGGTCACTATAAGGCTGCCTCGGACTCAACTGTTGCTCAGCTTGCCGCTTCTCCAGTGGAGAGTCGACATCCCTTTTACTTACTAGTAATAATAATAATAATAATAACATTATTAATACATTTTATAGCAGCCTCGGAGAACTGAATCTCTTTCTAGGCACTTTATAGATGCTGTACGGAAAGGATCAAATGATACTGAAAGCAGCAAAATGATATGCAGTAGCGCCAGCACGCATAAGGCCAAGTATAACACATGTCCTTTTCTAAAAGAGCTAGGATAGATGCCGGTTGAGCAACGGATACAGAAAAAAGCTCTTACGCTGACCCACAAGGCCGCCACGGCTTGGCTACTTCGTAGCAAGCTGAACTGCTGCCTCAGTTTCAGCCTGCTCGTGCCCTAAGGTCCTGTGTGGACAATAAATTAGCTATTCCATTCCTTCGCTTAGAGACATTTGGCGACAGAAGCTTTAGCTCTGCAGGTCCTAGACTGTGGAACTCGCTTCCACAGTTCTTACGCAATGACAACTACTGTCCTACTGTAGGGGCGCGCGATGGCTGGGCGATGAACAGCAAAGCCCCCACAAGCGCTGTCGACGACGGCTGTATTATACGATCTAGCAGCCGTCGTGCGTGCTGTTCCGGAGCATGAGGCGTTAGGAGAGCTAAGAGAGTGGATAGCGTGCGTGCAGGCCGACGCACAGGCAGAAAGTGAATTGAGTGGCAAGGAACGAGTCACGTGCCGGCAAGGAGCGTTCCCGTTGGGCGGACAGAACGTCGGCTGGGGGTGGAACCACGTGACGGCTATCACACGCCCACACTACTGCCGACTATGGTTCATCCTTTTCAGTGGTCCTGAGCTGCTACTTCCATGCTACTCACTACCTAAACTGCTCTTCAGACTTTTCTATGCTTCCCACTTTCTCTTTGTTTCGTGAGACGAAGTCTGTTGGCTACCGAATGCGTACCGACAGCCGCTTAGGCTGTGAGTGAGCTATACAAAACTCTCTTGCATAATACCCACATGGTCTCTATGACTTTGTGGAGTTACAGACGGAGATACATTACATTACATTACAGTATAAGCCGTTACATTCACAAGAAAGACAAATCTCAAGGAACTGTGGGCGTAGCATTGCCACCGTGTTGCCCAGCCCTAGCCTGACAGGGTAGTAGTGCTTAACGTCTCTGCGGCCGGGAGCCTACCGCTGATTGGGTGGAGGCTTGCCTGAATGGCCACCCAGTGATGCAATCTTTTCCCGCGACTCTCTCGATCAGCTCCCGGAGTCGCGAGTGGACGTGTCGTACGTCTCCGGCTCGCAGACGTGTACTGCCCATGAATTTGATCGATTACATCTTGTAGAGAGGTCAGTGACTCCTTTGCTATCGGTGCTTGCTGCACCTAGTATGAGCTCGTCAACCTTCCGGGCGTTAAGCTGGAGACGACCCCTACAGAACCACCGAATGCTTTAATAAACAGGTGCGTTTCTAGCTGCTTTGTAAGTGTCATCCCTGTCAGTTGTCTTGACCTCGGTCGTGAACATGAGGTCCACCGGCGACCAAGAGCTCGCTAAGCGTGTGCAGTATACTGTAAGTGAGGCCGATGAGACCTCTGACGAGTCTCTGTGGAAGTCACTGTGGTTCTACGCAATAACGGATAGAATAACCACTCAAACGGGCACAAAAGCACTAAATCTGCACAACATAAGCCATACCCGACACGCCCTCGAGGCATTTCGCATTATCGTTAATGGGAACTACCCGCCACAATCCGGCTCGCTTAGGTGGAGTTGCCGTATTAGAAGTGCTGAGCATGAAGCCCTCTAGCGAGGGAAGACGAATCCAAGGCTGGAATAAGACCGAGGCACGACCGACCAAGGCTCAACCGACACCGAGGCTGGACTGAGACCGAGGCTCAACCGAGTTCAAGGCTGGAACGTAATCGAGGGTAGACCGAGACAGAGGCTCAACCGAGACAGAGGCTGCACTGCAATTAAGGCTCAGCCTAGACCGAAGCTTGATCGAGACCAAGGCTCGATCTACACCAAGGCTCAATCGTGACCGACGCTCGACCGTGACCAAGGCCCGACCGTGATTGAGGCCCGACAGAGACAGAGGCTCGACCAAGACCAAGGCTTGACTGAGACCGAGGCACGAACGAGGTCAAGGCTTAGCCTGATTTTACTTACCATTCAATTGCATTTCCCTTTGCAGCAAATGTAAAGCGCCTAGAAAGAGATTAAGTTCTCTGAGGGCGCTTTATCAAGTGCATTATTATTATTATTATACCATGGCGGTGGCTCGGCCGATACCGAGGCTCGACCGTGTCAGAGTCTTGACCACGACCGAGGCACGACCTAGGATGATGCTCGACCGTGAGTTAAGCTTGACCGTGACCGAGGCTTGACGGTGACCGAGGCTACACCGCGACCGACGCTCGACCGTCACTGCTATAACTGCAATCAACAGGAACTCTACGATGTGTGCACCTGCTCATGCAGTGCCAGTGCCTAAAAAAATATTATTCTTTTGTATAGCACCACAACAGAACTAAATCTCTATTCAGGCGCTTCACGTATGCCTCTGATCTCTAACCCACGACCTAAACCTGACCTTCGACGGGGCGAGCACCTTATCCACTAGAACAATTCAGCTAAGCCTAGGCTTCATGGGCGTTCTAGTAATAATAACAAGGTAATAAAAAACACATGATAAAGTGCCGTCAGAGAGCTCAATCTCTTTCTAGGTGATTTAAATTTGCTGATAAGGAAATACGATCGAATGGTGGGTGGTATCATGCTTAATAAACAACATGAATACAAAGATTAAGAGTGACATGCATGGGTCAGAATGCAAATGTGGCTAGGGGCAGCATGCACAGTGTCAGCACGCATAAGCACTTGAAAGAAAAAGCACAGGGACCCACTAAATTCTGTCATAAATAGATGTTTACAGTTTATTTTCTAATGTGGTCAAGTCACGAGATGTCTTGACCCAAGTCGTGAGTGAGTTTTAGGCTTTGGGAGTATAAGAACTAAATGCGCTGTCTTCAAGGGATATGAGGTTTGTGCGAGGTCTTGGTAAGCTGTGAGTTTCCGAAAGACAGGCGATACGATGCTTTGCCTTTTGGGGGAGTAGAACTGACAGGTAGCCTTGAGCCAAAGATTGGAGGGACCTAAAAGTGAGTGACAGAACCTTGAAGCCGATCCGTTGCTTGACCAATAGCCAGTGCAAGTCGGTGAGAAGTAGTGTGATGTGGCAACTGCGACGCTCCCGACAGACAAGCCTAGCTGAGAAGTTTTGCACCAGCTGTAATTGCGTGATTGCACGTGCCAGTATTTAGCTGAAAGTAGGCCGACTTGATTGTGGAGCTGATGTGGTCGTTTAACGAAAGGTCACTGTGGAACTTGACACCAAGTTCTCGTGCAGATTCCACAGGAAATATGCTTGCAGAGCCGATTTTGAGCGTCAGCCTTTCCAATTTCTGAATCGCACTTGGTTCGCTCCTAATTAGTAAGTCAATTGTATCATCATTTAATTTAAGCAATTTGCTGCCATCCATGTGCAGCATCCTCGATCAATTGGATTAAGTGTATAGCTAAATCAATTGGATTAAGTGAATAGGTCAATTGCTGTAAGCTATTAAGTAGCCGATCATTACCTCAGCAGCTAGTCGTGCTCAAAATGGGGCATACTTTAATTCAGACACCAGGAAAGATTCTGCTATTGCCTTGATTCTTTTAGTTTCTTCGCGGCACATATTAAAGCATCAAATAGTCGAGCTAGTTCCGTCTGTGCTTATGCTTGACCGTTATACCTGCGAAAAAGTTACTGTTCAATTAGCTGCAAATTCAACATACGGAATATATCCACTTGTGTTAGAGGTCGATATGTTCATGGTGTCCCTCTGCATGTCACCCTTAACCATCTTATTCTCGTTGCCCATTGATATGCCACCGCTAACCATTCGTTTGTGCTTCCTTTGCAACAAATGAATAGTTACTAGAAAGAAATTCAGTTATCTGAGGGTGCTATATAAAGCATACTAATAATATTACTATTGTTATTTATAATATATAAAGTGCTGCCTTGGAGCCCATCACCTGCACAACAGAACCTGAGTTGACGATGCAACTTATCAGGCAATGATTAACATAGCCGAGCAGAGATGCGACCAATCTAGGGAACATGGCGACAAATGTAGCTCTGTTTGGGAGGCTGTAGCCACAGCAAAAGAACTGGAGGTTAGATGCTGCTATCTGTTTCATAACACTTCGCATGGCAGCAGTGTGGGGTTGCTAAGTGCTGCGGCATGGCTGCATAGTAAGAGCAGCGCCGTCAAGTGGGTAATTTCCCTAGTTTCTGGGGGCAAAACGCCATAATCATTTGCATGCATAGCCAGCCTATCTAGGCGACCGTAGTGTACAGCTGAAAGTGTGTATCACATAGACCTACGAGGGTCGTTAATAACGTGAATACTCTATCCAACTATGCGACTCGCATTCTGTATTTCAAGGGCACAATGTTAATGTAGAAGCTTATCTGATTTAGAACGTTCAGTTATAGAGTCGCAAAAAAGCCTTAAAGGGCATGACCCCTGCTTGCGGTCAATAATTAATTATCGCCCACAGCAGGACTAGAACCCACGACCCGGGTCCTTTAAAGGGAGCACCTGACATCCACGGCTAAGACTCAAGACGTCAAACAGCATTGCAGCTCTTCACTGTTGATGCAATCGCCCAGTACCACAGTTGTACTAATCTAGATGCTATTAACTTTATTTTAATGTTGATCCGGTAAATATTAAGTATGACCATATTGGGCTTGTTGTTCATTGAGCGTGCTACGACTAACCATGCGATCAAGCTTCCGATGCAACATTTTCATAGGGCCAAGGATGCGATTAAGTTCTTCAGAGGCACTGTACAAATGTATTAGTATTAGACCAAATTTCAGCGCTCTTACATTCCAGTTTGCTACAAGTGCCAATTTCGGTGCTTTAAATGTTTGGGGCCGCTTTTTCGGCCATCAGCTGAGCACCTCGGAGCCTCAAAAACTGACTACTGGGGCTTGGTAGCCGGCATGCATTTCTTTGTTCTGACGGTACAAAATATAACCGATGCTGACGCCCTTGCAAACATCGTGTATCTGGTAATGCCATTTTAATTTTTATAAACACTAAGGCTTTCCTTAGATATTTCGGAGAACCTTGCGAAAAGTACAAGCGGTTAATGGCCAGGCATTGTCATTGAGTGGCATCGGAAGCTGACAAGTGATTGCAAAGCCGAGTTAATATTCGGTACATGCTTTAATATTTATGAGTAAAACTTAATTGTTTACCGAATTATGACTCCAAGAATTTGCTCCGCCTAATACCTCCTCCAACATGCAGGAACTTATCGACATCTAGAAAAGCATTGCCGTGAACCTGGCAGAACGCCTCAAAACATGGATGGAGAAGCTGTGCCACCCACTTAGGTATTCCGACGTCTCCTTCAAGTTCGTGTAAAATGATTGCCGTCATAGCGAGGGCTCCGCTATCACTTTCCAGTACCCACACGCTGCCTGAATCACCAAGCTCTAGGGCGGTTTTGTCTTATGGAGCTATGAGTGAGACATTTTCAACTTTAAACCTGGTCATTTCATTATTTAATTTTTCCTGAAACGAAATCACTCGACCTTTTACCATTTTCCCGGTGTTGATAATGCACCGTACTCTTTTTCCCACCAGATATTTTGCCAAATAACAGGCATGTGTTTCGTCCAGGTCCTTGCATTGTTTCTTCCAGCCACTAATAGCATAGCCCTTATTGCTCTTCAGTCGCTCTGAATGGTTGCATATGTACGACTGGCAGCGGCGGTAGGGACCTCGCACTTCGTGCATGCTCACTCCTGCTGGGATGGCGCTCTGGAGTGCTATAGATTGAAATGCTTCTGTCAGAGGCACTTGCCCTATCATGATGTCCACTGAGTGACGGAGAATATGTCCAGACGGATTCGAAGGAGATTCCAGCCAGCAAGCAGTCGGCGTCGGCGCTCTGATCAGCCCCTCGTCGTAAGGCATTTCCAAGCGGCAAGATTTATACCTACTCTTGAAGCCATTGTGCATGAGACTAGTTTCCCTGAGCTGCTCTTGTGCGTTTCCACCGGTTTCACTTCGCGGTAAATAGTTGTGTTGTGCGAAAACCTAGTACACAGCACCTTCATATTAGATATACGTACCCACTTGCTGCTTGTGCTGATCACTAATTTTTGAATCTGCCCCAATGCCTCAACCCCACAACTTGGCTTTGATCGGACTAGGAAAAAATTTATTTGATAATATCGTCCACACTAGCACATCTTCGACAAATCTCCGAAACTGAAGCTTTCAACTTTTCGATGTTTCCTATCGCTTCCTGGTCCCCAGCTTGCACTACAACAGTGCTTCCGTTGACAACATAGTACGAGAATGATCCCAGATCCTTACGTAACCTGTAAAAAACATAGTTTAGCTTTTAACTCTAGCTAAAATTCTGGAACTTTCATTATTGCTAAAAATAGCATGCAATCAAAAATCTTGATAAAACCGGAGTGTCGAAGCACCAGCAGCTGCATCCTAAAGGCCTAGTGAATATAAAGAGGTGGAATGCAGGAGCTAACGTTAAATGTACGGATCTCTTTACTGTTACATCGGCTTCTTGCAACAAGCTGAGGTTTTAAATCAATATAATTTCAAATATCCTCGATAGTTTATTTAATTAACAAATTAAAAAAATTATGCCAATCCCCTTCAATTAACAAGCATAGATAAACAGTATCATCATGTAACCTGCTACAGCAGGTTATTTTAACAGACAATACAGTTTAACAAGTTATTCCTCCAGTCTGCCAATATCTGCACATTTTCAAAATACAGTTGTCAACAGCTTAAGTTTTCCCCACGTATCAGCAAAATAATAATAGCAAAGTTATATAACTTTCCGATGGGACATGAGGCATTTTGTAGCCTATAGTCACCGAACCTAAAATTTAAAGTAATTTCTTAATCGAATGTAAATGTAAAACTAAAAAGATCCAGTTACTTGCTGTAAGCTACGTTTTTGCCTCATCTAAAATGTTTATCAGTTATTATACAATATCAGCCTTTCACTGACGTAGAAGTTATAGGATTGCAAGAACTTCCCTCTTTCAATGGATTATAGCATTTTTACCTACTACTTGTTTGCCCCTGAAAATGGCACTTGCTTACTAATCCATGCCGGCAATCCTTAATTTTGTACCACCGATCATGTAAGCAAGGCAAATGCTTTAAGACTTACCACTAGACTATCACGATATAATCTCTGAAATATCTTTCCAAGGCTCAGCCTGTAAAAATTACATTTATATCCAAGAAGCCCATTTTACGTCTAAACCTCGCAAAGCTGAATTCGTATTCACTTGAATAGAGAATCATCACAAAAGATTTGTACCGTGCAAAACAAGAGTCTAAAAAATTGCTTGTACACCAGTAAAAGATTGGATAATTTAGCACGCTTAGATGCTGCCAAAGTTCTATTGCAGGCTAATTACTATAAGCCAATTAAAGCACATGTCGTTCATTGATAGATGTAATGCGAACGGATGACGTTGTACATATACTGTGAAACTTACCGTATTGTTATTAAAATACTAAATTAAAGAATTCTAAAGATTCATGAACAAGTAGGCAAGTTTAACCTTCTCAGCTCAGCTGCTTGAGAGCAAATTAACACGTGTGTGCCGTAAGTTAGCTGCTCAAAGTTCACTCATCTGCCGTGCCACTTACCAGTCTAGATCAGCCGTGGCTTTGAGATCAAATTCGACATGGACACTGATGCTATCTGGCTTGGGGGTCTTAGCATTGAGCTTGGAGTTCCTTTCTGCAATCGTGGAAAATAGCTTTGAAATTTCTGTAAACTTTTAACTTGGCTGATCTTTCATCCTCAGATAAAAACTAAGCGATGATAATTAATTTATTTTGAAAATAGAAATAATCTATTGCGGATCGCATTTCATCCGTTAAGAAATGCTGCTTCTCTAAATGTCGTGCTAAGATTACTTGAAGTAGAGAAATTGCAGTCATTTAGAAATATCCTAGAGCCATTTAGAAATATCAAATAGACTGGCCAATAAATAAAACTTCATGAATAGCACTGACTAATACCGGAGCCAAAGTGACTAGAAGAGATAATATGACGTGTGTAGAGCCATTTAGAAATATCAAATAGACTGGCCAATAAATAAAACTTCATGAATAGCACTGACTAATACCAGAGCCAAAGTGACTAGAAGAGATAATATGACGTGACTTTATTATAGTTCCTGGGTGACGGATAAACTCATGTGTGATGTGCACAGAGGTACACAAATTCAACAATCCAGAGTTCTTCAATGGTTGACACTATTCTACAAGTTAAGAGATTAAAATGAATTGTTATTGACGACCTGTAAATCAGTTGCATTTTATAACTTAACAAGATGCTCTCATTAGCATTTATCCATGCGTATATCTATTTAGCAGCGTCAATTTTAATGTGCATAACTTTTTAAAAGGAAGCCATTTTGCCCAAGGATACTATGCTCATTTTTTGCGCCCTGGTCATGGGCTTGAGCCCTGCTGCACATGTGAATCGGCAGAATAAAGTAAGTTGTTTAGGGTGCTCTAAACTATAATTATTATTGTATACTCATATATATATATATATATAATTTTTAAGTATATGTATCCTTGTTCATATATATATATATATCTTTATATATCTCTAATTATTAAAACAAGAAAGTCTGTCCTTCTGTCGGGTGGCTGTCCATACATCAAGCGACAAAATGGCTCACTTCTATCACTTGGCTTGCGTTCTTTATTGTATTCTACTATGACTCTGCCAAGCGAGTCCACTGTTGTAAGTATACATATATACATGCGTGTGTGTCTGTATGTGTGAGTGCGTTTGTGTAATGTAATGCAATGTATCACCATCTGTAACTCCAGAAAGTCATAAAGACTATGTGGGTGTTATGCAGGAGAGTTTTGTATAGCCACTCACAGCCTAAGAGGCTTTAAGTATGCATTTGGTGGCCAACAGACTTCGTCTCACGCAACGAAGACGGAGTGGGAAGCATAGCCGAGTAAGGAGAGCAGTTGAGGTAGTGAGTAGCATGAAAGTAGCAGCTCAGGACCTCTGAAAAGGATGAGCCATTGTCGGCAGTAGGGCAGTAGTTGTCATTGTGTAAGAACTGTGGAAGCGAGTTCCACAGTATCGGCCCTGCAGAGCTAGCTTCTGTCGTCAACGGTCTTTAAGCTGAGGAATGGAACAGCTAATCTATTGTCCACACAGGACCTGAGGGCGCGAGAAGGCTGAAACTGATGCAGCAGTTCAGCTAGGTAGGAAGGAGCCAAGCCGTGGCGGGCCTTGTGGGTCAGCGTAAGAACTCTGTGTGTGTGTGTATGTGTGTGTGTATGTGGGTGTGTGTGTGTGTGTGTGTGTATGTGCTTGTGCATGTGTGGATGCTGGCGAGCATTTGTGCACACGCGTTTTTCTGTGTGTATGTGTGTTTGTGTGTGTGTGTGTGTGTGTGTGTGTGTGTGTGTGTGTATCACAGCTGATTCACCAGCTGGCACAGACGAACGGGAAGATCACTGCAATCTGCATACACAATGACGAATGACAAATGAAGCCCTCCAGCTACAGCTGAAAACTAAATCTAGCGAAAGCCTAAGGCGTTTTCTAGTATTTTTTGGTATTTAGCTCTTTTAGTTTGATTCGCTGACTCACTGCAGCTGTATTAACGAGCAATTCCCGTAGCCAGGCTTCCGCCAAGCCAAGGTGACTGTCCAAAAGGCGTACATGCCAAACGCCACTACCCTCGCGGGATCAGTCAAACCAGACGATAGCTCATTCCCGTATCTAGTTTCAGTAGACGTACATTTACGCGGACGCCAAAGTGGGCTTGTGCCCAACCGCCCGGCCCAACATCCTAGTTGCAACTGCCTCGCCTCTGAAGGCATTTGATTAATACTGGTTAAACCATCACCACCATAAATCGAACTGGCTCATAAACGGGCAGCAACATCCTATATTCCACTCTACAATAAACTGGCCTCAGCCAATAATAAAAAGGCCATTAACCATGCTGGGCCATAAGCTGCTGTAAGGGAAAAAAGGTCATAAACAAACTACGAATACCATAAATCAGCTCTTACGGAAATAAATCTCATTCTAGGGAATATTCTGCAAAGGAAGGTTGCTTCATTTCGTGGGATAGTATTCACAGTTGTGGATTCCATACTTATTCAAAAGCTAATTCTATAAGAGTAGTATAGCATACTCAAATAACTGGTGCATTTATAATGCTGAGTGAAATCGATCAGGCTAACGTTTTTATTTCAGTTCATAGAAACATCCAGGCTTTGGGCGCATAGAAACTACGGCACGGTCCCCGAGGAATCGAATTTCATTGGATACACTACTAAGCGGTCGGATACGGAGGAGCAACTGGAACGTCGTGGAGCCTTGTTAGGAAGTATTAAGATCCATAGGATCAAGAGAAATGGGGAGTTAGAAGATCTTCATGGCGGTACACTGCTTGATAAGGAACCAATTGATGAAACGGGTTGTACTATTTTCGGGTGGAGTTTCGCAGACCATTGTCTAAGTCACAGAGTTTGGCCTAAAATCGAGTATTTAAAAATTATATAACGTAGGCAGATCAAACAGAAAGTGGCGAGTAACAGATTTCTCAACCTAAGTTTAGAAGGAACGAAACAGCTTGCTTGTTGAACGATTATGTAAGCTAGTCAAAACGTTGGAACGTTACGTAGCCAAAAGCAGGCAGATTTGACTGGCAAGCTTATGCGTTCATTCAACGGTAGATCATTGTGGAGCCAAATAACTACATTGCTAAAGTAGGCAAGAAGAAAATATGCTTACCTGGAGCCATTTAAGGGTTAGGCTTCAAAGATTGTGTGAGCTATAACAAAATTAGTTGCTGAATTTAATTTTGATTTAACCTCAACTAATATGAGAAAGCATGTTCTGCCATCTAACTTTTTATATTATCGAAACAAGCTGCAATAAATCTGAGAGATTGGCGTGACACTAGAAGGCACAAAGAATCAAATTGCAGAGATAGGCATCATTTTCATAGGAAATAATAACCAGATAACGCTTTCTTATTATAAGAGCCAACAAGTTTTGTAAAAGGCAAAAATATGTATACCTAGAATCCATTCCTTGCAGAACTCATTTTCTAAAGGCTCACTTATTGTACATGCTTTTGTCATCTGAAATCTAATAAGTATGTTGAAGCTATACATAGCAGCGCAGTGTTTACGATGTTTAGGTGTAAGAGGATATAGCAGATCAATCAAGAACTTGTTAATAATTATATCAAGGTCGGCCTAGATTACAAACCCGATTATACTGTAAAAAATACCAATTGTAAGGTTATTAGATACACGCATTGTAGTGCTGACTGATGAACGATTTTCACTAATATCTGACAAACTTACTCGCTAGGTTGCACATTTTATGTGAGTAGTTTAATGATCGCTTCCGTATCTTTATTAATTTTCTTTTATTTATTATATCTTTATTTTATAATGACGGTAGTTAGACTAGGTTTAAGTTGCTAAAGTAAGTATTCCACTGCCACACACAATGTTAATCACACTGCTACAGAAGAACAGATAATTGTAAATAAAGCAACCACTGAGATCTTAAACGGATTTCTGAGTAGTGTGCCATCATTCGGCTACAATGAGTGTCGAATACCTCGTAACTGTCTCAAACAGATCATTTATTCAAGCCTAAAACGCTTGAGGACAACGAATTTTGCAGCAGTTGCCCTACATACTGCTATGAACGTTTAGCGTACTTTAGCCAAGCCCACCCAAAAAGAACAGTTTCTAAACAGTACTAAATTATTCAATACGAATTCAATACAACACGGAGAATGTTCAATGTAAATGTTATCACCTTAATAAGTTAAAACAGCTGAGCTGCCTTCTTGTAGGTATCTAAAATATCTCGCATTGGCGAGAATCTTCACACTGAATAAATACCCCACGGTGAATTGTTAGTCTTGTAGCATCACTTCTGACATAATATAAGGTCTCAATAAGAATAGCGATATGTTGTGCTACTTTTATATGGTGTAAGCTCAGAATATTGAAATGTGGGCAGCTGATGGGCTTTGTTCGCAAATTTGTAGTTGTTCAGTCACACTATATAATCAGCTCAATGGCGCCCGCTACGGCCAAAACTACTGATACAAAAATACTTTCAAAATTGCCACTCAACAGCAATGGTAGAGACAAATACATCGCCTATCTCCGACTCAAGCTTGAGAGATGATGCAGCAAGCTCGGCAACAAGTCGCCATGGATTAAAAACATATGTCTTTACAAAGTATTAGAGGGCTTCGTACGAGCACTTCAATTAAAATAAAGGTATGCCCTCCGGCCCAGGTGATTATTGGGAGATTAATAATCACACACAGATAGTGGCAATTACCTACCTTTACAGAAATGGCGTTGAACTGCATACAATAAAAAACCTTCATAATAAAAAGAAAGCCCGCTTAAAATGCATTGAATTGCCAAGTTTAAATCCAGCGGCGCGAACTTGGCTTGACGAGGAGATAAAAACCTTCCACTCGAGCTGGAATTTATTCCGCGGCTTCAGGTCACCTGGGTCAGTATCACACGATTACAGTAACATGGCTACCATTGCCTACACTCAACATATTGCTTGCAGCTTTGACCCTAAATTGTCTGGCAATGCATGGGAGTCACTGAAAGTCACTTGCCTGCATTGAGCCAAAGACGAACGGATGTAAAATTTTCCAGAGTTTAAGTGATATCAAGCCTAATTTAGATGAGAAATCCTGCAAGGCGTTATTAAGAAATAAAACTATCATGATAGACTTTGCTTTTCTACATCATCATATCATGGAAGCGAGTGAGTTCGAAAACTATGACAGTGTGCCACCATTTTCCCGTCATTCTTCAATCTGTATACCATACCTCAGTCATTGATGTGCACGGTGTCCAGATGCTAGCATGTTATAGACCTTTGATCTGCTTAGAATAATTTCACTGAGATATTCTAGATGACTTCTCATGTATACTGGTTCATTTATATATTGGTAGCACTCTGGGTACTTTGACTAAGGCAAGATGTTGGCCTGTGTTCTTGAGCCGACCGCATGAAAATATACGTTTTTCTCTATCGTTTATGGAAACGTAGGTAATAATTAGGATTCTGATTTTAGTTGATTTTACTAGGCATTGGTCCTGATAAACTTCTTTCTCATTGAAAGGAGTTATCATTTTAACGATGCCACTTTCGTGTGAAGCAGCAAACCTTTGGGACTCACTATAGTAAACAACCAAGCTATTTAAGGAGAAAGAGCATAACGAAAGACAATCAATTCAAAAATTTGATTCCATGATCACTAGGAATAAAAAATAAAGTCGAGAAATTAACTGTTCGTTTGAAGGCTTGCGAGCTCAACTTCTGGTGACGGCATGAATGATTTCTTATTTCAAAGTACAGTAAATCACGTTTTGCTCCTTCGGAATTTAAAATGTAACCTTTGGTTAATATTAAATATTGCATTGATTGAGAAATCCTAAATACCTAAACCCTCACTGATACCAATCCGAAGCACAATAATCTGCTATTAGTACTATATTCTCTTTTATGTTATAAAAAAAGAACTATGGTCGATTCCTATAGCTACTGTCACTCTGAAAAACTACCCTAAGTTCGTTGCCTTTAGATAGCACTAAAAATAATCAAGTAAGATTAGCTTTAATTCTTACATAAAATGGCTGCTCTAAAAAGTAACAGTTACAGGTCAGATCAAGATTGTTAAAACGACAACTTACTGCTGTGCAGCCTATACAACGCTAAATACATTGTGCATGCTGAGATAACAAATGTACAGGAAATTAAGGCGATTGCTGCAGAAGCACCCAGGTAATCCATCGTCAGAATAGTCACCAGAAATGTAGGCAGGGATGCCACAAGAACAGCAATAATGATTGTAGTCGGCAAATACAAAGTGCCTATAAAGAGTTATATAAAAAATAAAAATATATAATAATATATAAAAATATATAAATACATATAAAAAGTTCTGTGATGGTGCTATACAAATGCATCATTATTATTAACATTATCATGCTAGTCACCCTTGTATGAGATTATAAAAAGTTTCGCACCCAACATCGTCGGTCACAATGAAAGCGAATGACTGCCCGACAGAGGACTAAGTAACCCCGTCATCCTATTGCAATAAATCTAAATCACGTGCATTTCAAAATGCATATTCGCTAGAAATATTTTCCAGTGTCCTCAGAGAACTGAAACTATGTCCAGTTGCTGTATAACTCGTATGATTTAAGTAAGTGACCAGCAAGATTCGCTGTCATGCGATGTATCGTGCATAGGCCACGAAATCAAAAGCTCCAGATCATCATGCTTTGACCATCATTCAAAAGCACTCAAGAAGATGCTGAATGCTATCAGTTAATCAAAGCCATAGCTATTCATATGTAGTGAATCGCGCGCAAGCAAGCTAAGCATGCAAAAAAAGGCAAGTTAATTAGATTGCAATGCAAAAGCATGTTGCTCTTATCCCATTCGCCAAGTTTTGGTTCTCAATAGCAAAAAATACAATTCACCCTGACTGAGCAAAGGCCAGAGGAGCACGTAGATTTTTAGCTTCTTTGAATTTTGAGTTGAAAATGAATGAGTGAATATAACGTGGGACTTCAATCTGTGGAATAATTGTCACTAAAGGCTTGGTCTCCAAGTGAGTTGAAATGTTTTAAGGGCAAGACAATCAGTCATGGTGAGCGACGTAAATATAAGATCGATAAGCTGCTTGAAAGGCAACCAGAACTGATTGATGATTAGTGGTTCAACAAGGCAGTTGCAATGTTTATTGCATATTAAACTGGTCTCCGAATTAACGTCTAATTATCAGGCTGTTTACGTGGATGTAGGAAGACTTGCAAGTGAGTTGCACACTTCTGGTTTGAGTATTATCAACAGACGAGCTTGGCATAATTCTTTGCTATTTTAAGCAGGTAAAACTAGGCACTCAAGACTTTTGAGTAGAGGTGCTAATCAAGTGGCAACTCACTTTGAAAAGGGCTACCAGATTTTGCATGATAGCCTCTGGAAATATTTTACTGGCGCCGATTCATAAATTCGGGGTACTCCAGCCTCTGGGTAACACATCTGGCTCCAGCTTCTCATAGCATTCTAACTACGTCCTTGGTTTTACTTATTTGGGGCCAGCACAATTCCGCTTCGGCTGGGCAACCGAAAAAGCTGTCAGCTGCTTACAGCTAGTGATGAAAATGGCTGCTGCAAGCAAGACTGGTCCAAAAATCCCAGAGTTTCGGCGATTTTTTATTTTATAAAAGCGCTGCAAGGGATGCCATGCTAAAGAGAAAGACTCTTGATCTTACAATACTAACCACGGTGGCTCCTTCATACCTCCCTGTGCTGTTGCAATAGTTTCAACATGGTAGTGCCCTCAGGTTCTTTATGGACAATAAAAATAAGACATTGTTCTATTCATATACTTTAAAAATTGTCATTGGAAGCTTTTGCTCCGTCGGTGACATTGGAAGCCACTTCTGCGATTCTTAGCAAACACAATCTCCTCTCCTGCTGCGGTCTGTCGCACATCCTTTGGTGTTGTCTCAAGCTGCTAATTTCATGCAACTCGCTCAGTTTACTTCCCCCCTGAATCAGCTTATGCCCTGCCCTTTTTTCTTGCCCGAAACAGATCCATTTTACTAGAGCTTGCAACTGTAAATCTACGTATGCTTTTAAAGGGTCATACAAACTCTTCTGTATAACTCTCATGTCGTTATTTAGGATTGCATGAGATAAAGATGAAAATACTCAGGTCTCTATGAATACGAAATTCACCACTGACTAATCTTACCGATCTCTTGATTTGACGATATTCCAAAGAAATTAAAAAACTTTCAGTGTCCATGAACTGTTGCTCTTTCGAGTCGATTTCTTGTTATGCGGATATGAGTGGTGGAGTTATAAACATAGTGATTAAAGATAGCCGTGACATGCTTTTGTATTACTACTCTTTTGACTTGTTTTTTCCTGTGTGCTTTGACTGACTGTACGCGATCATTGAACTACTAATAATTGGCTTTATTTTACATAGACGCTATAAGTCTTTGTATGTCTTGCATGCTTGTCTTTACATGATAATAGGGCATGATCTTCTAAGAGGGCTACTTAGCTTTTCACCAACTACTGGTTATTGCTTCTGTTTCAAGGAGTTTTACATTAGCTGTATATAATTTAAGTTTGTTGAAGGTCACTGTAAAAAGACAAATTATCATTCCTTTTATTACATCAGAGTATCTGCTGTTATTCCCTCAGAAAATATTAACGTCAGGGTATTTATCTTACAAATATTTTGCTTGTCCAGCTAAATTCATTTCTTCGTAAGAAAGAGGAGCATGTCGGTGGCATTTTTCAAACAAAAAACTTGGTATTAATATTTTTTTTAATAAACTGCACATATATATATATATATATATATATATATATATATATCGCTACTGCAGGACCACACAAGAGCCATCGGCTCCTCAAACAACCACCCATTGGCTGTAACTTTACTGATATATCATTTGCAACCTTCTATGAAAAATGTCAGATGACTTTAAAAATCATTTAAATCACCAAGTGACTTTAAGGTAAATTACAACGTTTTGCTGATTCCGAATAGGCTTCAATTACTACTAACACAACAAATGTAGCGGTCTTAGTCCTTGCATACACATAACTGATAAGGGAAGAGCCTGTGCTTTGGAGAACGGCTGAAGTGTCACATTGCACCAGTATATTCAGGCAGACGATATACTCGAGCTGATCAGTCAATTTTCAACTATTGTTGGTGCAAGCCTTTTAGTTTTTTAATTTTGATTTTGTAAATCTTAGCACCTTTATTTATGAAGCAGGTCTTTGTCAATATTACAGAGAAGTCTATTCGAGGGCCACGGGAAAGCGTAACTGATACGTCCCTCTGTGCGAATGGTAAGGTGGATCCTGCCCAGGCATTTATGGCCAAGACCAATTTAACGACAAATTCGTGATTTAAAATAAAATTATTTATTGCTAGATATTTGTAATACGCTCAATCATGATTCACAATGGGCTTTAATTTTTAAATTGCCACAAAGCTGTATGTATGCAGTTTGTTTCATTTTACAACCTCGGTTGTTGCTGAACTTCGGCTTTAGCTGCAGGAATGGTTAACAGTTACAAGTAACTTATTCCAGGAAGCCATTTTCCCATTAGTTGAGCGAAAATTTATAGAAAGCATCGAGTTAAGGATGTGCACTGAAACCTTTGACAACAAATGAATCCAAAGCAAACTATGGCCAGATAATGCATAGCAATTACCAAACTACAAGTCTTAACTAGAGAATTTTCTCTCGACTAGTGTTAAGCTTACTGTTTTTGACATCAAGTCGAACCCAAAAACGAGCTGCCCGCGACTCCAAGCAGCAGCGTCGTATGCGACTACCTCTCTTCGGTGCACTCTTACTGATGTCTGGCAACGGCTTGTGTTTCTGCCCCTTCGGCAGCTTTGCCTTTGGCATCAGCACGCTCCTGGACGTCGGTTCCTCCTGTTGCACCAATGGGGTGGCACCAAACTGCTCGTGAACGAAACGAATGGGTCGCGTGTCAATCGTGGCAAACAAACAGCCCAGCGTGCTGGAGCATGCCAAATGTCACATGCCAGGTCCACCTGCTGGTGGGTGGGTGAGAGGGCCAGCCTTTGCGAAATCTAAAAGTGAGAAGTCGAGATTTGTCAGAGCCCACAGCTTCCGGTCGTGGTCTCGGCTAGCCACCGCAGGCTAGCTCGCTAAAGCTTCCGCCGGCAGTCCTCTTCCACCGGCGGGAAGGATTAGCGACCGGCTCATCTCTCCCACAACTCTCAGTATCTGCATCTCTTTCTTTCTCTCTCGCTCTCTCTCTCTCTTTCTCTCTCTCAAACCAAAAAATTCCAACCAACGAATTTTCTGGGCCTTTAGCAGCAACTGCTGGACAGCTGCTGCACTGATAGTGAGGAGCATTAGAAAAGGATACCACGTCCAAGTTGGTCCATGCATTCCTGGCATCCTGCCTCGACTTCTGCAACTCACTGCTTACTGACCTACCGGCATGTGCGATTAGGCGATTGCAGCTTGTGCAAAATTCCACAACTAGGATTGTCTGTCGTGAACGTTGCCGTTGCCACATCACACCACTTCTCGCCAACCTGCACCGGCTACCAGTCAAGCAACGGATTGACTTCAAGGTTTTGTTGCTCACTTTTAGGTCACTTCATTCTTTGGCTCCAGCCTATCTCTCAGATCTACTCCCCACCAGGCCAAACATCGTACCACCCGCTTTTCGGAAACAAACTGTTTGCCAATGCCTGGTACAAACCTCAAATCCTTCAGAGACCGTGCATTTAGGTCGTATGCTCCCAAAGCCTGTAACTCCCTCCCGATTTGCGTGAGAACATCTCCTGACTTGACCACATTTAAACAGAACTTGAAACAAGCCTATTAAGGACAGCATTTAGTGGGTCCCTGTGATTCGTCCTTCATATGCTTTTGCGTGCTGACACTGACCATGCTGCCACTAACCACATTTGCATGCTGACCCTGTGCATGTCACTCTTAACCATGTTATTCACGTTTTTTATCAAGCATGATATTACTCACCATTCAATTGCATTCCCCTTTGCAGCAAATGTAAAGCAATTAGAGAGAGATTGAGTTCTATGAGAACGCTTTATCAACTGCCTTATTATTATCATTCAAATCGTTGCTTTCATTTATTGGAAATGCATGAGAAACGCTCGAACGACTTCATTAGCTCGCTGTAACAGAAGCAGCTGTCTTGGCCGACGAAGTGGAAAAGGAGCGAGCGAGACAAATAGAGCAGTTACTCACCGAAAGCTGTATGCAGCCGTGACTGCACTTAGCTCCACTCAGGAGCTGAGGCAAGTCAGACAAGTCAGACAGTGCAGGCCTCTGACCTGAAAGCCGACTAGCAAAGCAAGACTTGCTTTTGGTAATTTAGGAGCGGTCGGAGGTCAACTACTCACAAGTACAGCAGTAGCCTTCGGCACAAATTCTCACACTCTGTTCTGGCAGCCTTAGCATGCACAAGGAATTCCGCAGATTCTACACTGAATTTGACACAGCTTTGGCCGCTTCGACGGCCGATCGAGCCGACGGCCGATAACCCTATCGTCCTATCGGCCTATCGGCAGAATGATAACCCTAACGGCCTATCGGCAGAATGCTTTTAGTGAGCGTTTGAAAACACTTATTTAAAGATTTCTTAAGCAAAGATATGCAAGGTAGATGCAGAGGTTTACCGCTACGAGCGCTCACTTCAATGTCTAAAAGCTTAGCAGAGTCCGAGTTCAAACGATATGCAACGCTACTGGTAAACCTAGCTAAGCACAACCGCAGCAACTACTGCTGCGAGTCTACGTAACACGAACACGTTGGAACGACGACTGAAACGCGGACGCTGTGCCAAGCCGCTGGGTGGAACAGGCTAAGTATGACAAAAAACTAAGCCAGAAAAAGCTATAGAGCGAAGCATTGAGATAAGTCAATACCGGCAATATCGGAATGCTGGACCAGCTTCATTCGATGGATGGTGAGGTCAATCTCGGCGCTCGCGGTAAAAAACAGCAGCCGACGGCGAGCGAGAACCGGACGTAATAACGCCCTATAAACCCGCTCCGCACAGTTCGAAGCCTACGTGGATGGGAAATACTTATCACAAACACGTTAGCTTCTCTAACAGCGAATGCCGACATGGGTCGCGCAAGCTACGGCTGCAAAATCGTGCAGGCCTGCAGCATGACTGTGCAGCTACAATACTCAGTCAAGTAGTGCGGAATCAGGGCAGAACTGGTTTACATGAAGGCAGCCATTAGGCGGCCAGCGTTTGACGGAGTGCTCGGTGACTCTCTGAAAAACTTTTTATTAAAAATCTAATCCAAATGAATATATCAAGCGTAGATAGTTATGAAATGCAAGCTGTACTGTGAACCCGCCAAAGGTCACAGACTTTGGGTTTGAGCTCAGTATTGTAGCGCCTTAGTGGCCTTGGCTTAATTTGGTCGCGAACAAGAGCTGTTCGGCGGCGGCCAAGAACTCCCTTGTCCAGGAGCAGTGAGCCAGAGAGGAGCGCCAGTGCGGTCAGTGAGCAAGAGCTTAAGAGCAAGCCATGAAGCTCTGGGACCAGTAGCGATACGGCCATTATAATATGTCGGATACCCACGGGAGCCGCTGATTGCCGTTGGCTGGCCTGTCAACCTCAGCCATAACTCTATTCAAAAAGAATCTTCTGGAACCTATTCGGCATTCAAGCTGGACAAGGGTGCCTTTGCAGTGGCCTAGTGACAGTATTAATTCCTTGCCGTAAGGGTCCATGGTGTCGGGCCCAATACGTCTAAGCCCTTGCTCCATTGTCTCAGCTAGGTATTTAAGAGTCGAGCGACGCTCGCTCAAAAGACCCATCGTCCTTCGTTCGGCTCCTCTCTTTGGCTTCGCTTCAAAACCGTCGGACTCATTTCTCTGAAAGTGAGGGAGGATATCTGGCTGTTCGCCGGCGCTTGACAAGACAGACGAGACAGCACGAGGACGATTCGGTGGACTCCACCGAAACGGTCGTATCGCACCCGAGCTGGCATTTTTTGTTTCTTTTGTGTTGCGTGTGTGGCGCTTGCACGTAGTTTCGGCATATGAATTTGCCGGCGCGAGCTAAACGTAGATGGTGCGGTGCGAGATTTTCCATTGGTTCGGGCACCTTTGTCTGTTTTGGCCGTTCCCCCTAGAGACGCATGTAGCCCAAGTGTGGAGACGTGTTTCCTTAGCAAGAGTTCTTTGTGTAGTGCGTGTGGTATTCCTGCCGTAAAGGTGGAAGCGGAACCTTAGTTCTCCAGTCAAGTTCTAGGCTCCCGTTTGGGCTCCTCGTCTCGTTCGGGTCGTTCCCCACAATAGACTTAGCATAAGTGCGGGGGACGTATTCCCTCCGCAAGAGTGCTGATGCTGTTGAGAGCGTGCGAGGAGTGTAGAGATAAAATTATGCTTGCCACGCAGCAACTTTGTGCGCTTGAGAATAAAGCTCAGTAAAATCCCCAATTTGTGTGTCTCACATTCCAATTCACGCCCCTGAATCACGACCCCTTTTAATAACGACAATTAGGTCAGCGCCAAAAACCCTCGTTTCGTGGCGGCCTGCTTATAGCGTTTAGACGCGCATCGAACGCTATTGTGCGCTAGGTTACGCGGCAAGGCAAGCAGCAGGTTATGCCTACTCCGCCAAGCCTTCGGCATTACAGTATATCTATGCATCAGAGTTTGTACATAATAGGCATTAGACAGGCGCGTACAAGGTGACGCGAGCCGGTGCTCGAAGTCATCGCGGACCCACCCGGACTGGTAATGCCCCTTTTTTAAGTATCTGCAGACGGTGTGTGCTCAATGTGGGTGCGATTTTGAAACGCACCGCCGAACGGATTACTGTTATCCTAGCGTGGTGAATAGGTAACGAGACACTGAACTCCGAACGCCACGGCTTGCTGCTGCGCCTGCTTCCTCTCGAAGCTGCAGCCGGCAAGCAGGGCCCGATAGCGGCGTGACCGCTACAGGCAGAACTCGCTCCTCGAAGCGTGGTGCTATGCGCGCACTCGAGCTATGGGTCCTAAAAAGATCTGGTCGCCATTCGACTGAGTCCCATGCCCCGCCCACTAGTCATTCCAGACTCTATGCATACGGCGCACGCTTGGTCTCCCCGAGGCTGCCCTGCGCGCCAGACTCGGTGCGGATGGCGCCACTGATTGCCGTGCGGTTTCGGACTGCTTTAGGGTGAAGGGTGCATTCGCGGTCTCCCTGAGGCTCTCCCGGCCGCACGAGCTTGCGTGGCCGGCTCGTCTTCTCTCTTGCACTTTTTGCGTGTCCGGCACTGGCAGGCTAAGCTTAAAAACACTTCCAACTCTCTTGGGGTGCTCCATGGAAATATCATATTTAAATTGCATTCGCGTCGCTAGGGATGGAAGGCTTGGTCTTGCATCTGTTTGAGCGGTCGCGATCGTGCTTTGCGTTAGACAGCCGAGCTGGCTTGGTCCAGCGGTGGTTAAGCTGTTCCCACCGACCAAGGGGTGTCAGAGGTCGTGGGCTTGAGCCCCGAGGCATATGTAAAGCGCCTGAATGGAGATTAAGTTCTTCTAGGGCGTTACACCATTAAATAATATTTATACAAAAACACACGCACACATACACGTACAATAAAAAAGCACACGAGCGCATGCACACACGCACAGTAGAAAAGAAGATGCCCCATGTCCGCCACACCTTCCGTTTTTAGGAAGAGCTCGTGCTTCGAACCGAGAGCGCGCCAAAATGGAGGTCGAAGGCGTAACAACGAGGTCAAAGATGCACCACCCCGTAGGTCACCTCTTCAGGGCTTCTTTTGACTAACTAGCTAGAAAGAAAACGCAAGACATTTTCTTTACCGTGTGTGGAGAGTGTATAACTGCTCGCCAAATTCACATGACATAAATATAAAAATACCATTCATTTGTATAGCGCTCTAAAAGAAATTAATCAGGCGTTTCACAAGTGCCTCGAGATTCGAGTCCACGACCCCAGCCAAACCTTGGTCGAGGCGAGCACCTTAACCACTGAACCAAACCAGCTCGACATAGATAAACTGCGAAGCAGCGTGTCAAAGGTACACCACCAAGTCGCAACGGAATCGTGCGAAAGAAAAACGCCATCGTTCGAAAGAGAAAATGCATCGTTCACAAGAGAGCCATCATCATTCACAAAAGATGCGGCTTCAACCACAAGAGATATAGCCTAGCACGGGAAAGAGCCTAGCGGTGGAAATAGATATAGCCTAGGGGTGGAAAGAATGCAACATGCAGTAGGGAGGCAGCATGTATGAGAGAGCCGGAAGCGTGAGGCCGGGAGTTTGCAGTGTACGGCAGAGAGACTGAAGCGGCCTGTAGAGAGGCACTGGGAGTGGAAGAGAAATTTCATTTTCCTACATAGAGACGTTATGGTCCTCTAAAGACACGAAATCGTCAGCAAGAGAACGGCATCATTGAAAATAGTGACGTGATATTTCGCAAGAGATATGGCGTCAACCGAAACTTATATGGCACGGACGCGTGAGGAAGACAAACTACAGCATGCAGCATAGAGATGCAGTCTGTATAGGAGCGCCAGACGAATGCAGAAGAGATTTTTTCGCATGCAGCAAAGAGACTGCTGCATACGACCGAGAGACGTTGCATGTGATAGAGATACGATCGTCTCCGAAAGAGCAACGCCACTGTTCACAAGAGATCCGAATTCGTTCGCAAGAGATACGGCATTGATCACGAGCCACACGGCATAGAAATATGCGGCACAGAGACTGCATTTTGTAGCGGTGAGATATAGCATACAGATAAAGGCCTGAAGCGTGCAATGAAGAGTTTAATGAATGCGGCTGATAGACTGAAGCCTGCGGCTGTGAGATGCACCTTGTGGCAGGGAGATAGCTACGTTCGCAAGAGCAAAAACATCGTCCGCAAGAGAGACGGCATCGTCTGCTAAAGAAATGGCGGTGTTCTAAAGAGAGACGGCATCTTTTTTGAAAGAGACCAAATCGTTCGCTTGAGAAAGGGCATCAACCACAACTTATACGGTGTGGTCGCATGGGGCCGAGAGACTGCAGCCTGCAGTAGACATTCGATACTTGTGTCAGAGATCCGTAAGTATGTGGCAAGTAGATTACAGCATGCGACAGAGAGACTATTCAATTGGCAGAGAGACACAACGTGTCGCAGACAGATAGCCTCGACCACGAGAGACGGTATAGTTCGCATGATAGACAACATAGCTCACATCATTTGCTAGAGATAGGGCATCGTCCGCTTGAGAGACAGTACCGTTTGTAAGAGTGACTTCGAAAATCGCAAGCGACATGGCTTGGCAGTAATTAGAAATGAGAATGCAGCACCCAGAGATGTGACGCAGGTTGTGTCAGAGAGCTAGAGTAGTGCGGCAGAGATACCCGAGCGTGCAGCAAAGACACGTATCGTGTAGTAGAGAGATGCAGCGTGTGGTAGAGATACAACATTGATTGCAAGACTCTCGGCATGGAAATATGTGGCACAAACACAGGGTTATTTAGCAGACACCTAGTATGTGGCTTCCAGCCAAAACCGTGTTGGAGGGAGTTTGAAGCGTGAGACATCGTTCGCCAAAGAGACTTCTACAACAGCCAATGATCGCTCTTGTTGAAAACGCCGTTTCTCGTGCCTATAATACCGTCTCTATTGCAGACTATGCATTCTTTCCGCCGTGCCCTGCTTCTCTCTCGGTGGTGTTTCCAGCTTTTTACCCTAGGCTTGATCTTTCTTCTGCAAGCTGCAGTCTCTAAGGTGTACACTGCCCTGACTTACCTTTTGTGCTTTATAACGTATCTCTTGCAAACAATGCCGTCATTCATGCGGCTGATGCCGTCTCTCATACTGACGAAGCCACATATCGTTCGGATGATGCCGTCTCTCTTGCGAGTTTGGCTGTCTCTCCTGTCGGTGATTTCCACTTTGGCTGACGTCTGTGTTTATCTGTGTTATCTGTGTTTCGGACAACGTCGTCTCACTTGCTGACGATGCCGTATTCCTTTACACGATACAATCTCTCTGCCACAATCTGCATGTTTCTTCGGGGTGGTGCATTCTCTCTGCCGCCCGCTTTAGTCTCACTACCCTACGCTAACGGCTCTTTAGAAAAGGCACTGTCTCCGTGCTCGGTGCAGACGTCTCTCCGACACATGCGCGCCTGCCGTATATCCTTCAGATGATGCCGCATCTAATGCAATTAGTGCCGTCTGTGTTGAGAATGATGTAATATTTGTGGTTGAAGACGCCTTCTCTCTTCCAAATGAATCTATCTGTTGTAAACGACGCCGTTTTTCTGCCACTTGGTGCGATCTCTATACCGAACAATGTAGTCTCTCTGCCACCTTCTTCCCGTTCTCGACCATAAGCTGTGTCATTCTGGGCATGCTGGAGCTTCGCTGCTGCTAATTCTGCTGCTAATTCCATGATTTATCTCTTGCGTTTAATAACGTATCTCTTGGAAATAATGCGGTCTGCTTTTCGGATGATCCCGCCTCTTTAGACGATGCCGTATTTGTCTCGCATAGTGCGTTTATCGGCGGCTCGGCGCGGTCTCTCTGCCGAACGCTGTAGTCTCTCTGCCGTAAGCTGATGGGCTATCTACCATAGGCAGCGTCTTTCTGCTGCAGTTTCTCTTCTGCACATTTCCATGCCGTAGCTCTTTCGGTTGATGCCGTGTCTGTTGTAAAAGATGCCGTATCTCTTGTGGTTGATGCCTTCTCTTTTGTGAATAAGGCTGAATCTCTTGAGGACGATGCCATCTCTCTTGCATTAGTTGTCGTCTTTGTTGCAAACGATGCCGTTTTATTTGTAGACGATGCCGCCTCTCTTGCAAACGATGCAGTTTCTCTGCCACACACTGAATCGTTCCTTCGGGCTGTGCAGTCTACCTTCCGAACGCTCTCGGTCTTGGCAGCAAATTTCTGGCTCTTTACCACTGGCTGCTTTGGTTTGCTACACACTCCAGTCTTTCTGACCCATACTTTCAGATCCTATCTCTATGGATCGACACTGTATCTCTTAGGAATGACTCTGTCAGTTTCGCCGATGATGCTGTTTTCCTTTCGGATGCTGTTGTTTCTATTTAGAACATTGCCGTCTTCTGCCACACACTGCGACTTTCTGCCGCAGTGCTTTCTCTCTGAAGCAGGTCGGACTCTTTTTTGCATTACATTACATTACATGTTTCCGATTTTCTACCACAGGCTGGCGGTTTCTGCCGTATGCTGCAGTATCTCTGCTGCCCACGTCCAAGCCGTGTATCTTGAGCTTGATGCATTATCTTTTGGAAACAATGCCATCTGTCTAGCTGACGATGCCGTCTATCTTTCGGACAACGATGTCTCTCTTTCGGATGCTGCCGTCGCTGATGTAGACGTTGCCGTGGTTCTGCTACATGCTTTGTCTTCCTGCTGGACGTTGTGGTCTCTGCTTAGCACGCTGTGGTGTGGCCGTGGCATGCTTCCGGATCTCTACCGTAGGCTACGGCGTTCTTTTGAATGCTGCAGTCTCTTTTGTGCACACTTTCATGCTTTATATCTTGTGGTTGATGCCGTATCTCTTGCAAAAACTCCGTCTGTCTTACAGATAATGCCGCGTATCTTGCAGACGAGGCCATCCCTCTCGCGGATGATGCCATCTCTCTTGCAAATGATGCTGTGCGTCGTGCTGGCGATGCGATCTCTTTTGCGGACGATACAATGAGTATTTTGAAACGTGCCGTCATACTTGCGACCTATGTCGTCTCTCTTAGGCGATCCTGTATATCTGCCACACACTGCGTTTTTCTTCCCTACGGTGCCGTCTCTCCGACGCACGCTTACGGCTCTCTAGCACAAGATGCATCTATTTGCAGCATGCTGCAGTCTCTGTGACTAAAACATCTATTATGGACCTCGTGCGGTTGATGCCGTGCCTCTTGCCAAAATGCCCTCTGTCAGGCGGATGATGCCTTCTCTATTGTAGACGATGCCGTATTTCAGCCACACGCTGCATCGTTCTGCTTCACCGTTCGGTCAATCAACCGCACGCTGTAGTCTCTCTGCAGCATGCTACCGGCTCTCCACCATAGGTTGCGTTTTCACTCTGCGTTCTGCAGTAACAATGCTGCACACTGGTATGCCGTATCTGTCGCGGTTGTTGCCTTATCTCTTAACAACGATGCTATATGTCTTGCGGTGTTTGCCGTTGCTCTAGCTGCCGGCAATAAGTAAGTACACAGGGGCAGCCAGCGACAGAGATGCAGCCAATGGATGCAAACATACAGCTGCTCGTGGACAAGAGACGGCAGCTCGCGATCAGAGACAGCAGCTTGAGGCATAGAGACTGGAGCTCGTGACACCCAGACGGCAGCTCACGGCATCGCGATGGCTGCTCTCGGCAAAAAGACATCTGCTTGCTGCAGAGAAACGGTGGCTCGTGGAAGAGATGCTACAGCTTGTGCTAGAAGCATGCAGCTCGCGGCCGGCTGACGGCAGATTTCGGCGTGGAGACGGAAGCTCGCAGCAAAGAAAAGTCAGATAGCAGCAAAGGAACGGCAGCTTTCAGCAAAAAGATGCCCGTCTGCTTCATACTGACGGCAGCTTGTTTTAGAGAGACGTCAGATCAATGAAGAGATACAAAAGCTTGCAGCACAGACACGGCATTTCCTGACAGAGAGTTATTAGAAAGGGGTAGCTTAAGGCAGAGAGACGACAGCTCGCCGGAGAGAGATGGAGATTCCGGCAGAGAAGGCAGCTCGTGAAAGAGAGACGTGAGCTTGTGGCAAAGAGACAGCAGCTAGCGGCGGAATAGCTGCAGCTCGAAGCTGAATGGCGGTAGATCACGGACAAGAGATGGCAGCTTGCGGCAGAGATGCAGCAGCTCCTGAAAGTTATGAATTATACAGAAGCCAGCTAGCGTCACAGAGCCAGCAGCTTGCAAAGGAGACATGGCAGCTCGCGGCGGAGAGAAGACAGCTATAGGAAGAGAGAGCAGCTAGCCGTGGACAGACGGCTGCTTGCGGTAAAGAGACGGCAGATTGCAGAAGTGAGAGTGGAGCTCGCGGCAGAGGGACGGCAGATCGACATAGACAGGCGGCAGCTCGATATACAGAAACAGCTGCTCTTGGCAGTTAGATTTCACCTTTCGCAACACGGATGGTAGCTCGCTACAGACAGACGGCCGCTTGAGGCAGAGATACCACAGCTTGCGGAAGAGAGACGGCAGACCAGGCAGAAAATTGGAGGCTGTCTGCAAAGAGACATCAGCCAGCAACCAAAAGACGGCTGCTCTCGAGGAAAACAGAAGGCAGCTCTCGGTGGATAGAAGGCAGCTTGTTAAAGAAACGGCACCTCGCGGCGGAGAAAAATCAGCTAGCGGCAGTGAGATGTCTTCTCGCAGCAGAGACACGGCAGCTCGTCGAAAAGATGCTGTATTTAGAGGCTAAAACGAAGCAGCTGACGGCAGGCTAACGGTAGCTTGCGGCATGGAGACTGCATCTCAGGGCAGATCATGGCTGGGATATGGCAGCTCGCGAAGGAGACACTGTGATTCGCAGCATTGAAGCTCGGCGCTTAGTGATGACGACAGCTCGCTACAGAGGGACAACTTATCGATGCAGAGAGACAACCGCCTGCGGCAGAGAAACGGCAGGTTGCGACGATGATGTGGAAGCTTGTGCAACTGAGGCATCGGGAAGACGGCAGCTAGCACATGAGTGACTGCATATAGCGGTAGAGAGACTACGGATCGCTGCACAGAGGCGGCATATTGTGGCGGAGAGACGGCTGCTGACCACTCTAAAGTAGCTGGGAGAGGCAACTCGTGGCTGAAAGATCTTGCAGTAAAGACAGCTCGACTCAATGCAGAGCATCGTCACCAAGCTGCAAAGAGACAACAGCTCACAGCAGGGATGCGGCAGCTGGCGAGGGAAAGACAGTAATTTGCGGCAGAAAAATGGCCGCTAGCTGCTGAGGGACAGGAGATCACGATAGAGATACGGCTCCTTATGGCAGCAAGACGGTAGGTTGCATAGAAGATACGGAGGCCAGCCAGCGGCAGAATGGCTGCAGCTCGCTTCGCAGAGGCAGCCGATCGTCCCGCACCGTCTACCGCTCCCGACGAAGAGGCTGCAGCTGGCTGCAAAAAAGAAGCGGCTAGGATATGGTAGATCGCCGCAGGGTGACGGATGCTAGCTACAGAGAGACTGTAGCTCCTAGCAGAGAGACGGTAGCTCTCGGCAGAAGAACAGAAGTTCCCGATAGAGAGACGACCACTTGCGGCAAAGATGTGAAAGCTGGCGGTAGTTAGTAAGTAGAAAGGGGAAGTTCGTAGATGAGAGACGACAGCTAACCGCAGAGCGAAGGCGATTGCGTCAATGAGACGGTGGATCACTTCAAAGGGACTGCAGCTCGTAGCAGAGAGACTGTAACTGGTCGTAGAGAGACGGCAACGCGAGGTAGATAGGCTGCAGCTCCGGCAGAGAAGCTTCAGCTCGCGAGAGATGAACTTTAGCTCGCGGCTGGGGTAAAGCAGATTGAACCAGAGAAACGGCAGCTTGCGGCAGAGACGGGAAAGCTAGTAGCAGTGAGTAAGGAGAGATTGGAAGCAGGCGTCAGAAAGAAGGCCGCTAACAGCAGAGAGACGGCGATCGTAGCAAGGAGACGGAATCTCACGGCAGAGTGACTGAAGCTCATTGCAGAGAGACGGCAGGTTGTGGCAGACAGACGGCTTCTCGCGGCTGCAACATGGTAGCTGGCGGCACTAAGAAAGTTGACTGACCAGCTCGAGACAAACAGAAGGCATCACATGGCCGAGCGACGGGGCAATTGCAGAAAGGAGACGGCAGCTCGTGGCAGAGTGACGAAAGGTCGCAGCAGGGAGAGACGGCACATCACGACAGAAAGACGGCAGCTGTCTGGAAACAGGCGGCAATAGGCGGTGAAAGAATGGCCGGTCGCGGAAGAGAGACGGCAGCTTGCAGGAGAGACTCGGCAGCTGGTGGCACTAAGCAAGCCGAGAGGGGCAGCTCACAGCAGATATACGCCTGCTAGCAGCACAGAGATCGTGGTGACAATAGATGTGGCAGAGAGACGGGCATGTCACATCGGAGAATCGGAGCTTGCTGCAGTAAGGCAGAGGAGGAGACGGCAGCTCTTAGATAAGAAACTGCATCTCGCGGTAGAGAGACGGTTGATTGCTGCAGAGAGAAGGCAAATCGATTCAGTGAGGCGGCAGCTCGCGGAAATGAGGCAGCCAGGAGACGGCACCTCGCGGCGTCGAGACAGTATCTTACTGATTAGAGAGAGCTTCTCCCGGCAGAGAAATGGCTCCTTTAGGCGGTGAGACGGCAGCTCGCGTCAGAGACACATTTGCTCACGGCAAAGAGGCTGCACTTCATGCCTGAAATTCCTGAAGCTCGTGTCGCAGGTCTGCAAATCGCAGCAGAGAGGTTGCAGCTCGCGGCAGAGAGACGAAAGCTCGTGGCTTAGAAATGGTCACTCGAGACAGAGAGATGGCAGCTTGTTTCAGAGGAATTTCAGATTTTGCCAGATAGGTGAGAGCTTGCGGGAGAGACGGGGAAGCACTCGGCAGTGAGTAAGTAGAAAGGAGTTCTCGTGGCACAGAGATGGCAGCTAACGGCAGAGAAACTTGTAGCGCCCTGCTGGCTTTGGCTGAATTTTAGCGCGAACAAGAGCTGTTCGGCTGCGGGCTAGAGCCCCTTTGTCCTGGAGCAGTGAGCTAGAGAGGAGCTTCAGTGCGGTTAGAGAGGAAGCGCTTAGGAGCAGGCCAGGAAGCTCGGAGACGAGCAGCGGCGATTCGGCCTTTAGAATTGGTCCGATACTCGCGGAAGCTGCTGATTGATGTTGGCTGGCCTGTCAACCTCCGCCTTCACTCGGTCCAAGAAAGAATCGTCTGGAACCCATTCGCCATTCAAGCTGGACAGAGGGGACATTCCAGTGGCCTGGTGCCGGTATTAGTTCCTTACAGTAATGGGCCATGGTGTCGGGCCCAATACCACTAAGCTCTTGCCCCATTGTCTCAGCCAAGTATTTAAGAGTCGAGCGACGCTCGCTCTGGGTCTTTTGCCTCGTGTCTTTTGGTCTTTGGTCCGGCTCTGCGCCTCGACGCCGTCGGGCACTCGTTTCTCTAAAAAGCGAGGGAGGAGGGTGGGCTGTCCGCCGACGATGGACGGAACAGGACGAGACAGCTCTAGGAGGATTCGGTGGAACCCCACCGAACACGGTCGTATCGCGCCCGAGCTGGCATTTTGTGTGTTCATTCGTGTTTTGTGTTTCTTTTGTGTCGTGTGTGTGAGCGCTAGCACGTGCTTTCAGCATAGGGATTTGCCGGCGCGAGCTAGGCGTAGTCGGCGTGTGTGGAGCTCTAGTTCACCGGGTAGGGTTTAGGCTCCGGGTCGCGCTTCAGTGTGGAGAAGTATTTCCTCCGCAGGAGTGCTTGAGTTGGCGTGTGTGGAGTATTCCGGTCGCACTGGTGGAAACCGAGTTCTAGTTCACCGGGTAGGGTTTAGACTCCGGTTCGCACTTCAGTGTGGAGAAGTACTCCCTCCGCTCGAGTGTTTAAGTTGGCGTGTTTGGGGTATTCTCTCGGCACAGGTGGGAACGGATTCCTAGTTCACCGGTTAGGGTTTAGGGTCCGGGTCGCGCTTAGTGTAGAGGAGTATTCCCTCTGCAAGAGTGTTGAACGTGCGAGGAGTGTGGAGATAAAGCTGAACTAGACGCGCAGCGACTTTGTGCGCTTGCGAATAAAGTTCAGTAAAATCCCCAATTTGTGTGTTTTGCTTCCAATTCACGCCGCGGACTCACGACCCCCTTTAGTAACGGTAAGCAGGTCAGCGCCAGAAACGCTCGTTTCTTGGCGGCCAGCTTATTGCGCGTAGGCGCGCACCGAACGGCATTAGGCGATAGGCTACGCCTCTAGGTGAGCGGCAGGTCAAGCTAGACCCCGCCGAGCCTTCGGCGTTACAAACTGCGATCGTAGCAAGAAGACGGCAACTCGGGGCACAGTTGGCTCGCGACAAGGAAACAGCAGCACGCGGCCGAGAGACGTAAGCTCTCGTAAGAGAGACAGAAGATAGCGGCAGATAGTGGGCAGCTTAAGGCAGGCAGATCGCAGCCTGCTGCAGGAACACGTCCGCTCGCCAAAGAGTAAGTTGAACCTGCGGAAAAGATCCTGCAGCTGGCGGCAGAAACTATTCAGCTCTTCGCAGGCAGACGGCAGCTCGCGGCACTGAGATGGCACTTCACCGTAAAGGGAAGGCAGATTGCTGCAGAGAGACAGCAGCTCGTGGAAAACACTCGGCAGTTCACTGCAAACACATAAAAGCACGCGACAAAGTGAAGGCAGTTCACTGCAAAGTGACGGTAGGTCGATGCAGTGATCTGTTAGCTTACGGCAGAGACGTGGCAGCTCATGGCAGGGAGTAAGTAGAGAGGGGAGCTCGAGGTTGAGATAGGAAAGCTACTGGCAAAGAGACGGCAGCTAGCTGCAGAGTGTGTCAGCAGCTTCTGCCACCTACGGCGAGCTGCCACAAGCTGCCGCTGGCTACTGCGAGCTGACGCCTGCTGCCGTGAGCTAATGCAAGACGCTGGGAGTTGCCTCTAGGTGCTGCTAGATGCCGGGAGCTGCCGCAAGCTTCCGTGAGCTGTCGCCAACTGCCAATATCTGTCGCAAAGGGCAGGAGATTCTGCAAACTGCCGCTAGATGTCATCTTCCTTCTGCCGTATGACATCTCTATGCTGCGAGGTCATGCCTCTTTGCTGTGAGCTACCGAATCTCTTTCACGAGCTGCTGCGAGCGGCCTTGATGTGTCTCGAGGTGCGAGGGGTGCCGCGAGGGGTGCCCCGAGGGTTGCCCCCAGGGTTGCTGCGAGGGGTCCCGCGAGGGGTGCCACGAGGGGTGCCCCGAGGGGTGCCCCGAGGGGTGCCCCGAGGGGTGCTGCGAGGGGTGCCGTGAGGGGTGCCCCGATGTGCGCAAGGTACATGAAGTGCCGTGAGGTGCCGTGACAAACCGTTGGTATCTGCTGAAGCCACAGATAGACTGAATGCTTGCTTTCCCGATATTCGATCCCCGATGCCGGAAAACTTCTTGAAACTAAATGACAATAAAACCGAACTGCTGCTCATAGGAAACCATAAGCCTGTGGCTATATCAAAAGGCTGAGCCCTTCTAATAGGTGCTGCTGTTGTGCAACCATCACCACGTGATCGAAATTTAGGTCTCGTTTTCGACTACTGCCTCAATTGTAAAAGCTTCATTCAGAAGACTACTGTTACAGCTAGCTATCAAGTCCGATACCCAATCAATAATATGAGCTGTCCTCCACAGTGGATTTTAAAAAACCTAACTAGTGCCTTAGTTCTGTCTCCGCTTAATTATAGTAAATCCCGTCTGGCTGAACTACCAAAAAAAAGCAATTAGGCAACGGCAGCTTACAATGAAGATGGCTGCAAGGCTAGTCTTTAAATCCCAGAGGTTTGAGCACTATCCGTTTTGCTAAAAGAGCTGGGATAGATGGCGGTTTAGCAACGGATATAGAGCACTGTTCTTACACTGACCCACAAGGCCCGACACGGCTTGTCTTCTTCATACCTAGCTGAACTGCTGCATCAGTTTCAGCTTGTTCGCACCATCAGGTCCTGCATGGGCAAAAAGGCGGTTTCTTTTCACCACTTAATTACCGGTGGTGACAGAAGCTTCAGTTCTGCAGGTCCTAGACTGTGAAACTCACTTCCACATTTTTTACGAAACGACAACTACTCACCTACTGCCGACAATGGCTCATCGTTATCAGTGGTCCTGAGATGCCACTTCCATGCTACTGTCTACACCAACTTCTCTCCTTACTCTGCTATGCTTCCCATTTTCTCTTTGTCGAGTAAGCCGAAGTCTGTTGGTTACCGAATGCTTACCAAAAGACGCTTACGCTGTGAGTGTGCTATACAAAACTCTCCTGCGTAACACCGACATGGTCTTATGACTTTGTGGTGTTACAGCCGGAGATACTTTACATAATATTACGGGCGGGAGTAGATCACATGACCGAGTGGTCATTCACCCATGCCTCTACTCAATCAGCTATGAGCCGTGATGGAACAATAGGTAAGGCGGTTGCTTTCACGACTTCGGTCCCAAGGTCGTGGGTTCGATTTCTGCGGTGGGCGATCCTTTATCGCCACTGCAAGCGGTGGTGAAAGCCGTAAAGGCTCTTCTGTCGCTATACTAAAAGAGGCTGTTTAATCAGCTGGAATGACGACCCGGCCGCAGAGGCCTTATGCACTTTTGCCCTGTCAGGCTAGGGTGGGGTAACATGGCGGTGATCCTACGCCCACAAAGGCTCACACCCAGTCACTCAGCTGTAACCAATGCGACGACATCAAATGATTTATCCGCAAAGCGGATCGAAAAGCGTGCGCTCGAACCGGATTTTGTTTTCCGGAGGCAAAGAAGTCACATTGGAAGGCTCAGATGAAATCGCTGGCTTTAAAGTAGGCGATGGTGTATGTATGTATGTATCTCCATCTATAACTCCGAAAAATCACAAAGACCATGTGGGTGTTAGGCAAGAATGATTTTCTATAGCGCATTCACAACCTAAGTGGCTTTCTTCATGCAATCAGTAGCCCACGGACTTCGTCTCACCCAACAAAGAAAACGTGGGAAGCATAGCAATAGCCCCCCTCAACATCGAGGGTCCCGCACTCTACCGAATTTTCCCATACAACTACACTTCGTCCTCACCAGTTATTCCCAAATCTTGCTTATCTGATTACATGCTGATCTCATTCAGTCAACTATGTGTGCCTCCTCCTATAGAGTTACCTGTGAATCATGAAAGTTCAAGACTCTTGACAGCGATGCCGTCCATGCGAGAATAGCTGCTTCACCTCGGCTGGTCAATCTACTTCACGACACGGCATCATTGGAATATTGCTACAACATGACACGAGCTGACATTTTCAACGAGTTTTTACCCATGACTAAGAGCACTGTGCTCTCTCGCCCACCACAGACATTAATCCATTAATCTAGCTAGATCTACTAAGCACAAGCTTTAAAAAGCTTTGAAAAGATCAGGATTGATAGCCTATTGACAGTTATAATAGGATTTCTGTAGATCGCACTAATTAATTATATCAAAGGTCAAGTCTAGCTTCTCTCAATTCCATGTAGCACCTAAACGTCTAAATTCAAGCAGCTCACTAGTGACCTCATCTTGATGTTCGTCTCAACCAAAGAAGACAACTAGTCTTTTGAACCCTATTTCTGCTGTCCTGCTTCTACGAAGCACTGATCTGCTGCTGCCACGCTTAATTAATATCATTAATGTCGTTAGCCTCAAGTCATGCCCCTGCACCTTTTTAGAAAAGCTTTAGTAAGGCCACTACTCAAGAAAGCAACACTAGACCAATAGAAATTTAGCACATACCTCATTGACTCTCTGCTTTTGTTCTTATAAACGACACAGGGACGAGTCTTGGCAGACCAGCTGAACTGCTATATTGAAACTTCAAACCTTGCTGGTAAGTTTCTGTCTAGTTTTAGAACTAATCACTCTACATAGTCAGGATTGCTTCGGATGTACTACGTCCAATTTATGAATGCAGACATGGGTGAAGTATCCATGCTTGATCTTTTGGCAGTATCGATTGCCAGGTCCTCCTTGAGGGCCTCTCATCCCGCCTGGGAACTATTGGCACTTCATTGCAATCTTTCAAGTCGTATCTCAGTTGAAGACTCCAGAGTATTGATGTGAATGGACACAGATCATTCGAGGTACCTCTGAAATATTAAGTACCTCAGAGCTCCGTAATTGGTCTGGTTCTTTTGATGGTGTATACTCTTCCTCTTACCAATGTGAGTGTAAAGCAGAATCTAGGATTTCACTTCTCAGCGAATAACATTTAGTTGTAAATTTACTTTTATCCCTCTCACCTCTCGAGCACGTCAAACTCTCTCTACTCCCTCGCTGCGTTTATTGATGACACTCACACATAGATGGCAGAAAATTTTTCTTAATCTGAATTCTGATATAACCAGCTTACTAGTTGTGGGCAAACTAAGCGTTATTCAGCAATTGTAAAGGTTAACGCTCAAAATCGGCTCTGCCATTATATCGCCTGTTGAACCTGCAAAACATGCAGGTGTCATGTTCAAAAGTGACCCTTTATTAGACGACTACATCAGCTCCACAATCAAGTATGCCTACTTTCAGCTACGTGAAATTACTAAAACACGAGCTTGTTTAGACAGAGATACCACATGTAAGTTGTTCCGAGCATTTGTGACATCCCGCCATGACTTCTCTGAACCACTGCTTGCAGGCATACTGGCCTACCCATTCAGGTGCTTATTGCTGGTGCAAAACTCTGCAGCTAGGCTTGTCTGTCGTGAGCGTAGCAGTTGCTATATCACACCACTTCTCGCCAATCTGCACTGCCTTCCAATGACTTATATGTCCCTTCACTCTTTGGCTCCACCCAACCCATCAAATCTACAGTGCCACCAAGCTAAGCATCATACCACCCGCTTTTCGGAATCTAACTTTGTATTTACCGCGTTCCGACATTAAATCCCTCGGAGACCGTGCATTTAGTTCGTGTGCTCCCAAATCCTGGAACTCACTCAGGAATTGCGTCACGACATCACCTGACTTGACAACATTTAAAAAGAAATGTAAAATGCACCAAGTTACCACAGCATTTAGTGGGTCCGTTTGATTTGTTCTGTGTGTGCTTATGAGTGCTGACACAGTGCATGCTGCCACTAACCACACTTGCATGCTGACCCTGAACATGTCACCTCTAACCATGCTATTTCTGTTGTATATTGAGCATGCTATTACTAACCCATTCGATCCTGTTTCCTTTTTAGCAAAGGTAAAGCGCCTATAAAGAGATTGAGTTCTCTGAGGGCGCTTTATCAAGGATTTTATTATTGTTATTTGTATTTACAGAGCTGACTGTGGTTTTGCTTCACTAAGAGTGGTAGTGCCTGTTGTTTACCAAAATCAACTGCCTTCTTATTGAAATCAACTATCTTGTCAACAAGTCTTGCTCCAACGAGCGTTTTTAATAACCTCCATGCAGTTTTGTAAAGCTCATCTTGCTCTCTACATTAATCCGTATCTAATTTTAACGTTGATTAAAGTTTACCTTGGTAGAAACAGTTTTCCATTCCAATCTGCATAACTAAACTGGTAACTTATTATTTCTTATAGCACATCAAAATTGAGATCTAAAAAGATGGATTGAGAATGTGCATGTCTACTTTTCTGCCTGAAAATGCATTCTCCAATTCCGTGAATAAGAGAGCTTCACACTGCTTCTTATTCTTCTTATTGTAATAATTCTTGCTCAAATCCACCAAACTACCATTTGCTCTAACTTTATTGACATCTACGTTAGATGGTATTTGCATCGTGTTCCACGCTATATACGTCTGAGAAACATACGTTGCTTTCTCAATGTCTTTGTAAGGCACTCGGTCTACCTTTGCAGAATCAAAGGAACCTTGCAAGTTGGAAAAAAAATCATGAGTATCACTGCTATAGCTAGTTTTAACGCTTTTGATCAAGGAAACACCATATAGTCGACCTTTATTCGCACGATATACCTGCCATCTCCATTTAGTTAGAATGTGTACTTATAGCTAATGCCAGCAGTGGCCAAGGGTCTATATAAAGTCATTGATACTAAATCACTTTCGCCGAAACCAGGTGCGACTGTAAAATAGAATCAATCACTGTCGCCTTTAGGCTTGTAATTTAATGCGTTATTCGTTGCAGCGATATTAGATACTGGCATAATCACATAAATAAACTCTATTCCGTGGAAGCAAATTTCTGTAGACCCTTTAGTGCAAATCTGTGGATTCATAGTTACACTTTATTCAGATTTGTGGCTATAACAGCTGACGAGTTTAACATTACCCATTATATACCAACTCTCTAGTATTTCTGTGTCTACTAAGATTTCGTCTACGGTAAAGTACAAGGGTAGTTAACTCGGATTTGCATACCAAGTTCTGATATATATCAAAGATTTTGTGAATAAAACGTGATATTTAGGAAATATAGATTCATAAGACATCAATTCACCAGGACCGAAAGCAAAGATGAACTTTCTCGTTGTTTGAGTTCCGTTACTGTAGCTCCTAGAGTTTTCCATGCTATAACTTTGCTGCCACATATCTATAAATTATAAGTTTTGGTACTTGCACCGAAAATATTGAAACGTATTCCGAAACAAATTGCACTATAAGTTCCACCAACACCATCATGGTGCATTGCTATATATATATGTATATATATATATATATAGATAGATAGATAGATAGATAGTTAGATAGATAGATAGATAGATAGATAGATAGATAGATAGATAGATGTATATACATATATATATATATTGCTATATATACATATATATATATATATATATATATATATATATGTTATAGCAATGCACCATGATCATGCTGATGGAACTTACAGTGCAATTTGTTTCGGAATACGTTTCAGTATTTGTGGTGCAAGTACCAAAAATTATAATTTATAGATATGTGGCTGCAACGTTTGGATCGGTGGTATAAGCTTCACCTGTAAATCATAAAGCTGAATTAATTGATTGACTCGTTCAGTAAGTGATTTCAGGAGGAAGAGGGATCCATCCTTTCAACTTATTGGTATTAGCACCTCTTTGCAATTTTTCAGTGCTCCCTTTTTGCACTTTAGTGTTATTGATATTATCTATCATACAAGTTGATCATTTTTCATCCATAAACGCTTAATATTTGCCAGGTCCCAACGTTATAAGTCACTCAGATCCTCAAGCAAATCTACAGGTGAAAGAATTGTTAACGTCATGAATATTCAGAAGATAAATCTATCCTAATGCTTTTTTGGAACAGTCCATGCCAATTCATTTACCATTATTGATGGACTAAAAGTTATGAAAATGCTCACTATTTTACCTGTAAATGATAGCATGTATCCTCTAGTTACTGCCCTCATATTATTGAGTGTGTCATATACCTCTTTTCAATCGCTCACAGAATCTTTGCAATATCTCCCATAGTCTTTTATTTATATTCATTATACATTTTCTAGAGCCTTGCTAATCTCACCAAAATAATCTACTAAAATGAAATGGAATTAATAAGGCAAGTGTTAGCAATAGCAAGCTCTTTAATTAAAAAAATTATTTAACCTCTCACATCTTTAGATTTTTTTAACACGGGCACGATATCTACGTTTTTTCTTCTCGGTGTTGATAAAAATAACAATAATATAATTAAAACAATGCACTTGATAAAGCGCCATCAGAGAGCTCAATCTCTTTCAAAGGGCTTTACAATTGCTGCATAGGGAAACGTGATTGAATGGTGAGTATTATCATGCTTGATAAACAGCATGAATAACATGGTTAGGGGTGATTTGCACAGGGTCAGCACACATAAGCACATGAAGGACAAATCACAGGGACACGCTAAATGCTGTCCTAAATAGGTGTTATTATAAGTTCTTTTTAAATTTGGTCAAGTCAGGGGATATTCTGACGCAAGTTGGAGGGCGTTCCAGGCTTTGGGAGCATTCGAACTAAGTGCATGGTCTATAAAGTATTTGAGGTTTGTACGAGGTACTGGTAAAGTATTGGATTCCGAAAAGCGGGCTGTACGATGCTTGGCCTGGTGGGAGAATAGATCTGAGAGATAGCCTGAAGCCAAAAAAAGAAGTGACCTAAAAGTGAGCGATAAAATCTTGAAGTCAATCCGTTGCTTGACTGGTAGCCAGTGCAGGTCGGCGAGAAGTGGTATGATGTGGCAACTGCAAAGCCTACGACAGACAAGCCTAGCTGTGGAGTTTTGCACCAGCTGTAGTCACTTGATTGCACGAGCCGGTAGGCCAGCTGGCTGTGAGTTACAGAAGTCAAGACTGGATGTCACAAATGCATGGATTACTTAGACATAGTATCCTTATCTAAACAAGCCCAAATTTTAGAATTTGATGTTAATGGTGCTTCGTAAGGCGTATCATTGGTGGGTTGGGAGCTAATGATAAAACTTATTCTATTGGTAGATTTTTAATTCCTACCATATTTAGCTTTATTCAAACTTGAATGTGCTTATTCCAAGTAGGAAACATCACGAGTACTTTTTTTTACATCTTTACTGAATCTTTACCTCCACTCTTTAGTTTCCAGGAGGAAAAGCATCCATCAATCTAAGTTTGTTGAAGGTAGCTGTAGACCTGACATTAGGAGTACCAGTGCTAATATGGACTCGTTGAATTTGAGCAATGATTTCCCTATATTCCAACAACATATTTTTTGTTTCTTCGCTAAGAGCATTCACTATAGAAGAGTTAATAAAATTTCTAGAAGCATATATATTTAAATATATATCCGTCATTCACTTTCCGAGTGACTGCCAAAAACGTTCTGCTGACGTAGGCAGCATGGACTTTAATCTCAGATGCTCTAGCTAAGGCTACTAGCAAAGATTGTATTGCAGCAATCAACTCAACACCACATCTGATAAATCGCTGATATCAGAAGTGCAATGGTTTCTAGACATCGTGATAGCTCGTTTTTCAGGAGGTACTTCCGCCAAGTTTCTTCTTATGATGCATCTTTCAATGTCTGCATCTTAGGTTCATCCTAATAAAGTCTAGCATTATTATTTCACTTAATATTGTTAAAATATTCTTCTTGTCCTTTAAAACACTTTCTGCTTTGACTCATCTTCTACAAAAATAGATAAAAAACAGTGCATAATTACTATTAATATCTGTACTTCAAAATTTTCCGTTGGAATCTTCTTTTGTGAGATTGATAACGCAGTAATCGTATCTACTCATAGTGCTATTATTAACCCAAATTCTGTACTTTCCGTTTTTCACGTTACTGGCATACGTCGTACGTTTTCTATGTATATTTTATTTAGCTTAAGCATTATGATGATGCTTGCACTGTTTCTAATTTCACTTCTAGGTATTTCGGTAAAGCCTTGAGACAAGTAAAACATGTTTAGCTTTTCATGAATACCTCTTGTCAAATATTCTAAAACATGCGTCTGATCTTCAGTGATCAAATCATCCAACATTACCACGCTTTCATCAGATTTAGGAAAGTGTGTTTTCCAGGCAAGATTTCATTTCGATTCCTTCTATTCATTTGAATGTGCCCTTACCTTTTTATCCGACATCTGCTTGATTCCTTTGTACAAATCCTTGTCTCAACTGCTAGCCCAGATTTAGCATCAATCATAATTCAAACGAAGCTTTCTATCTTCGCTAGGACGCAATATTCAGTTACATAAGTGTGGCGTTTTGCCGCATCTAGGTTCCATAACTAGACTGTGTATTGGATTGCTAAGTTGAGGATCTAAGTGATTAATTTTAGAATCCAATCAAAAAATGGATAGGTCTAAATTTGCAATCACGTCCTATAAATTTATCTAATTATATTGCAGAATATGTATTGCCTCAAGTTTAAACACAAAAAGGAACAGTTGGTGAATTTTGCGAAGAGATTGCAACTCCAAGAGCAACCTCGTGGCTCGCTCACAGGTAAATTTATTACGTGCGGATCGAAGAAAACTCAATTCACGAGTCTCAGAAGTAGTGGTGCAGGTGTATGTCCCTCTTCCTGAAAAGAACAAGAGCTATTATGCTCAAGTTTGGTATCATGGAAAAACGTAGAAATGAAATGCCTAATATGACCTTACTTTCAATAAACAAGTTGGGAATGTTGCGAGACAGTTTAAATCTACAAACTATTGTGGTCTTACATTATTTTAAGGAGAAAACGCACCTCCTCTGAACTTGGGAGAATTTATAAAGAGTAAAGAATATTCAGAATCTCTTCTGTACTTATGAAATTAATTGGAGATGCAATAGAAGCTAGGTTAGGATCGGGTAGGAATTCAGGAAACAGACAAGAGACATAAAATAGAGAGAAAATAAAAAATAAGGAAAGAGACCATGAACATGTTTAAAAGAACTTTATGAACTATTTACAGCTGTTTAGAATCTCTTAAAAGACTAAGTCTTAGACTTTGCCGATGGGGATATAATGCATTACTTTAAGTAAGCAGGGATGCAAAAATTTAGAGATATGCTTGCTCGAGATGAGTTGCATAGAAAGGAAACTAAACAAATTTTGGATATGTAATATGCGTAATTAAAGCTATGCCTTTTTCTCGCCTCCTGACATAAGAGTGCTCTCACATGCATTCGTGTTCGTTACAGAATTCTTCTGAATTCCGAAGTTCTTGCGAACATCGTATACGAAATCAATACAGCTAAGACCTGATTAAAGTTATTCTGATTGTTATTTGACAGTAGCACGTAAGAAATTACGTGCTTATCGATATGTAAACGCTTATCGCTTCTGGATTCTGAGTCTCCCATGCAGGCAACTGTTTTAGCTATGCCGGCGGATAGGAACCTGCATGTTAGTTATGATCATCAGCAGCTCTAACAGCTTCGCCATCGTGAATCAAATGCATTTCTAGATATTAATGCTGTTTTTAAGATTCGTGAACTAAGCATGAACGAAAGAATAGCGCCCCGAGCCGCTACAGTGACCTGAACCGCCAGCTCAGACGCTGTTCGTTGGGCGGGAACTGCGAGCTGAGTACCGGCTCTTTGGTATTCCTAGCATTGTCTCTAACCGCTCAGCATGTTCGCCACATGAGTCACTGTGAATCTCTCTAATTTAGTGGTAATCAGGCCTGTTATAACTTCATCGGCCAAACTTAACGCTTGCCTTTTGAATCCTCGCTCGGTGTGCAATAAACCTCTAGTAATAAGCGACCTAATTTCTGAAAACTGTCAACCTGCTTGCCCTAACTGAAACATGGTTAAAATCATTAAACAGCCCAAAAATTAAAGACCCTACTCGAATGGTTTCTCATTATTTCGCACCCCTAGATCAATCAAAACTGGAGGTGGATTTGCAGTAATTGTGCACTCGAAATTCGACTTTAAGTTATTTGAAGTACCCTCGAAGCAGTTTTTTTTAATCAATTGTCTTTCTCTCACCCGAAAACAAGCAACCGATAATGGCGGTAGTCTAACGCCCACCAGGTACCAAATCTTCCTTTATCTCAAGTTTCTCCGATCTCTTTTCGATTCTGTGTGCATAAAAACTATCTTTCCTCATTTTGGGTGATTTCAGCCTTCACTTTGATAACTTATTTGACACATTCAGCACTGAATTTCGTGCTTTGACTTACTCTTAGTCTCTTGTGGCTCATTTACATAGCCCTACTCACATCAAGGGTCACACAATCGACCAGATTTTCTGATACAACGGCACTTTGTCATCACCAATTATTACCAAATCCTTCTTACCTGACCACATGCTGATCTCATTCCATCTACAGTGTGTGCCTACCTCCTCTAAAAAAAATGTGAATCGCGAAACCTCAAGACCCTTGACATCGATGGTGTCCGTGCAAGAATATCTGCTTCGCATCTGCTGCTCAGTCCTCCCTCGGATCCGTCATCATTGGTAGATAGCTACAGCACGACACTAGCTAACACGCTCGACGAGTTTGCTTCTCTGACTAAGCACACTGTGCGTCGTCGCCCAGACGGCCTATGGTTTACCACAGACATTAAACTAGCCAGCTCTACTACGTGAAAGCTTGAAAAAGCATACACAAGATCAGGATTGACTGTCTGTTGACAGGCATATGAAGACTAGTGTAGGTCGTACCCATCGATCCTAGCTAAGGCCAAGTCTAGCTTCAATGAAAAATATTGATAAGTCACAGATGCACCATCCAAAAATGCTGATGTCGACGATCAACCATCTCCTCAAACACTCCCACAATAGATCCTTACCTGATGATCCTTGTGATTATCTAGCCGATCGCTTCTCTCGATTCTTTGTGCATGAGGTAGACAAGATCAGGGAGCCCATCCCTGCGACGACATCATCAAGCATAGAATGCTGTTCCCCGATTTATGACTGCTCATCAATGTCTACATTTAAGCAGGTTTCTAGTGATCTCGTCCTGAAGGTAATATTCCAATCAAAAAAGACAACAAGTCCTCTCGACCCTATTCCCACTGTCCTGCTCCTACGTTGCATTGATCTGCTGCTGCCATGAATAACTAACATGATTAATATGTCCTTAGCCTCAGGTCAGGTCCCAGCACCTTTCAAAAAAGCTGTAGTCAGGTGACTTCTCAAGAAAGCTACACTGGACCAAGATAACTTAAGCAACTACCGTCGAGTCTCCCTTCTACCACTCCTATCAAAGACACAGGAACGGGTCGTGGCGGACCAGCTGAACTCATATATAGAAAACCTCACACCTTGCTAGTAAGTTACAGTCTGGCTTTAGAGCTAATCACTCCACAGAGTCAGCATTGCTTTGGATGTAAAACGACATACTTAGGAATGCAGACATAGGTAAAGTGTCTCTGCTTGTTTTGGACGATCTTTTGCCAGCTTTGTATACTATCGATCACGATGTTCTTCTGGAGCTCTTTTCATCTCGCCTGGGCATCACTGGCATCGCTCTACAATGGAATATGGGTTCCTCAGATCAACTCCCCCACCAGGCCAAGCATCGTACCACCCGCTTTTCGGAATCCAACAGTCTACCGATACCTCATACAAACATAAAATTCTTTGGAGACCGTGCATTTACTTCGTTTGCTCCAAAAGCCTGGAACTTCCTTCCGACTTGCGTTAGAACATCCCCTGAATTGACCATATTTAGAAAGAACTTAAAAACACACCTGTTTAGTACAGCATTTAGTGAGTCCCTGTTATTCGTCCTTCATGTGCTTATGCGTGCTGACACTGTGCATGCTGCCACTAACCACATGTGCATGCTGACCCAATGCCTGTCACCCCTAACCACGTTGTTCATGTTGTTTATCAAGCATGATATTACTCACGATTCAATCGCGTTTCCCTTTGCAGCAAATGCAAAGCGCCTAGGAAGAGATTGAGTTATGTAAGGACTTTTTATCATGTGCATTATTATTATTAATGCAATATACTTTTCAATCAAAGTGGAAGCGAATCCTAAATATTACTTTTATTTTGATTTGCTTGACGAACCCTCTCCGCCTTAACTAGAAAAATAATTTGGGGACTGCAAATTTTTCTATAAGGAATTAACAAAAATACCATTAAACTGACAGTAGCAGATGTTCCCTTGAATTTCTGACACTCATGCACACGCTTAATGACGACTTTTGGTTAGTTATGGGGAATGCTTTGGATGAGTAATTTTTCATTAAAAAAAATTATTTTTATGGTATAGAAAAATCTCTTTCAAGAGACTGTAAAGCAAACAAGTGAAATCAAATCAGTTACAGTTCACACTAGAAGAATATTTATTTATAAAGAATTTCTCTTCAAGATTATGTTGCAGCACAGAGAAACCGCTAACAGTAAGCATTGTCTCAATCCTCTGTCACTGCTTATTCTATCGAGTCAGTTAAAAACAAGATCGTTTTCCTGGCGGATGAAGCCTCTAAGAAGTTAGGAAGTAGGAATACCGTAGAGAAGTTTGTAGGCGTCAGCGTAAAATGTATCAAAGGAAACGAAACATTACTTTACACAACGGACAATACTAAAATCAAAATTAAAAACGCAGAGCAAGTCGTAAACTCTGAAATTACTTTTTGATTGCGGAATTAGTGGATGGATCCTACGCTTCAAAGAATACATACGGAGAAGACTAACTCAGTTATAAGATAAAATTTGATAAAGTGAAAGTGTGTCAATTCTAATTAAAAGTTATTTTAGATATGATTGACATTAGCGGATTAAAATTATTTTACATTTTTAAGTCTATCTCATAGGTTTAAGAACGTATTCCCGATCGCAGGTTATTTCAGCATTTCCTCTAGAAGCGACAGCTTCATCGATTGATCTCAAGTCAATGGTATGAATTGCTTGTCCATTGAAAGTTATCCTAAATCTGAACTTTCCGTTGTCCTTACTTTGTGAAATTCCACAAGCTCCATTTTCATGATATATACACGTGCAAGTATAATTTGCATTTGACTTACGGAAGTTAACCTTATATTACTTTGATGATTATCAGCCCTCTTACAATGTACGATCTATTTCATAAGCACCGGTACAATCATACGATCTATTTCATACGCACCGGGATGTATACCAGTGTACATAGAGAATACAATTCAATGAAAACCCAAAATCTCTCCTTATGCACTAGCTCGTAAGTATCCATTAATTTTCATTCCAACTCTAGAAATTGGTCCGATCCCCAGCCATGCTTTTCCTGCCATGAGAGCATTTACTTTTTCAGCGCCTTTGCACATATACTCAGGTTGACTAGAGTCGTCGCTGAGTTTAGTTACAGCTTAATTTATAATTTTCGATCAGATAGATTTCGCGACTACGTATACTTTGGTTCTTTTAGATCAAGAGTATTGCTGTAATTAATATCATGCAATTTACATACTTTTCTAAATTATTGACACACCTAAATCCCTTAGCAAAGCATTCCTTACCTTTAGACCAGGGGCTTCGATATGACATTTACCGGTATCAAAAAACTTTCTCCAAGAATATTTTCACCAGGATTTCCTTTAAGTAGAGACGTATTTCTTTCCTTAAGACTGAATAGTTAGGTGGCTACTGTTTCTATGAATCCAAAACCAAATTTTAACGAGTGCCTATGTGCTTCGGATAAGGTAATTTTTAAACCGAATCTTGACTATGCATTATTTTTTTACATTTTCCTTGAGCACGAGTAATGATCGATGAATCTGCAAGACTAGGATTAAGTATAGCTTTGAATGGTAAGTCTATAGCCCGTAGAGAAGCTAAACTGTTTGCAATGATGCATGCGTCTCTGATGTCTGAGAGCATCATTCTTGCTTATACGTGCATTTTTTATAGTATTCTTTTTATGTTTAGGCACAACGTTTTGAATACAGCTTTAAGTTTTAGCATTGCATCATATATCTCATCGTGCGATTTACCTTCAGTATATAATGTTGCTAACGAAATTGCTGATTCTGCTTTATAGTCACAAGCCAATGTACAATCAATTTTGAAACGCTTTGCTTTATTTATTTGAGCTTAAGGTTAGGAGAGTTGTCTCCTCAAAATTTCTCGACGACATTAATTCCTTTTTCAAGATAATTCCATTTCGGAAAAATACGTCCCTGCACTCACTTACCGAGACCCCCCTGCCCACGTGCGCCCACACAGAACATAAAATGCTAGCCACGGGCTTTATGCAACTGTATTCGGCGGCGTTCACCAAATTCTCCTGGCTCTGACTCACTCTGTCCTGTCAATCGCTCAAGAACAGCCCCCTCCGACCTTGCTTTCCGAGAAAAAAAGTCCGGGAACTGCCGACGATGGTGTCGAAATGGGGTGGAAGACAAAGAAAAAACCTCTGTAACATTGCTCTACTTTTACACAACTAACAGGGACAATAGGGTGGGCAGCCCTGCCAAAATCAACCAGCCTGCTGGTCCTACCACGACTGCTGCATAATCTTGCTCGAAGCTCGATAACGCAGGTGCGTTTTAATCACCTCTTTCGTTTCCGCTGGAACCGTCTACCAAAATCACTACATCCTAGATGAAGCAGATTCTTTTCAGTCACCTTTCTCGTGCTTACGGAAACCCGTCCAGCATTTCTCGGACGGCTGGCAGACACAACGACCTTAGGCGAACACTGCCTTATTCTCAAATAGCTTGCCAGGAATACAGGGTTTTTCTGCTTACCGAAACCTGAATGAAGCCCTGCTCAGGTACTCAGGTAGCAGTATATCTGTGGTCACCCTACCCGGACGTGTATTCTTTCAGTCTATGCGTTCTGACAAGGTTGGTGGGATGGTCGCAATAGTTTTTTCGTTAATCATTTGGCTGTAAGAAAGGCAGTTTTTCGCACGGGCCATCGCTTAGATCGATTGCAATCAGGTTCACTCAGTGCAAGATAGTGCCTCTCGCAATTTTGATATACTAACCTTCATCCGGCTGTCTCAACTTGTTTATAGAATAGCTTTCGGAGTTTCTCTCTGAAAATGGTGTGCCTGATAGGCAGGTACTGATTGCTGGATACTTTAATATTCTCGCTGACAACCCTAGCCACAGCCAAATCCATTCATTTATTGACTGTCTGGAGAACATTGGTCTAGTTCCTCACGTTAATTCACGTCGGTTTGCCACATGTAGATCTTGTGATCACAAAGGGTGTCTGCCCCACTGACCTTGTAGTGTGCCAGCAGACCCTCTCGGATCACAGTTCAGTGTCGTTTACTTTTTGTGCTCCGTTGAACATGCATAGTAATGCCGAGTTTATCCAGCGACGTAACTTTAAAAGCATTGACCAACACAAATTTTTGAAATCTGCATGAGATGCAGATCTTCTTGATCCGCACCCAGACTGGACCGACAGCATCGATATCCTCACTGATGCAGTGAACATGACACTTTGGAGAGCTCTTGACGAGCCGGCTCCCGCATAGCATGTCCGTACACATAATCATGAAGATTCCTTTCAATTTACAAAATCTTTACAAAATCCACCATCTTAAGCACAAGTTTGAACGTCGTTTCCAGAAAACTTGGTCTGGTGCAGATCTAGTCAATTTTGTAGACTTCCTTCTAGATTACGCCCGGAAGAATAAAAAATTCAGGGCTTCTTTTTCGCAAAAACAAGTTGAATTCCTGCCAGTCGCACCCAAAACAGATCTTAAAGACTGTAAACAATTTACTGGTAAATGCCGAGAGTTCTCCTTTCCCATATACTAACGGCTCAGCTGAAAATTGTTCAACCTCCTTTACTGAAAAAATTGTGCACATTCGTGCTTCCATAAAGCGCCCTCCGAATAATTCGATTGCAGAATCGCAACCTGTGACATTCCTTCAAACATTTGCCGAAGTTGCTTCATGCGATGTGGCTACCTTATAAAAGTCTAGTAAAAATAGCACGTCTCCTGAAGACTCTATACCATGATATCTACTGTCTTCAGTGGGAGACCAACGTTTCCAAGGCGTTACCGAGATTTTTAATGATTCTCCGGAAAAAGGGTGCCTAAGCTCCTAATACCCAAGTTCCTAATACCTAAGTTCCTAATACCCTGAGTTTATAATACCTAAGTTCTTCAAGCCTGCAACCGCTAGTCCGATATGTAAAAGCCTGGATTAGATGCAGAAGACCTTGAGAACTATTTCCTAGTTTTCCCTTCTTCTCTGCTTTCAATGGTGCTTGACAAGAATTTCTCTAAGCATCTGGCTGCACGCATTAAAAAGAATGAAATGCCAGAAAAATTTCAATCGGGATTTAAGCGGCAGCACTCCCTGAAACTGCTCTCCTCGTTGCTAATAATGACACCCCATGCAGGTACAATGACAGGAATGTTATTGCCCTAGCGATGCTAAAGCTCCTAGCTACCCTCGACACCATTGCTCACAATTTCCTACTTAAAGTATTAAGAACAACGATATATCTGGCCGACGAGGCACTGGTGTGGTCAAAATCGCACTTGTCTGATCTTGTTCAATCCGTGTCGTGTAGGAGTCAGATCTCATTCACTAGACCAGTCACATGTAGAGTCCACCGAGGGTCCGTCCTCGGTCTGTAGCTGTTATCCACTTATACTCATCCTCTTGAAAAATTAAACAATGCCCAATGAATAGGATATCATTTGTATACTGATGGATACTCAGTTTATTTGTCATTCAAACCGTCAGAATCTGCTGCCGCAACTGATAAACTGAATGATTGCCTCGCTGAAATTTGATTCTGGATGATCAAATATTTCTTGAACTAAACGACGACAAAACTACACTGCTGCTTATAGGGTGCTTTAAGGGTTAGGCTTGATTAGCAGGCTTTGCTCTTCTAATATGCGATGCTGCTGTGCTACCATTACCACGTTCTCGGAAATTTAGGAGTCGTCTTTCACATCTGCCTAAAATGTAAAAGCTTTGTTATGAAGACTGTATGCACAGCTAGCCATCACGTCCGATCCATATTTCAGATTACGAGCTCTCTTTCACGATAGCCTGCAAACAATTAACTAGCTCCTTATTCCTGTCTGTTCTATGTTATTGTAATTTCCTTTTGGCTGGCCTACCGAAAACGCTCCTCGGCCTCTGCAGCTGGCTCTGAAAATGATCTGCAAGTCTATTTTGTGAGTCCCAGAGGTTTGACCACTTGTCTCCTTTGCTAAAAGAGCTAGGATGGCTGCCGTTTGATCAGTGGATACAGAGCAAAGTTGTTACACTGACCCACAAGGCCTGCCATGGCTTGGCTATTCCATACCTTGCTGTACTGCTGCACCTGTGTGAGCCTCGTCGTGCCCTCAGGGCCTATGTGGACAAGAAATTAGCTGTTCCATTTTCCCGCATAAAGAACGTTGGTGACAGAATATTTTAGCTTTGCCGATCTTAGACTGTGGAACTCAGTTCCACAATTCTTACACAACGACAACTACTCTCATGCTGCCGACTATGGCACATCCTTTGCACCAATCCTGAGTTGCTACTTCCATGCTACTCACTACCTCAACTGCTCTCCTGACTCTGCATTGCTTCCCACTTTTTTTTTATTGCATGAGATGAAATTTGTTGGCTACCGAATGCATGCAGAGAGCCGCTTAGGTAATGAGTTAGCTATACAAAACTTCTGCCTAACACCAGCCGTAGTCATTGTGGCTATGTGGAGTTACAGACAGAGGTACACATACGTATCGTTTGACAGGCCAGCCGATATCAATCACCTCATGATGCTACTACGACGGCTTTGTGCTTTTGCCTGATGCTCTAGGACTGAGTTGTTTCCTACCGAGGTGTTGTTCTGAGCCTTAAAATTGAGCCAGACCGGCACTGTGCTACAAATATTTGGTCAGTCTGCTACGGATTGTTGTAGATTACTGCTTAGAGCCGACGAATGGCAGTTGATTGCCAAGCATTGCCCGAGATTGTACGAGAAAAATCGGTAGAAGTGTTGTAGTTTCACTTTAAATATTGTGCTTTGCAATAAGCATTCAAAACTGGAGCTTCGAAAACCAATTTCGTTCCCATTTTATAGCGGTTTGTGGTATATTGGCATTGTGGTGCATTTCGGTGAATTGTCGTAAATTGTCGTGCATTGCCTTGCATTGCCATTCATTGCCTCGCATTGCCTTGCATTGCCTTGCATTGCCTTGGATTGCTGTTCATTGCCGTGCATTTCCGAGCATTGCCGTGCATTACCTTGCATTACCGTGCATTGCAGTTCATTGCCTTGCATTGCCTTTATTGCCTGTATTGCCGTCCATTGCTGTGCATTGCCGTGCATTGCCGTGCATTGCCGTGCATTGCCGTGCATTGCCGTGCATTGCCGTGCATTGCCGTGCATTGCCGTGCATTGCCGTGAATTGCCTGCGTTGCCGTATGTGGCCAATCATTGCCGTTCATTGTCGTTCATTGCCGTGCATAGCCGTGCATTGCCGTTCATTGTCGTTTATTGCCGTGCGGGCCTTTATCTTTGCAGCTCATTTGTCTGAGTGAACATTCAGTTAAGGACAGGAAATATGGTGTGTATATAAAGTCGAGATGTAGTACAATATTCGCTCGAAATTCAACGCAGCTACCTCAACGTCCTGTTGATTATAGCTTAATGAAAGTATATTGGGGTGAGTTCTTTCGAATGCGGTAATTCGTCAAACCTGGCTGCAAGTAGAGAAGCCGCGATGCCTATTTTTATGTTTTACGCCACACTTTTTTCATTCTGTTGCGATTCTGCTCGAGAATTTCAAAATGCATAGCATAAAATTCAAAAATAGACATCAAAAGATCATTCTCTCTTAGGCTTGCTTAAGAATTTCAAGATTCATAGCGTAAAATGCACAAATAAACATCCACGGATCTTTTTACATTCTATAGGAAATTGTTTTGCTAATTTGTTTATTGAGAGCCGTTTGTATCTAAATATGTATCCGTTTGTAAACTAAAGCATCAATATGATAATTATAATGATAAAAATAATATTAATGCACTTGATAATGCGCCCTCAGAGAACCTAATCTCTTTCTAGGCGCTTTACATTTGCTGCAAAGGGACCAGCAATTGAATGGTAAGTAAAATCATGCTTGAAAAACAAACAAAATGAATCATGTGGTCAGGGTTGACATGCACAGAGTCAGCATGCAAATGTGGTTAGTGGCAGCATTCACAGTGTCAGCACACATAAGCATATAAAGGACGAATCACAGGGACCCACTAAATGCTGCCCTAAATAGGTGTGTTTTTATGTTCCTTTTAAATGTGGTCAGGTCAGGGGATGTTCTGACACAGTTCGGGAGGGGTTCCAGGCTTTGGGAGCATATGAACTAAATGCATGGTCTCCAAAGGATTTCAGGTTTGTACGAGGTATTTGTTGACTGCTGGATTCCGAAAAGCGGGTGGTACGATGCTTGGCCTGATGGGGCAGTATATCTGAGAGATTGCCATTGAATGAAGGGACGTAAAGGTGAGCGACAGAACCTTGAAGTCAATCCGTTGCTTGACTGGTAGCCAGTGCAGGTCGGCGAGAAGTGGAGTAATGTGGCCACTGAGACGCTCACGACAGCCAAGCCTAGCTGCGGAGTTTTGCACCAGCTGCAATCGCCTGATCGCACATGCTGGTAGGCCAGTAAGCAGTGAGTTGCAGAAGTCGAGACTAGATGTCACGAATGCATGGACGAACCTGGACGTGGTATCCTTATCTAAGCAAGCGCGAATTTTAGCAATTTTTTGAAGCTGAAACTAGGCAGATTTGACTTTGGAGCTGATATGGTCGTCTAACGAAAGGTCGCTTTGGAATATGACACCTAGATTTCGAGCTGATTCGACAGGAGATATGCTGGCAGAGCTAATTTTGAGAGTCAGTCTTTCCAATCTCTGAATCACACTGGGGTTGCCCATAACTAGTAATTTAGTTTTTTCATCGCTAAGTTTTAGAAAATTTGCTGCCATCCACGTGGGGATGTCATCAATGCATGCAACGAGTTGAGCGAATTTGAGTTGCTCGAAGGCTGGGAGGGATCAAAGCAAAGGTACAACTGAGTGTCATCCGCATAGAAGTGAATGCCTAGATTGTGCACGGCAATCACATCAGCAAGAGGCAGAGTATAAACCGTGAAAAGAACCGGACCTAGCACGGAACCCTGAGGGCTTATTTATTATAATAAACGCGATTGTATTACCTTCCGTTGTAGATAAGATGTCTCTGTACTATACAGTAAGAAATTATTTCCCAAAAGAGGGAAGGCGTTTTCGAATATTGGTTTCCATTAACACTGTGTTATTAAAAAGATTTGGGATGAAGTTAGGCATTATAGGAACATTATTTTTTGAGCTCGATGACTAGCTATACGTTGGAAGACTTGAAAGGAAAGAAAATGTTTGTTTTACTAAACCTAGTACTAATGGAGGTGGTAGTACTTTAACTTTTGATTAATTTACTAAATGCAACTTTTTTATTTTGAAACATTAGATAAACTACGATATTGGTAACGCTGTTTTGAATTATATTTTGTTTTAGGTCACATTGGTCCTTTATTAGAGTACATTGTAAGATTAAATTTGCAACGAAACAATTGGATGATTATGCTGACTGAGACATAAAGAGAGTTCAGCCAAAGTCATTATTAACTATTGATAGTAAGCCTGCTCATTTAATCTGCGATCACGTTATGGAATCCTTCGGTAGCGATGACGATTTATTGATTAACATTAACGTAGGATATGGGTGTGTTTTTCTAAGATTTCTTTCGTCTTTAGTTTTTATTCGTAAGGACATTCAAACATGCCACGGGTCTTTTACTGAAACTCCGGATATTTTTGTTAAGAAGAAGTGTATCAAAGTTTAAAAAAACATCGAGGGTAATTGTGTGCTCTATGGTAATTTTGAGAGCATTAAATCCAATGAGTACACATAAGCCTAAAATTCATGATTTACCTAAATATTGAACACCTAATATGTTTCATCTTTTGAAGAAATCGTTAAAGTTGGCTGGCCAATGAAAATGATGGATATTGATAAGTCAGATACATTTACGAATATTAGTATTAATATTTATTCTTGTGGTTAGTCTAAATCAACGGTGTCTCCACTACAGGTTGTTAAGAAATATATTGAAAAGCCGAACAGACGTATATTTGTATTACAAGCCTCTATATAAAATAAAGAGCATTATAGTCTGATTGATAATTTAAATTTCGTATGTAGACCAACCAGATGGGGAGGATAACGGTATTATCTTGATTGCTGTTTGAATAGGTCTTTTAATAAAGAAACGATAGATAGTCGTTTTGAATTATGTGATGGTATAAATTCAGGATCTGCTGTTTATGAAATGCCTAACGATAATACAAATTTTAGATCATTGAACTCTTTTAAAGTATAGGTGTTCGTACTTGGGTATTTTTTAAACAGATTTTGAATGTGTACCACTAAAGAGTAGTGTCGATCATGTTTCCACTCATAATACTTGCTTATCCGCATATGTCATTATCGATTGGAATGAGGATGTGAAAGATACATCCATTAGTTTTGGTGTAGAATTGTGTTATTACTTCTTTTAAACTTTGTTTTATATCTTGAACTTATTAAAGGCAGATATTTCTGAAGAAAGTCCAAAAAAAAAGAGTGTTATGGAACTACTAACTTTTAAAGAAATGGAGAAACACCATTAAGCAAACAATTGCTAGATGAGCAAAACATTTTTCAGTGATAAAAAGCTAATATTTTATTATTGTCACTTAGCAAATAAATACAAAGGAGCAGCACACCCTTCTTGTAATCGTGATTTTTTTCCAAGTGGCAATTTCCGGTTTTCTTTTACAACTTAGGAGGATACGCCTTCCCTCTTATTGTTAAAAACTTTTCAAATTGTAGCATTGTTGCAGAACCTATTGCAAAGAATTTAGAAAATTATATGAAGTTAAGAGTTGATTGTTTAGTTTTTAAGGATTGTGTGCAATTTGTGATAGGATCTTTAGATTCAAATGCATCCACTCCGCCAAAGACGATTGATTGTTTTCAATCGCTAATTCAGTATTAAATCATATGCGCCCAAATGAAAACTCAAATCTACAATCAGCTAAGGGAGCATCTCCTTATTAGTACATAGATTCTTGGGAAAGATTTTCTGAAACTAGTCTACCTAATAAAGAGTCCTTTTACTCACGTAATTAAATGAAAAATATAACAAATGACGAATATGAGACGCATATATATTAGGAAAGAATGTGTATTTAAAACTATGAAAGATTATCATGGTCTTCATTTTATTTAAGATGTGTTGTTACTAGTCGATTGCTTTGAAAGTTGTTGGAAAGGCTTAATGACTAATGTAACTCTCAACCCTGCTAATTTTTTGACAAAACCTAACTTTCGTGGAGTGCAGTATTTTGTTTCAGGAATAACTCTTGGATTACTCGCAAATAGAGATAATTACAATATTTGTAACAAATTTATTCATGGAGGTATTTTTCAAACACATTTTAGACATGTTAGAGCAAATAATTCATTCGTCAGACGTTATGACTCAAGTAAGCCAAAACCACAAGGTAATTTATTTAGACGCCAGTGGTTTAAATAAAACAGCTATGACTGAAAAGCTTCCTCAGTCTGGTGTTTTAGAATGGTCAGCAGTTTGATGGACTAAAGAAAAAATTATATCTTTTTCAGATTATTCAAATACTGGAGCATTATTTGTCGTTCATATAGAATACGACCCAAAAACTGCAAAGGAATCTCACGATTTACGCAATGACTATCCGCTTTGTGCATCAAACAGAGTTGTTACTTGTGATGAATTTTCTTAATTCAAACAGGGTCTAAAACCGGAGCAACTACAGTTCCAAAGTTGACGTGTAATTTTAATGGAAAAAATTATTTAATTCACCTTCTGTATCTTCAAAAATTCCAACTCATGGAATGATTGCCAAAGTAAAAAGGATTTATAGCTTCATTCTATGTCCATGACTTTAAGAGTATGTTGAAATGTATGCTGATATGAAAGCAAAAAAATCTAATAATTTAAAAAAAATATTGGTGGAAATTAATAATGAATGCTTACAATGGAAAGCTTGTGAAGATGTTGAGAGAAGGATTAAGACTTTTACTTTTAATAGTAATTGATTAACAAGGTAATACACAGTTTGCTAAGCTAACGAGAAATCCTAGAATGGCAAACTTTAGACATTTTTGAGATTGATAAACTATATTGCTATCGAGTAAACAAAAAAAGTTAAAAAAAACCTATATTTGGTAGTACTAAAATTCTGACTTATCAAAATTACATATGCAGAAACTTTATTATGATAACTTAAAATCTAAGTATGGAGAAAAAATAAAGTTGATAGATAAATATTGAAACACCTAATGTTTTTAATGATATGAAAGCAATACCCGAATGGTTTGATAGCAATACCATTGGCTGGTTTAATGATTAAGTCGATGAAAAGGCTATTGAAGAAATTTGTGCATTATGACCTAAACTGCATTTAATAAATATGCTGACCGTGGGGGTAGATCTGCTGCTAATGGAGTTACTTAAGCTTTATTAAAAAAGACAATTGGGAATGAAACTTTTGTTTTATATTTAACTGATCATGTGGCTGGATGTCATGGCACTAGTAGGATAAGTAGGGCTAAGTGAAAATCGGAGAAGGAGTTTTTGTAACATAGTTCAAAAGAATCATGAACTCTTCACTGATAAATTTAATAAAGCAGCACTATTAGCATTTGAATGTAAGAGCTATTGGTTAGACAGCCATAATTTAGGTCATCATGGAATGAGAGACAGGCGGAACCTTTTTTGAATGTACACATATTTATATGGATGTTTAAACAAAACAAGAAGACTTTTCAAGACCAAAACATTAAGAAAGAGAAAATCTTCAAATTTAACATGATTTAAGGGAGATGACTAAAGAAACGTATGATTTCAAAATTGAAAGGGAATAGTATCAAATGTGAATGGTGATGATAATAGAACAAGCAGGAATAAAGCAATTTTATTTTGAAAAAAGAAAAATTATTTAGAATAAAGATGAATAAATTAAAAATTGAAGTCGAATTTTCAAGTGAGCTTAAACTAGAAGAATAATATGAAACTGAAAGTGAAGTAGAAGATGATACCGATGACGATCCTGATTATGAACTCGAAACTGGTGATGATAAAGATGATGATGACAATTTGAATTACGCACAAGACATTTACTTTGAGGAAGAAACTCAGTCTGAATACGTTAAAAAAGAAGATAAATTATGCAAAATATTTTTAGATAGAAATGAACGTGTCGAGAATTCTTAGTTGTGAGCAATCTGGAGAAACGGCAGTAAACATGTGTTTACAAAAACGAAAAGGAGTTGATTAAAGAATTGTTAAACATTCATTAGATAAACTAACCCCAGATTTAGATGTTCGTGTATTACTATTCTCAAAGATATCGGGGAAATATGTGTTTACTATGGAGAGCCGCTGAAAGATTAACAGGATGCAAGCAGAAGCAGAAACGAAATCAAAGACACCTAAAACAAAACCAGGAGTTCAAGCTTTTACTTCCATTTAAAGTTTTCTATGTAAGTATAGGAGAATGACAGCAGCTACTGCATCATAAACCTCAGATATATCTGACTCTAATCTTGCTACGTCAGCTACTCCACAAAAGTCCGATGTAGATTATCTTGTTAAATCGCGATGACTGCTTACGAAGCACAAACACAAGTCAAGTAAACCTGAAAGTACATCGCCCGTTCTCCGGATATAATTTGTTGCTTGTGTTCCTTTTCTTCTGTAACATAGTGACACTTTAAGTGCTATAGTTGCAAGAAATTCTAAATTAGAAACTGAACAATCAACTACAAAGTTAATTATCACATATCTGCATGAACCATCTATTGCTATTACTAAAACTAAACAACCAGAGACGCCATAAGTATCGTCACTCGTCAAATCAATAAATACACCTGCTTTATCACTCGACCATAACATACTAGATATGCTACACAAGTTTTTTATTGGACCCGGAATTAAACTAGGAACAGGTTTAGCAAATTCGATTTTATTTTCTTTGTTATATATCAAGGGTATGTCAGCAGGAAATAGTTGTGAAACCGAACTTACCCTTCCTGTTCCATTAACTTGAATAATGAAACCAAGACTACTTCACTCAAGTAAATTGGTAAATTTTATTATTATTATATATCTAAAGTAATACTGTTGTTTGCAGCTATCTACTGTTTGAATACTTACTAGGCCAGAATTAGAGACTTCCAAGAAGCAATATTACTCAGTCCGAGGTCAAGCAGGCCATTTAATATACCATCGTAAAACTGTGTCATGATGTTTAATAGCCAATAGTTACTAGCATTATATGGTCGACTACTTTTGAAACTAGTTTCACCAGTAAAATTTCCACAGATCCCAGTAATCTTAACACGATCAAGTTCTGATTCAAGTATTTCATGATTCTTTGGTGGCAAAGCAGTTACTGGACTAACTGAAGCCATTTCTCCAGATTCATTATTTTGCTGCACTATTCCAAAGTCAGAACCCAAAGCATAATCTAGTGTTATCACATCAGAGTTATTGAATTGATAGCCCAGGTGTGCTACTATATTATAATTGCAATCAGGGTCTGTAAATAGTTCACCATTGGTTTTTGATATAATGTCCATTAAATAATATAGATGGAAAAAATTGCCAAATCTCAATTTTTGAAGTTTTTGACGGAAGAATACAGTAAATATAAAAGGAAAACAGCATACGCTAACTAAAGCCTCTGTAAGAAAAATTACAGAAGCTATAATTTAACCTGGGGGATCTGTTGAAGAAAGATATAAAATTGGGGGGTTGGTAAAACTAAAGACGTTTTATCTGCTATAACAACGGCAACAGAACTTAGGTCTACAGTAAGGATTAAAGTTACTCCAAAGATTGCAATTATACTTAGTCATACCGCTTCAAATAAGATTGCTACAATAGTACCGAACGTTTTAAAATCACTCAAAGTTGTTGGGGCTGTAGCAAAACCTCTCGGAGAAATTTTTCAGGATTAAGAGATGTGTGGATCTAGGTTTATCTATGAAAGAAATCGCCGATGATGTAGCTTCATGTAAATATTGGATTGTTTCATGGAAGATCATAAAAGATAAAAAAGAAGGTATATTAAAAATGTTTGCATCTTTGGAGATTGAGTATTACATAAACGAAATATTACTTGAAGCATTAAATTCTGATTCTGGTTTATATCTGGACCCAAGTAGATGTTTAAGTGTAACATTTGGTACTGAAGTATCTTGGGATGCAGCCTAATTTAATCTCAAGGCTTGCTCAAGGAATTTTCTTGAAATACTTTTGGACAACTGCTTCCTGCTATTCGAGTAATTTAAGCTAGAATTGCAAGTACTATTGGAACAATAGGTCATTCAATAACAATTGCCGTAACAGTCGCCAGTTTTATCAAGAAAGTGGTCGACTTTACTATGTTTACTGCAAGAGCACAACCTATGAATTCACACTCTGAAAGACTTAGCCCTTTAAATTTACAGAGAGTTCTAGACTTAATAACGCAAATGGTGACCTACAAATACGATAGAACTACTTGATAGAAGAATTGATATAGACCTTTCAGAAAAAGTACAATCTTCGGAAAAAAGTAATAGATTGGACTATTTAAATAAAGAAAAATAGTTCGTTGAAAAATCTGGTGTTGATAAATCAAAGAAAACTAAATTAAGACATAACAAATTAGAATACTCTAAAATTAAAAGACGTGTGACAAAACCGCTGAATCCGCAATGGTCTTAGCTAATCTTTCTGCAGAAGGTTAATTGCAAGAAGATATTTCCAAAGAAATGTTAAAATTTCTTAATGATCTAAAGAAGGCTTGTAAGAACTTATAATCTGCTTATCTAACTATTCTATTATCCTCTATCAAACAATCCTCAAAATTAAGTCTAGCAAATTCTAGATGTAAATGAATATCAGCCTTGTCTCGTGCAACTGCTACCTGCCCTGTATCTGTGAATTAACCTACGTGATATCTAATATTGACGTGAATGAAGTCGGAAGTGAGTTCCAGGCTTTGTGGAGCATGCCAAAAAAATGCACTCTCTCTAAAGGATTTGAGGCTTTGTACGAGGTGTAGGTAAACAGCTAGATTCCAAAAAGCTGGTGGTACGATGCTTGGTCTTGTGAGGGAGTAGATCTGACAGGTAGGCTGGAGCCAAAGAATGAAGGGACCTAAAAGTGAGTGACAAAATCTTGAGGGCCATGCGTTGCTTCACTGGTTACCAGTGCCGGTGAGCAAGAAGTGGTGTGATGTGACAATTGCGACGCCGCTCACGACAGACAAGTCTAGCTGCAGAGTTATGCACCAGCTGTAAGCGCCTAATTGCACGTGCCGGTAGGCCAGCAAGAGGTGAGTTAAAGAAGTTAAGATACGATGTCACAAATAATTTGACCAACTTAGATAGGAAGTGATACTGCCGCTCCTAATTCTTGAATTAAGATGCTACCTGGTTGGGCATTTCTTGCTAGCAAGGCAAGTTTATCAGGATTACTTGGGTTTACTTGTTCAGCTTATGCAAGTGATCCTAATTTTGCAACAACTTATACTGATATTCAAACCCAAATAAATTGTACAACTAGTGTTAATTTTTTTTCAGAAATCTTGTTTATGAAGTGTTTGAGTCAGATCAAAACTTAATTGTTGTAAATTGTAATTTAGTTGATAGTGGATCTCGCTACGTAAATTCTAATGAATCACAGGTTGCTTAGGGAGCAGTATTTCTATCCTTGGGAGCATATGGTATACGAGCTATGTACTATTGAGTATCATGATATTTCTGCCGATTCGGTCTCTGATATATTAATTACTGATACAGACCAAAACGTAGCCGCTTTAGACGTAAGAAAACAACATGCAATATTTGCTTAAACATTGTCAAATTATAATATAAGAATGTCTATAAGAATAACAGAAACAACTAGTTCTGAAGGTAAAAAGTTAGTACGAGCTAATGTTTCCTCAAATGCTATTTGGCAAAGTCCTTAAATCTACTGTGGCTAACTTCTACAAAGGAAACTTTATATACAACTTGAAAGGGCTAATGATTTTCTTTACTCGCGATGGTGTTTATAGACATTCTCCAGGTGGTGTAACTGATGGAAATAAATAGTAGAGGCAATGTGTCTATGGAGTCGGAATATAATTAAGAATTGTATACCTAAGCAACATCATGCACAATTTTTCCTCGGTTATAACGTTTTAGAATTAAGCGAATGTTATTGTTCTGAGTTTTCAATTTGAGTCACTGGATTAAACTCTGAAGAAGTACCACTTGATTGTATAGCTGCTGAAAATCTTAGTATTCCGACCGTTCATGAATGTGATATTCCAATCCGTAGCACTTTTTAATGTTCTTACTTAAAAGTGATAAGTACTTTGATTTCGAGTTTAATATAATAAGTGATTATGGCAGATTTATTAACAAATTAGGAACAGGTTTTGAAATAAAGTATTACATTAAATTATCTTTGTTACAGGTAATGCATGAAGAAGATCCTGATAGATTTGCAAGAATAGTTACGGTTGTAAAAGAGGTGTTAAGCAGCTGAAAAGTTATAATCACAGAATAGGAAGATGAACCACAAAGTAGATCTTAGTGCTTACGTCACAAAAATGAATGGCTATCTGTTATCTCATTTTGATGCAAATGGAAATAGGGTTATCGACATAAGTGATCCTGTGAACTCACCTGATGCAGTTACAAAGAGTTATGCAGATTCTAATTTCATGGTAACAGGAAATGGAGCAGTTGATTTCAAAAGTCTTCCCACTGTTAATCTAGAACCTGGAATTAAACCCAGTAATGGTGTTAATGCTAGTCAGTTAAGCAAGTATGCTAATAAATCTGTTGATACAGCGACTGCTGACCTAAACATGGATGGATTTGCTATTACTTCGAGTTACTGGAGCTCAAGCTAGACTACTCCAGCGATTATTCCTGATGACTTTTGCATAACTTATGGAGGACTAAAACGTGATTTGATGCTTAATGGTAGTCCTGCTAGCAGCTCTTTGAACGTTAATGGGATTTATATTATTAACTTTGCCGAACCTATTAATCAGAGTGATGCGGCAACTAAAGAAAGTATTGATAGAACTGTGAAATAGTAATAGCAGTAATACCAATATCACTCAATGCTAGATCAATGAATTATGCTTAAGAAACTTTGGATAATTAATCATTGGTTTTATAAGAATTCTCCACCGTTATTAATGTTAAGTGTAATGGTGGTTGGTTAATCTAACTGTGTATTCCAAAGATCAAACACAGATACTTATTTTGTGTCAGGGGTAATGCATGCAGTAAATACTATTTCTTCTGGAACAGATTTTAAATACTATATTTTCTTCAATGCAGTGCCTACTGACTATTACTTCATTGATAAGCTAGGACATCTCAGAGTCAATCTCTCGGTTAGTTATATACTCAAGTAAAAATAAATGGAACAATAAAACAATGAGTTCTTTTAATTTTGTAGCTGTACATTTTTTTTACGAATGGTACCATGTTTTAATAATACAAATATGATCACATGATCAGGATCATGATCACATGATCACAGAAATTATGCAGAAAATATATTTATGAAAACCTTTTTTTATTTCTGGAAAGTTTTTTTTGGTGAGGCAATACAGCTTACTAAGTTCCTCCTTAAAACAATGATTAGTAGCATAATGACAATCAGCAAATATTATTATTTTGGTGTTACCTAGGACTCAAGAATCAAATTATGTTTCAGTTCTATCCAGATCACAGATGTCACAGCGGATTTCATATTCAAATCTGGTTGTCGATTATTTGTTTTGCAAACAGGATGCCCTGACTCCGGATACTCAAGTTCTGTCATAGTCTTCAAACAAATCTTACGAAATATTTCCATATCTATACAATATCATTTTTAACTCTAACTATGAGAGAAAAAAAGGAACAAAAAAGGTTTGATCCACAGTTAGATACAGGTCAAGTATTCAAACCACGACCTTAAGAAATTCTTAAGGGTTTCTTTACCACTGTAGCATCTAATGAAAGTCATCATGCAGATATACTGCATATGCCAACTGATTCTGGATACAATTATGCATTCAGTGTCATTGATGCTGCTATTAGATTTAAAGACTCGAGACCACTTAAAACCAAGTCATCGAAAGAAGTAAGGCAAGCAATAATTGACATTTAATCAATGGGTCCCTTTAGAATGGTCAAAAAAGATAACAGTGGATCATGGATCAAAGTTCAAAGGAAAGTTCAAGAAATGAATAGACACGGAACGCACGTAATAGAAGTTACTAGCAAGAAGAGAGCTGTCTTAGTTGAAAAATGAATAGAGCAATAGCAGAAAGAACGTTTATTGCACACAATGAAAAAGAATTATTTAGTTGTAACAAGAAAGATTATTTCAGAAATGAAGGGTGGATTTGGATTGACCCATGATTCTAAACTATTTTATTAGGGACATTACAAGATCAACAAAAGAAGAACCACCAAAGTTATAAAAAAAGTTCACTATACAAAAACAGAGAACTATAGAAAAGTAGGAAAGCATGAAGAGTTATTAGAACTTAGAACAATTGTTAGATGCTTACTGGAACTAGCCAGGTGAAGGAGAAGAGGAAAAAAAAGAAGAGCTACAGATCCGATTTTGAGTTTAACTAAGCATATCATTTTTAGAATAGTGGCAACGAAAAAATCAACCAGCACGTTTTGGGTCGATGACGTTAAATGAAGTTTTTTTTTAAAAGAATTGTAAGTAATTAAACATGGATAGTAACTAGGGATGAATCTTCCATTATAAAATCTTCGAATTCTTCTTTTGTTATTATTTCATCAGAAAATGCATGCATCATCATTTAAATTAACTTTGAATTTGACACCAGAGTTGTTCTTTTACGTGTGTTGATTTTAGCGACAACTTCATGAATTGCTACCAACGTTGCAGTTACTGCTCAAAAAGTTGAAACTACATAAGATATGTTAGGAACAGATTAAATATAAGTTGTCTAGATTGTAACCCCTAAAGCTATGACTATCGTTATAACTTTCAAAGTATATATATTATCTACTTTTGATTTGTTAGGCATGATCTAATTTCAGTGTTATATCGCCTAACTTTTTCATATCTTTAGTTAATATATTTTTTCATAGGTCTAATATCCTGTATTCCTAGGATGGTCTCGAACCGCTCAGCACGCTCCCCACACATGCGTCACTGTAAATATCTCTAACTTAGTGGTCATCAGGTCTGTTGTAACTCCATCAGCTAGACTTAACGCGTGCCTTTGGATTCCTCACTCAATGTGCAATAAACTTTTAGTAATAAGCAACCTTATTTATGAAAATGGTATCGACCTGCTCGCGCTAAGTGAAACTTGGCTAAAATTGATAAACTGCCCGACGACTAAAGACACTACCCCATCTGGTTTCTCGCTCTCTCACACACCTAGATCAATCAAAACTGGAGGTGGAATTGCTATAATCGTCTGCTCGAAATGCAACTTCAAGCCATTTGCAGTACTCTCGAAGCAGTCATTTGAATCAATCGTCTTGGTCTAATCAGAAAACAAGCTACCGATAGTGGCAGTAGTCTATCGCCCACCAGCTACTAAATCCTCCCTTAGCTCAGATCTCTCCGATCTCATTTCGATTCTGTGTGCAAGAAATCGATCGTTCCTCGTTATGGATGATTTCAACATTCACTTTGATAACTTATCTGACGCTTTCAGCACCGAATTTTGTGCATTGACTGACTCATTGTCTCTTGTGGCTCATGTGCATGGCCCTACTCACATCAAAGGTCACACACTCGATCAGATTTTCTCATACAACTGCACTTTGTCATCACCAATTATTACCAAATCCTGCTTATCCGACCACATGCAGATCTGATTCCATCTACAGTGTATGTCCACCACCTCCTCTAAGATAACCCGTGAATCGAGAAACCTCAAGACCCTTGACATCGATCCTGTCCATGCGAGAATATCTGCTTTTCGCCTCTGCTGCTTAGTCCTCCCTCCGATCTATCATCATTGATAGATAGCTACAACCCGACACTAGCTGACACGCTCGACGAGTTTGCACCTCTGACAAAGCTTAATGTGTGCCGTTACCCAGACGGCCTACGGTTTACCACAGACATTAAACTAGCCAGGTCTACTAAGCGAAGGCTTGTAAAAGCAGACACAAGATCTGACTGACTGTCCATCGACAGGCATATGAAGACCATTGTAGGTCGTACCAATCTATCGTGGCAAAGACCAAGTCCAGCTTCTAAAAACACATTGTTGAATCACAGATGCACAATCCAAAAATGCTGATATCGAAGATCAACCGTCTCCTCAACCGCTCTTACATTAGCTCTTTACCTGTTGATAGTTGTGATAATCTAGCCGATCGCTTCTCTCAATTCGTTGTGCAGAAGATAAACAAGATAATTGAATCCATCCCTGCAATGACAACAACCCCACTAGAATGCTGTTCCCCGATTCCTGGCTGCACCTCAATGTCTACTTTTAGGCAGGTCACTAGTGATCTAGTCCTGAAGTTCGTATCTCAATCAAAGAAGACAACAAGTCCTCTGGACCCTATTCCCACTGTCCTGCTCCTACGTTGCATCGATCTGCTGCTGCCATGCATAACTAACATCATTAATATGTCATTAGCATCAGGTCAAGTCCCAGCACCTTTAAAAAAAGCTGTATTCAGACCACTTCTCAAGAAAGCGACACTAGACCAAGAGAACTAAAGCAATTACCGCCCAGTCTCCCATCAACCACTCCTATCAAAGACACTAGAGCAGGTCGTGGCGGACCAGCTGAACTCATATATCGAAACCTCACACCTTGCTAGTAAGTTCCAGTCTGACTTTAGAGCTAATCACTCCAGAGAGTAAGAATTACTTATGGTACACAACGACCTACTTAGGAATGCAGACATGGTGGAGTGTCTCTGCTTGTTGTGCCCAATCTTTCGGCAGCTTTTGATACCATCGATCGCAAAATTCTTCGAGAGTGCCTCTCATCTCGCTGGAGCATCTCTGGCACCGCTCTGCAGTGGTTCAGGTCCTAAATCAGTGGGAGACTCCAGAGTATTGACGTGAATGGATAAAGGTCATCTGAGGTACCTCTGAAATATAAGGTACCTCAGGGCTCCATGCAAGGTCCGGTTCGTTTCACGGTTTATACTCTCCCTCTTGCTGATGTGATTGCCAAGCACAATCTAGGCTTTTACTTCTATGTGGATGGCACTCAGTTGGACCTTTGCTTTGATCCCTCCCAGCCTTCGAGCACCTCGAATTCTCTCAACTCACTTGCTGCATGCATTGATGACATCCTCATATGGATGGCAGCAAATTTTCTAAAACTCAATGATGATAAAACTAACTCACTAGTTATGGGCAAACCCAGTGTGATTCACAAATTTGAAAGGCTGATTCTCAAAATTCGCTCTGCTAGCATATCTCCAGTTGAATTATCTCAAAATCTAGGTCACATTCCAAAGCGACGTCTTATTAGACGACTATATCAACTCCACAGTAAAATCTGCCTACTTTTAGCTTTATAAACTGCTAAAATTCGGGCTTGTTTAGACAAGGAAACCACGTCCAAGTTGGTCCATGCATTCGTGACATCCCGTCTTGACTCATGCAACTCACTGCATACTGGCATACGAGCATATGCGATCAGGCGACTGCAGCTGGTGCAAAACTCTGCAGCTAGTCTTGTCTGTCGTAAGCGTCGCAGATGCCACATTACACCACTTCTCGCCGACCTGCACTTGCTACCAGTCAAGCAACGGGTTGACTTCAAGGTTTTGCCGCTCACTTTTAGGTCACTTCATTCATTGGCTCCAGCCTACCTCTCAGATATACTCCCTCATCAGGCCAAGCATCGTACCACCCGCTTTTCGGAATCCAACAGTCTACAAATACCTTGTACAAACCTCAAATCCTTTGGAGACCTTGCACTTAGTTCGTATGCTCCCAAAGCCAGGAACTCCCTCCCGACCTGAGTCAGAACATCTCCTGACCTGACCACATTTAAAAAGACCTTAAAAACACACTTCTATAAGTCAGCATTTAGTGGGTCCCTGTGATTTGTCCTTGATGTGCTTATTCGTGCTGACACTGTGCATGCTGCCAGTAACCACATTTGCATGCTGACTCAGTGCATGTCACGCCTAACCACTTTATGCCTTTTGTTTGTTTATCAAGCATGATTTTACTCACCATTCAATTGCATTTCCCCTTGCAGCAAATGTAAAGCGCCTAGAGAGAGATTGAGTTCTCTGAGGCGCTTCATCAAGTGCATTATTATTATTTTAAATGTAACTTTGTATGATGAAAATAATTTAGCAACAACTATATTGGCATCCAGTACAACAACCTGCACAGCCTTTATCGCTATAATCACAATCACAATTCCATGAATAAGTTTTAACATCGACGTAATTACTTATTTGTATCTTAGCAACACCTAGCCACTTAAGTTTGTTCTTGTAGTCATTGCTTCTTTTATAATTATCTTCACTATATTTACACCAGAAAATATGCAGGCAAGCACACCGTCGTGTTGTCATAGATGAACAGATTCTTTCGCTATCGTCTCGGGTAAGAAAATGTTTATCCTATCAATCGCAGATTACTTTTCATACCAAAGCTTTTTCTGAATAGTTAATCGTCTATCTTTCTTATATTTATCTTTCTTATATTTATTTATTTACTTTTCAACACTGTGGTTTCTCACTATTAGCAATATTAATCGCTATTTTTCTCTCTTAGCCACTTCTTCTGTTAACTCTAACTTAAGCATTCTCTTATTTTTTCCTTTACAAATGTCGTCAAATAAACATGTTCCATTTCTAGCAGTAGTATATTCTTTAACGAAATCACTAAATAAAGCAACTCTTGTGGATACATCTATACCTGTTCCACAATACTTTAAGATAATCCTATTAACACGATTATATCAATAATTTAATTTCTCTCTTCGCTTCTTACATAACCATATTAAAAGAGCCGATATGGGCACTATTAATATTAGATACATATTGATTTAAACTATTTTACTAAGAATATAATCAGAAAAACTATTGTAGTGTGGCTTAAGTGTGCAAAAGACGCTACGATATACAAACGGCTCTAACTTGATTTGTAAAAAAAACTTACTGTAGAATATAATGTGATCCGTTGATGTTTCTTGTTGCATTTTACGTTATATATTTGAAATTGGCGAGCTGATCTGCGAGAGAAGTGTCCGTTGCTGTTTATTTTTGCATTTTATGCTATGCTTTTTAAAATTCTAGAGCAGACCTGCAAGAGAATGAAAAAAGTGTGGTGTAAAAGGTAAAACAACACATCAAGCCTTACCTACCCCACAGCTCTCGAGTAGGCTCCTCCCCCAAGCAATGGCGACGATTGGCAATGCCTGAGGCCTCAACGGCAGGACCGAAAGTCTGAAGTGAAAACGCTGCTATGCACTCCTGCTGAGTCTAGATTTCTCTGGATATGCAAAAAGCTTTGGGGCCGTTAGTCACCTCTCACCTTGCAGTACATCGAGGCTTGCACGAAAGGCTGCTGTACGCCGGATCAGTCTCTACTGGCAGATTCTCTGAATTAGTTGTCTGCCGATTGCACCCAGCTGCTTTCAACTTGGGCGATTAAGCCTTGGATCTTCCTATAACGGTAAAACCGTGACGAATTTCTCATTATTTAAAAATTGCAAAAATGAAAGCAGAGAGCACTGCAATGAAATGAGGTGGCAAGGTTAGGTCTGAGTCACTTTGATCTTTTTAGGACCAGCTAAAGAGATTGACACAGATTTCAACCAGGGAATCAAAGAATATTTTGCTTGACCCGGGCTCGCACTAATGACCCAGTATATCTATGGCTTGAGTCGTTGTTAGCGAGGTCGGGGATATTTTTCCGGATGTAAACAATCATGGCGCTCCTGCCGCCGACCCTGAATGTGGCGAAGTGGACCGCCGAAGAAGTCGCCAGATGGATCAGAGGTATCCTGTGAGAAATTCCAGCTGTATCTCGTCACTCCGGCTGAGCACAGAGACCTCTCGGTCGGCGCCTTGGCACATGCACTTAGCTCAGCCCCTCGATAGCTATATAAGTTCACGTCCGACCATCTACTTTGCCACATTACTCCACTTCTCGCCGACCTGCACTGGCTACCAGTGAGGCAACGGATTGACTTCAAGGTTTTGTCGCTCACTTTTAGGTCCCTTCATTCTATGGCTCCAGCCTATCTTTCAGATATACTACCCCATCAGGCCAAGCATCGTACCACTCGCTTTTCGGAATCCAACAGTCTGGAAATACCTCGTACAAACCTTAGATCCTTTGGAGACCGTGCATTTAGTTCGTATGCTCCCAAAGCCTGGAACTCCCTCCCGACCTGCGTCAGAACATCCCCTGACCTGACCACATTTAAAAGAAACTTAAAAACACACTTATTTAGGACAGCATTTAGTGGGTCCCTGTGATTCGTCCTTGATGTGCTTATGCGTGCTGACACTGTGCATGCTGCCACTAACCACATTTGCATGCTGACCCTGTGCATGTAACCCCTAACCATATTATTTATTTTGTTTGTTTTTCAAGCATGATTTTACTTACTATTCTATTGCATATCACTTTGCAGCAAATGTAAAGCGCCTAGAAAGAGATTAAGCTCTTTGAGGGCGCTTTATCAAGTGCAATATTATTATTATTATTATTATTACTTCTCAATTATCCCCTCCGATAACTCAGTGCTATAAAGGAGAACAAATATTAAGCTGAAGCTTTTAAAACAAGTACTAGACTAATTTTTTCATGAAGCTTTACTCACGCATTGCATATTTGTCTGCTGTATCCTGCAACCGAGCGACGGCCAGTGTCGGTAATGTGTCGCCCACACTGAGCCATTCCTACGAGCAAGGCTGTGCTGCAAACTGATGCAGTTATCTAGTTTACCCGATCCTGACGTTAACGCGACCAAATGATTCATAGCACTAATTGGCCCCTAGTGACACTGCTACTTGGGTTTCGCCAGTAGCACATCCTTGCCTGCCGGCCAACATCCATTCCGCTGGCATACACTGTCGTAGCATAACTGTGTGTAATATAGGTAAGAATTTTCTTTTTAAAGAGGGATACACATTCTACTGTGAGATTTCCTGGAGGGTTCCTGCTAAAGTTTGTATGAGAGCTGAGTGGACCAGAAGAAGGTAAAGGCATCATTATTATGATCGTCTGAATCACATAAACCACTCAGCGACAAGGAAACCGTGTGATAAGTAAAAGATCTAGAAATTCTAGCCACTGATTGGCCTTGGACTGGGGCTACGTCTTTTCTGGGATATCCTCGAGCAGTCTCCTGGAGAATAGGCTTGAGCATAATAATAATAATAATAATGCGCTTGAGAAAGTGCCCTCAGAGAACTCGATCTCTTTCTAGGCGCTTTAGATTTGCTGCAGAGGGAAACGCGATTGAATGGTGAGTATTATCATGCTTGATAAACTACATGAATAACATGGTTAGGGGTGACATGCACAGGGTCAGCATGCAAATATGGTTAGTGGCAGCATGCACAGTGTCAGCACGCATAAGCACATGAAGAACGAATCACAGGGACCCACTAAATGCTGTCCTAAGTAGGTAGGTTTTAAGTTCTTTTTGAATGTGGTCAGGTCAGGGGATCTACGATGTCACGTATTGGTGAAGCAGCAGTGCTTGCTTCCTAGTTGTCCCTGTCTTCGAGTGGCTTGACATGCATATTACTACGGCTACCGATGAGCTTGCAGCTAGAACCAGGCAATACAGATCGTTTGCCTCTTTGCCGCAGACCACAGAAGAGTTCCTAATATGGATCGTCTCTGTCTCTAGCAAGGAAAGGACTGCTTCCATAATGTGACATATCGGATAATCAGATCGTTTGTATGGAATTTTGTGTCCGGCTATCTGGTGAATGTGGATGCATACGTAATTTGTGCTCTTTTTGCACCTTTCAAATAGTCAATCTTTGGCTCAGTATAGATGTATTAATGATTTCGGCCATGTGAATTGATAACGGTCTATGAATGTCATGTTGCCTGCATCTGGATAGATGACATTTTGTTTTAAAAATGAAAGACTTGTTGGCATATTTGCCCCAACCCCGAATCCACTTCCACCAGCAAATACATCTGGGAAATGTAGCCCTATAGTTGTTTGTCCTTGCATGTATGTATATTTTTTTTGAGAAAAAGGGAGGGAACGTCTTCATTGAGACATTAATGCTTGTGCTGCTTTGTGCAATGTGTTGCAGAAGTGCCAGAACTCTGCTTTGCAGTCACTGTCGTGCTAAGCATTGATATTTTCTGTCTTAGGTATCGATGTTGTCCTTTCTTCCTACTCAGCCTCTTTTGTCGAAAGTCACTTTACTGGCCAGCATCTACTTGTGCTTGTCCCCAATGACCTTGAGCTCTTGGGCATCAGAAAGATAGGGCATCAAGAGCTAATTATTGAGGCGACAGAATTACTCATAAACCTGGTATGTTGCTACAACCTGCATCGCCATCTTATGCATACATTTTTTGAGCTCTGCTTGCCTAATTCTATCTTGCCTGTATTATATATTTACCGAATAGTTAGCATTAATGTGAAGTAATGCTATAGCATTTGCAGCCTTCTGAGCCCATGGAAGTATTCAAGGTGATATCATAAAGTCTATCAAAAAGTAACCGGTTTCCCCTACTGCTTCCACGTGGTCTACCATTGCAAATGGTTAGATGCTTTTGTGGCAGCAACAGCTTATGTATTTATGAGGGTTACGAGATACCAGCTGGTGTGTCTGATCTGCAAGTAAGCTGCATTCGTCACTGAAATGCGCTCAGTAATGCCTGAAGTATTTTGTTGAGTTGAGCTGTGACTGAGCTAGTTAAGTTGAGTTGCCGAGCATAAGGGGGAGTGTGGCTGCACGTTGCCAGCATCTCTGACAGGAGCACGAAACTGCCAGCAAGATGCTAGTCGGAGTTTATAAGGAAAGCAGCATTTGGCAGCAGCCTCTTCGTCATCAGCAACTGGAGGGAGGTTCCAGATTCGTTTCAGCCTGATTGAAACCTTGGTAGATTTGATCAATTTGTGTCACTGCTGCACATTCAAAGTGCTCCGAGTCTGCTCAGAACTTACCACAAAGGACCTGACGCATGCCTGTTGTTTGCTTTCGACCCTAAATCTGTGTGCCTAGATATGTAGTTTGGCAGGCAGTGGTTATCTGTCAGCATGCTGTTGATTAGCTGTTGCTGATAAGCAGAGGCTGGAAGAGCAAACCCAGGTGGAGACCTAATGTGTAGAGGGACAATCAGGAAATCTAGGGAAGGAAGCTGGAGAGAGTGGCTGTGCGTGTGCTGACTTCGATGAACCGTCTCGACAACAGAATATACTCCTGCTAAAGCATCGCAGTGTTTGTTTGTCGTCGCCAGTGTGTTGCTGCTAATTTTTGCTACATGCATGTGTCAATTGTACTGTATTTCAGCTACATCTGCTTGCAGCTAGCCCTGCTTAAGTGTGTGCCTTAGGGCTGTCTGGCTTGAATAGTACAGTGTCTGCATGATTGATTATAAATGGCCCAGATGAACCACGAAGTTAGTCAGACACTCCCACCACCTCACCTTGTGATTGCAGTCCTGCATTGGAGAGTCCGGCTTTATAATTAATAGTGGTCGAAAACGTGAGAGTCAACGTTTTTTTATGTGTGTTTTGACGTAAATATTTGTATGAATGTGTCTGTGCTGCTCATGTAGGTGAGCATGTGTGGTGTGTGCTCACGTGTTTGTGTGTGCGCGCATGCGTGTGTGTGCACGTGTGAGAGTGTACACGTGAGTGTGGGCTCAGGAGGCACACATGCATGTGCACCTCCTGCTCCTGTGGGGGGCACGAGCGATTGGGTGCATGTGCTGAGCTGGTCTGGCTCACTGTGGCAACTCGAGCTGGACAAGGGGTAATCTGCTTCATACTGAACAGGTTGCTGAGAGTGACTCCGAGACACTGCAGAAGGTCACCTTGCGTGTGAGCAGCCGGTCCAGAGGCCTACTCAGTCAGCTGAAGTTGAGCAAGGAAAGGCTTCGTTACGACGTAGCAGCTATTTCTGCAGCCGTCCACTTGCTGGCAGCGCTGGACGAGCTCATCAACTGGCTTAGCCGGTATGTGCCTGCTTATAGAGACGATGATGTCACAACCGAGTGACTGTACTGCCGCTTGCAAATAATGTTGTGATCAGTTTGCCTTCCGTTGCATTCGCAGCATTGCTTCGTTTGCAAACTCTCTTGTAGCTTAAAAGTAATACTACCGATTAATAATAATGAGATATTTGAAGGGCACCTTAAGTTAATTTTTACTTAGCACTTTACTTATGCTGGAAATAAAGAACTTTAAAAGGTCAGTGATAAGAAGAGCAGTGGCACTTAAGCATGTACTAAGAAACTTTCACGGCTCAGCTCCTGTGCTTATTGTAGAAATGCCTCAGGGCTCCCATTGTGAAATTTGCCTCCAATCTGGCACTTCAGCTAGTCAAGTTGGCATTACAAGCATTCAGCCCTACTTACTTTAATGTCAGCAGTGCACCATATCGACAAGGCATTCATCGACTTCACATCCAGTTTTTTGTTGAAACTGGGTTATGGAAGAGAGAGAGACAGACAGACAGAGACAGAAAGACAGAGACAGAGAGAAATTGGCTGAAAGCTCAGAAGTCACGGCGCTGGTTTGGCCTAGTGATTGAGGTGCTCGCCCTGACCAAGGTACGTCTGGCCGAGGTAGCCGGCTTGAGCCCAGCAGCATTTGTGAGGCACCTTATTACTGATTAAGTTCTCTTATGATGCTATGCAAATTAATTATATCTGTTATAAGTGGCTTTATTCACGATAATGAGGACCATATGATTGTTCAGAAGAATTTCGGATGTGGCTGTATTGTGTGTTCTCTCAATCTTTGCTTAAGCTATTCACTGATATGCAATGGTACCTCTACTTATGAGATTAGTTTGTTCCATGCCGGAGCTTGTAACACAAATTACTCGTATGTCAAATTGATTTTCCCAATTGAAATGCCATTAATCCATTATAGACCCTCAAAAAGCACTGCGATTTTGGTCACGTGTTTTTAAATTAAAAAATGAACTTATAATCAATGAATATGGTTTTACAAAGACAATAAAATAGGATGGCTTGCAATTTATGGGTTTTATTAATTCTGATGTGCAGGAGTAACTTGGAAATCAGACGACTTGAACATTCACTAGAGTTAGAGGAGAAAGGCTTAAATGAATATCGTAATCTTATTTGCCTGTTTTTGCCCTTTTTCCCGGCTTTCCTAACTTTCATCTGCAGGGATTTTCGATAAACCTTGTCCAATGAGGTCTGCTTCATTATCCCCTTAAGAATGTTTCTGAAATAAGTTAGGCGAGTGTCATTAAATAGGTCTGTACCTATGCTAATTGTTAATAGAGGTCACGGCTGTTTGCTGCCTTTTAATGCTGCTATGTACCTGGGCCGTGCCTGGCCGTTACATAATTTATGCCATCCCCGAGGAAGATTTTAGTGACACTGTTTGAGGGAGACATCGATAGCTGTGTGTCGATAGAGCATCTTCGGTGCCTGTGACATCGCCTGCTGTGCTTGTGCATGTAGAATAAAGGCATTGCTTGGTGCAGCTTCATGCTGTTCTAGTCTGTAGCCAGATCTTTTTTTTCTAGTGAGGAACTAGACCTCGACCTGGGTTGGGAGTGATCAGACGCCTCAAAGTGACAGCGCATAGCCTCTTTCTGCTGTTTGGCTTAGTGGGCTGTCCAGAAATGTGCTTACTTTCATATCGGTCCAGAACAGCTTTGTGATCCTGTGCCAGAGGTACTTAAGATGCAAAATTCTTGATTTAAATATATTTTTGATAATACACAATTGAAATTATTGACTAACACTGCACAGAGTGTTCCCGAGAAGCCTTTATGAGAACTTTCGGTTGCCTGTCTGTGATGCAAAGTCATGACTGTGAGCAGCTAATGAGGAGTTGTTGCAGCTTAGTGAGAGGTTCATGAGGCTCATCATCTCACCCTACTGAGTTGGCGGCAGGATTGACCAGTGAGGTCCTGCTGAATGCTCGAATCCCTGGGCGACTTTCTGCAGTTGTTATCGGCTGTTAAAGTTATCAGGCTGATGAAAAGTAAATATTTGGTAACTTTATAGCCGGCTGACTACATAATGACTTTACATGTTTCTAGAGACCTACTCATGACAAGGGTCTCTGTCCTCCATAGCTCCCACTCTAAGCCGTGTAGATCGGGAGCTATGCATGTGTGCCTTCGGTAAGTTGTACTTAGGCTGATGGAGCTGATGGCTGCATGTAGGGAGCTGTCTGTAGGGAGCCTGAATGCACGAACCGGAGGTACAATACCGCAAATGCTCTTTAGCCCCCTGAAAACATTGGCAAACACCTCGTTTTCTCGGAGTCGGATGCCCAGCAATGGCCGTGCACTTCCTGAGAGCCTCTTTAAGTATCATTAGAAAATAATCGAGCATTTGTGTTTTTAGCATTATGCCATTCTCTATCTCATGGCATGCTGCTTATCAGATTCCTGTAGCTCCAGTTAAATGATACTGAAAATAGTTCGTACTGCATTGCTAAAGACAGGTTCCTTTTCCAAGTGAGACTGTTAGCTTTGCTCTTATGACGAATGAGTTCTACTCTGTGGATTTGTAGACCTCCATTTAGCAGCATGTTGGACTTTTTCGACCTCTACAAGCAGTGCATCAAAGACGGAGCTGCCATAAGCAATATTTTGTCACGAAATAAGGATGGCCTAAGTCGAGCAGAGCTGGAGAGTCACGTGAGTCGAGCCATCTTGCTAGCCCTGAGAGGAGCTGCACCTCGAGCAGGAGAGGCTGGCTTGCTTGTATCCTGATGCTCTGCCTTTTGTGCAGTGTGCCACTCCCCTTTTTAATGGCCGTTCAGAGAAGCTACTGCTGCTAACCGGCTGGAGAAGCCTACTAAAAAATATCAAAGAAGCACTGAAAAAAAGGCAGAGCATGGCGAAAATATTCAAACCAGCATGCAATCAGCATGCTGATATATTCATACTTGAAGTTCGTATTGGTACATAGTGGGTGCCATTCTTGACACTACTGGCATTTTGGCAACGACGTCTTATTGGCTAAACTCTTGGTTGTGCTTATCCTGCTGATGCTTTGAATGATCTTCACAATCTGTCAGTCTTGACTTATATTTGTGTTGCTTGCAACCAAGACTCTTTTATCCAAACTTTGTTAGATAACTTGGTAGAAAGGTGGACACTTTAGCTATACGTTCTTTGTCAGGTTGATAAGCAATTGACAGGCCATTAAAATGAAGGGATGATTTGATTTCTTAATAATAGTGATAATAAAAATGCTCTTGATAAAGCGCCCTCAAAGAACTCAATCTCATTATAGGCGCTCTATATTTTCTGCAAGGGAAACGCGATTGAATGATGAGTAATATCAATCTTAATAAACAACATGAATAACATGGTTAGGGGTGACTAGCTGTATCGTTTCTGTATACGATGTTTGCAAGAACTTTGATTTTCGGAAGAATTCTGCAACGAACAACGAATGCTTCGAGAGAGCACTCAATGCCGGGAGGCGAGAATTCTTTACCCGAGAGTATTGATGTGAACGTTAGCTGCAGCCAATGAAACAGACAGCTAGTTAGATCCCATAGTTGTTGTCAAGCTAACAACTCTCTGGATGCACTTACCCTACTCAACCATTACAAATACATGCATGTGCGATGCTGCCTAAAATGGCCGTTCGACAATGAATGTTCCAAATGTGGAAAATAAATAAATATAATTCATTTATATAGCGCCCCAAGAGAACTTAATCTCTATTCAGGCGCTTCACATAGGCCTCGGGGCTCGAGCCCATGACCTCAGTCAGACCTTGGTCGGGGCGAGCACCTTAACCGTTAGACCAAACCAGAAACAAAACGTATTGCTGGAACGTGTTAGCGCCTTAACGGCTATCACCATAACTTGCGATGGCATTTGTCCACTGCAGGCTTCGAATCCCAGACCTCTGTTGTGGAGAGCGCCTTTCCCTACTGAGCTATCACGGCCCTAAATGGTCAATGATCCAACCAAATGATTCAGCTGGCCTGGCAATTGATCATGTTCTGCTGCTATGTTTTGATATAGCTTGAAATATGTAAACCCAGTCAGTATTAATTGAACGTTGCCTGTTTTGTTTTCTAGTTTGTAACCAACAACCGTTTATGCAAATGCAGCCAGACGTGCCCCAACGTGCTAGCAAAAGTGTACACATGTTTTTTTTCTAATCTACCAGCCACTGATTTGCCTGCTGCAAGTCCTGGTGGGTTATATAGTGTGACAGGACCCAAAATATCTCAAGTTATCGCCTTAATCATTTTTGTAAGATCAACTATGTTTCGTGTTGGCTACACCAATATCTTGGGCAGTGCAACTGAGATATTTAGCATGCACCTGGTTTGTGGAACTTCAAAAGTCACTACTGAAATATAGTTCAATGTAAATTGTTAGTGCCATACTCATGCTCCAGGTTTCCGCCGATTCTTTATTTGCCGTGAGAGCTCTTCCAACCATTTCAGCTAAATGAATTGCTGGGACGCTGTGATGATTTAATACAAAACTCAACGGAATCGCTAATCATTCAGCCTGCTCATTTTGAGACCGTGACTATACGCAGGAAGCACAATGATGAGGAGCTGGTGAGTGGGCTATTACTGCATCTGCTCACCCTTGGCTGATGCAGCGATAGCACTTCTATATTTACTGACAATCTCTGCTTAACTTTACTGGCCATTTATGGTCGGCTGATTCAACAGCCTTATTTGTTTAATGGAAGATGAGCCTTGGCTGCAACAAACTCCCCTCCCATACAGTTAGCAAAGAAATATTGCTTGCTGAGGTTACAAAAACATCACTGGGGTCGTGAAGTGCTAGCATCTTTTCCTCACCCTACCCCACCGGCTGAGACTGGGAGGCCAGGGTGGCTCATGGGTTGCTTTGCTGCTGCTGCTGTTGCTTCTGCTGCTGCTTCTGCATCCGTTGTCGTATGCTTTCCATCCTTTAACCCAGGGCCTCGTCATCGTTGCTTCACCAGCAGGCACCTACGAAGTGAAGCGCATCAAGAAAGAGGTGCGTTCGATCTTTGCCTGTTCGATTTGCTCGAGCAGCATATGCTTGGCTGCTGGAGTTCCAAGATAACCACTGCGTTGTAATGCGTGGCTGCTCTGTCCTAATAACATGTGACTCATCGGTTTCTAGAGCACGGCAGAGTCAAGTGGAAAATTGGAGGAAGGAGACGAGATAGTGCAGGTTAACTACCAGACTATTGTAAGTGTAGATCTCTCAGAGTGCCTCAAGCTCGGCCACATGGGTATCCAGCATGCCGTGAAGCCTAGCTGGCTGCCGTCATAGACGTTGCTGTGCTCAGGTGCTATTTACCTGACCAATTCGTCCTGATTCAGGCATACGAATTGCTGGTACTTGTGCTGAGCACGACGTGCTCTTTTTCAGGCCCGTGCCCTTGATTCAGGCATGCATACCGAGGAAGCATTGCTTTATATTGACTTCAGCTGGTAAACTTTGTTGTTAAACTGCCAAAGATTGCCTGGTTGTAGCAGAAGAATGGCACATTATCTTGTGGGGGTACCGTTGCCACCACGTTGTCCAGCGAAATACTACTTTGTGCCAACCGATTTAGCTTGCACAAGTATGTGCCTCTGATATACTGTCTGATTGCCAACCAGTTTGATATATGTTCCCCACTTGTATGGTAAGGGTTTCATATTCAGGAGTACTTTTTGACTTTCGTAATATTCTGCCAAACATTGGTTGAGGTTAATGAGTCGTATTGTGTTACAACGATCTGTATGATTTTGTTCTGCTGACTACCCAATATATAATAATATATAACATATAATATATTACAATATATAATATACCTTCTTTGTCCACGTACCCTGTGATTTGCTGCAGTTTGCTGTAGACCTATTGATAAGACGTTCTACTCAAAAAAAGGATAAATAAAATGGAAGTTTCGACTGGCGTATAATGCTATGGGTGAGGTATGTAGTCGGCTTACCATATGTAGGAATTATTTGAATTCCGGATGCATTAGCATTATCCGAAAATTCCTATGCCGATCATCAACTGTCTATCAAAATTGTTAGCAAGATCCTCAAGATGTAAGATTACGTCCGTACTGGGCCAATCGCCCTTCTTTCTCAACTCTATTTCCATTGGCTCCCTTCAGAGTTCTGTTGATGACCACATCTCGGAGTTTCACTCATAGTCTAAGAACACAACTGGCCTTCCAAACAGAATGCTTACTGAACTTTTCTCGGACGCTTGATTCGTTGCTTCCTATCATAGCTACAGTAATGAATATGTTCTTACCTTTAGAGTTTTCCTGATTCATTTAAACTGGCTGTTATTGAGCTACTCGTAAAGAAATCAACGGCAGTCTATACAAATCGTATAGCTTCCTTTCTGCTTTCCTATTAATGACACTTGAATTAGTAGAGGTAGCCTGATTCATCTGATATGTTAAGACATCACACTTAGCTTGGAAATCCATTTGGATAGAAAGCTAATCGCCCAGTAGTGGCTAGACTCCTGCAAGTACAGGAAGACCACGTCGACGAAGTGTAATCATAATCCATTTGTTTGTATAGCGCTCTCAAATAACTTTATCTCAATTATAGTGCATCACGTGAGCCCAAAGGGCTCAAGCCTTGTTAAAGTAGTAAAATTATAGTTGTTACTACTTTAGTAGCCTTGGTGATCAAATTGGAGCACCTAAATATTACGAGGAGTCCCTGCCAGTTCTACTAGATCTCCAAGCACAGTCTGTCGCAATGATCACCATGTCCTTCTTTAGCAATTACTGCCCTACATGGGTTTAATTAATTTAGCAATACAAAAGGGTATGGGTCACAACTACGTGGAGACTTTCGAATGTAAATTTTAACGCCCACAAATCGTCTCTCGGACTCAGCGATGCTCTATGGATCTGCTGTAATAATAATAATAATAATAATAATTAAGCCTTCGTATAGCAACCCAGGAGATATGAATCTATATTAGGCACTTTTATAAATGCTGACAAAATGAAATGGCGACTGTTTATCAAGTTCAAGACCGACAAGCCTGGCTGAAGAATCAAGCTTGTTGGTGCATGGGCGTTTAAGAACTGAAAATAGTTTGTTATGGACTTTGTTTGCTGGTCAATCCAGGTTGGATGGAACCTCAAGAGTGTAGTTCAGTTGCTGCGAGAGAGACCTAACGAGGTTGTGCTGTCGGTAAGGAGACGGCCGAGGCACTTACTGCCTCCCAGCATCGGCGTGGCCACCGGCGGAGCCCACACCATGGATCGCAGCGGCCCACGCAAGCAGCTTCAGCCGCAGCTGCCGGTCGCGAGCAGGCTAAGCCGTGGTGATACCAACTCAGCATCGACATCTGCCGTCGCCAAGCTGGCCACCTATCCGAAATCGCAGAAAAAGCACCTGTCCACAGCGTCGGACGATAGCCACGGTGGCCCTCACCTGTCAACGTCCAGCGGCGGCTTCCTGTCACCGAGCTCTCCTGCTGCGCACGACTCGCAGGAAAGGTAATGTCTGCTGCTGTCTTGGTAGCCCCGGCATTCCATTAGCCCATGCTCTTGTGCAAGCTCTTGAGCTCGAGACTGCATGTGGATGGTATTCTGTCGAGTATCCATCGGTCAGTCATCGGTACTGCACTATCTGGGCTGTGTGCTTGATGCTGCGGTTTCTCTTGGAGCATGTATTCATCTGATTATGAGCTTGTTCGTAAAATGGTTTGCATGTGAGGCCTTTAGTCGAACTTTGAAGATACAACATCTAGACCGTGGTTCTGCAAACTCTTCGGACTGTTAGACCATTTCAGGATGTCTATAAGGCAAACTAGGTCAGGAGAAATCAGGCTCACTCCACCAGCTCACTGGAGTGGGCGTGGCCATACGAACGAGCAGCTCTCAGCAAATTGCAATTATAGGGTTGGACGTTTATCAGCCCATCCCTACATAGTCATTAAGGCAGTGTGAAGTTACAGACGGAGATGCATTGATCCGATCAGGCCAGTCCGTTTCATACACGCGCCCGAGCACTCCAGTATGACCTCTCTCCTTCACCTTCATCCCTGCTTAAAACCTATAGTCTATCCTAACGGTTTGCATGCTTCCTTTCTAGCCTATGCTCAAAGAAAGAGAGGCACGGACTCATGAGTGCCATTCAAATGTCTCATTATAACATGCAACAGAAATTGTGTTAGTGTATTCGGTTATTTCCTAGCTACTTATGCTTCAAAACCAGAGAAAACGTCCATTGCTCTTTACTTTATTTTTCCATTACGCTACCTTCAAACTTTGCTTCTGAGACCAGGACAGTGGTAAATTTGTTATATGCACATTTCCGATTTGAAAACCGACAAATTTTCATAATTTGATTCGCATTTACTCATAAACATGTGAATTACAATTAGAATGTATCTATTTTGAAGTTGTACAAAAATGTCATCAAACATTCAGAGGTGATAAGTTTTGTACATTAATGATTACACTGTACATCTTCGTGGTGAATCAGCACCCAGACGTTTATTCCCTTAACTTCTGGCTCTACCCTCCTTGGTAGCTTCGATCTAAGTCCAGTGAATCCAGATGGAAGTGCTTGCCTCAATCCTTCCAGGAAATCTCCCGATAGACTATGTCTATGATTTTATCATCAAGATGAACATCAAGGAAATGTACTTTGAAGGGCAACCTGAAGCCGATTGCACTGCAGCTCGGCACCGTAGTGTCAATCAGCTCTGCCTGCTTTTCTGCCTTATGAAGCTCTTGCCCAGGAAGCGCCGAACCACTGCTACAAAGCTGTTACCTGCTGTTTTCTCCTTACTTGCTGGTCTTATCGGGAAATTTAACTGAATTAAACTGTCTTTTTTGTCTAAATTCCCACGTGCATGTCTCGTTTGACCTGTGCCTCTGTCAGCTTAGGGAATAAGTTTTGAAGGTAATCGAAGACTATGGACTCCTTATCTAGAGCTGTGGCAAATTGTTTCATAAGGCCCAGTTAGATGTGCAGTGGTCGTGTCCGCATATTACATAATCTGCTAGTGGCTCCTACTTGACATTGTAGCCCCCTATGTTGCAGAGAACTTAGTGGCCGCTTTGGCACTAGTCGGGCCTGCAATCGTGCTCATCAGGACACGGCTGCTGCCCCCAAAACCCTAGATAGCTGGGCGCAGGATAAAATCACCACGGCAATTCATTAGAATGCACTAATTGTATATTCACCGACGTGGAAGCCTACACCTCTGGTTATGTCTTGAATTGTAATCCTTTTTATGGTGTGCCAAGTGAACCGGAAGAAGATGCAGGTACTTGTTTTCAATCACGAGGCTCCTCTCATTCTGGTTAAAGATGATTCATGTTACCTTGACCAGGCAGGTGATACGTTCTAATTTGGCGAGATGGATTTATTTCTTCACCCCACCTCTATCGCCACTTCGACCTGTAACCTCTTCCTCACTCTCTGGCTCACAGCTCTTTTTGGAAGACTGCTGGTCTTTCTTTGGAGCTCAAGAACCTCACCGAAGTATGGGACCGAGGTGATGAATTGAGGAAGATCTAGATATGTGCAGATACCAGGTGTATTAATAATAATATCAATAACACACGTGATAAAGTGAGCTGTAATGGCTCACTAGGTAAGGCGGTTGCTTTTCACGACCTCGGCCCGAGGTCGTGGGTTCGAATCCTGTGGTGGGCAATCCTTTATCGCCACTGCAAGCAGTGGTGATAGCCGCCAAGGCTCTTCTGTCGCTATACAAAAAATGGCTGTTAAATCATCTATTATTTATTTATTTATTTATTTATTATAAAGGCCCCTCGGGGAACCCAAGATCTTACTTGCTGCCTGATGTTTGCTGCGAAGGAAACACGATCGAATGGTGAGTTGTATCACTCTTGATAAACAAAATGAATAACATGGTTAGTAGTGTCATGCACAGGGTCAGCATGCAAGTATGGTGAGTAGCAGGATGCAACAGTGTCAGCACGCATAAGCACATAAGGGACAGATCACAGTGACCCACTAAATCCTGTCAGAAATAGATGCATTTTTAATTTCTTTTTAAATATGGTCGAGTCAGGGGATGTTGTGACGCAAATGCGGAACGAGTTCTAGGCTTTGGGAGCTTACAAACTAAATGCACTGTCTCCAAAGGATTTGTGGTTTGTACTGGGTATAGGTAAACAGTTAGTTTTCAAAAAGCAGGTGATACGATGCCTGGCCTGGTGGGGGAGTAGATCTGATCGGTATGCTGGAACTAAATAATGAAGAGACCTAACAGTAAACAACAAAACCTTGAAGTCGATGCCTTGCTTGACTGGTAGCCAGTGCACATCGGCAAGGACTGGTGTGACGTGGCAACTGAGATGCTCACGACAGACAAGCCTAGCTGCAGAGTTTTGCACCAGCTGTAATCGCCTGATTGCACATGCCTGTAGGTCAGCAAGCATTGAATTAAAGTAGTCCAGACGGGATTTCACAAACGCATGGACCAACTTATACGGGGTATCCTTACCTAAACACGTCCGAATTTTAGCATTGTAATGTAGCTGAAAGTAGACAGACTTGATTGTGGAGCTGGTGTGGTCGTCGAACCAGAGATCACTTAGAAACATGACATATAGATTTCGAGCTGATTCAACAGGAGATACGCTGGCAGAGCCAATTTTGAGCTTCAGCATTTCCAATTTCTGAATCACACTGGGTTTGCCCATAACTAGTAAGTTAGATTTATCATCGTTTATTTTTAGTAAATATGCTGCCATCCATATGCGGATGTCATCAATACATGCAGCAAGTGAGTTGAGAGAATTCGAGGTGCTCTAAGGCTGGGAGGGATCAAAGCAAAGGTACAACTGAGTGTCCAGTGCATGGAAATGAAAGCATATATTATGCTCGGTAATCACATCGGCAAGAGGAAGAGTATAAACCGTGAAAAGAACCGGACCGAGCACGGAGCCCTGAGGTATCCCATTTTTCAGAGGAACCTCGAGTGATCTCATTCACATCAATACTCTGAAGTCTCGCACTCATATATGACCTGAACAATTGCAGAGCAGTGCCAGTGATTCCCTCGGGAGATGAGAGGTGCTTAAGAAGGACTTAGTGATGGATAGCATCACAAGCTGCCGAAAGATCGAGTAGAACAAGCAGAGACACTATACCCATGTCTGCATTCCTAAGTAGGTCGTTGTATACCCTACGCAATACTGACTCTGTGGAGTGATTAGCTCTAAAGCCAGACTGGAACTTACTAGCAAGGTGTACGGTTTCGATATATGAGTTCAGCTGGTCTGCCACGACTCGTTCCAGTGTCTTTGATAGTAATGGTAGATGGGAGACTGGGCAGTGGTTTCTCAAGTTCTCTTGGTCTAGTGTGGCTTTCTTGAGTAGTTGCCTGACTGCAGCTTTATGAAAGGTGCAGGGACATGATCTGAGGCTAATAATATATTGATGATGTTAGTTATGTACGGCAGCAGCAGATCAATGCAACATAGGAGCAGGACAGTGGGAATAGGATCCAAAGGACTTGTCTTATTTGATTGGAATACGACCTTCAGGACGAGATCACTAGTGACCTGCTTGAATGTAGGCATTGAGATGCTGCAAGGAATTGAGGGACAGCATTTTAGGGGGATGCTGCAATCTCAGGAATGGACTTGCTGATCTTGTCCATTTTCTGGAGAAAGAAGCTAGAGAATCAATCAGTTGGATCATCACATCGATCATCAGGTAAAGAGCTAACCTAGAAGTGGTTGAGGAGATGGTTTATTGTCGACTTCGGCATTTTGGTATTGTGCCTCTGTGATTCAACAATGTTTATATAGAAGCTAGACTTTGGCCTTTGTTGTGATCGATTGGCATTATCTGCAGTAGTCCACATATCCCTGTCGATCAGGACAGTCTGTCCTGATCTTTCGTATGGTTTTTTAAGCTTGCGCTTAGTAGACCTAGCTAGTTTAATGTCTGTTGTAAACCACAGGCAGTCTGGGCGATGGCGCACAGTTCGATTAGTCAGTGGTGCAAACTTGCCGAGCTTGTCAGCAAGTGTCGTGATGTAGCTATATACCAATTATGACTGATCGGAAGGGGGACTGAGTAGCAGGGGGGATGCAAGTATTCTCGCTCAGACAGCATCGATACATTCACGCTAGTTCAATGCTTGGAATGGTCCATCGTACAACAACAGCAGTTGCTTGAGTTACTCATTGTGTTACCACCGACCAAATTCTTGCGATAATTATAATTATAACAATAATGCACTTGATAACGCGCCCTTAGAGAACTCAGTCTCTGCCTAGGCGGTTTACATTTGCTGCAAAGGGAACTTCATGGCTCATTTTTGCCTGGCACAACATCCAGCACATTACTATCAGGTCCATCTGTGCCAGATCCGTCAAAAACAAAGTAGCATTGAACACAATAATAAAGAAAATGTTTTGAAATCTTATGACTAACAATTTTATAACATACAATTCGAGCAACAAGTTCCTATTATGGATGCTTCTAGTCTCGTGATGCAAACTCAGGCAATGCACTTAAGCCCCTGGTACAAATGTAAACTAGTAGGCTTATGTTTCTTGTATTTATATTACTGGAGAGTATTAACAAGGAATGTACTCAATAGAGTGTGTATTAAGGCAGTTGCTTTCACGACCTCGGTCCTGAGGTCGTTATAATAATACTTGTATATTAATAATGGACTTGATAAAGCGCCCTCAGAGAACTTAATCTCTTTCAAGGCGCTTTACGTTTGCTGCAAATGGAAATGCAACTGAACGGTGAGTAAAATCATGCTTGATAAACAAACAAATTGAATAACATGGTTAGGGGTGACATGCACAGGGTCAGCATGCAAATGTGGCTAGTGGCAGCATGGACAGTGTCAGCACAAATAAGCACATGCAGGACGAATCACAGGGACCCACTAAATGCTGTCGTAAATTAGTGTGTTTTTAAGTTCTTTTTAATAGTGGTCAGGTCAGGGGATGTTCTGACGCAGGTTGGGTGGAAGTTCCAGGCTTTAGGAGCATACGAACTAAATGCAGGGGTCTCCAAAAGATTTGAGGTTTGTACAGGGTATTTGTAGACTGTTGGATTCCGAAAAGCGGTGGTATGATGCTTGGCCTGATGAGGGAGTATATCTGAGAGATAGTCTGGAGCCAAAGAATTAAGGGACCTAAAAGTGAGCGACAAAACCTTGAAGTCAATCCTTTGCTTGACTGGTAGCCAGTGCAGGTCGGCTAGAAGTGGAGTAATGTGGCAATTGCAACTTTCACAACAGACAAGCCTAGCTGCAGAGTTTTGCACCAGCTGCAATCGACTGATCGCACATGCTGGTAGGGCAGTAAGCAGTGAGTTGCAGAAGTCGAGATGGGATGTCATGAATGCATTGACCAACTTGGACGTGGTATCCTTATCTAAACAAGCCCGAATTATAGCAATATTATGAAGCTGAAAATAGGCAGATTTGACCGTGGAGCTGATATGGTCGTCTAACGAGAGGTCGCTTTGGAATATGACACCTAGATTTCGAGCTGATTTGACAGGAGATATGCTGGCAGAGCCAATTTTGAGCCGCAGCTTTTCCAATTTGTGAATTACACTGGGTTTGCCCATAACTAATGAGTTAGTTGTATCATCATTGAGTTTTAGAAAATTTGCTGCCATCCATATGAGGATGTCATCAATGCATGCACAAGTGAGTTGAGAGAATTCGAGGTGCTCGAAGGCTGGGAGGGATCAAAGCAAAGGTCCAACTGAGTGCCATCCACTTAGAAGTAAAAGCCTAGATCGTGCTTGGCAATCACATCAGCAAGAGGGAGAGTATAAACCGTGAAAAGAACCAGACCTAGCACGGAGCCCTGAGGTACGCCATATTTCAGAGGTACCTCAGATGATCTTTGTCCATTCATGTCAATACTCTGGAGTTTCCCACTGAGATAAGACCTGAACCACTGCAGAGCAGTGCCAGTGATGCCCAGGCGAGATGAGAGTCGCTCTAGAAGAACTTTGTGATCGATGGTATCAAAAGCTGCCGAAAGATCGAGCAAAACAAGCAGAGACACTCTACCCATGTCCGCATTCTTAAGTAGGTCATTGTATACCCTAAGCAATGCTGACTCCCTGGAGTGATTAGCTGTAAAGCCAGACTGGAACTGGAACTAGCAAGGTGTGATGTTTCGATATATGAGTTCAGCTGGTCCGCCACGACCCGTTCGTGTCTTTGATACAAATGGTAGAAGGGAGACTAGGCGGTAGTTGCTTAAGTTCTCTTGGTCTAGTGTTGATTTCTTGAGAAGCGGCCTGACTGCAGCCTTTTTGAAAGATGTTGGGACATGACCTGAGGCTACTGACATATTAATGATGTTAGTTATGTATGGCAGCAGCAGATCAATGCATCGTAGGAGCAGGACAGTGGGAATAGATTCCAGGGGACTTGTCGTCTTCTTTGATTGAGATGTGAACTTTAGGACTAGATCACTAGTGACCCGCTTAAATGTAGACATTGAGTTGCAGCCTGGAATCAGGGAACCGCATTCTAGTGATGTTGTCATAGCAGTGATGGATTCCCTGATCTTGTCTATCTTCTGCACAAAGAGTCGAGAGAAGCGATCGGCTAGATCATGATAAGGATCGTCAGGTAAGGAGCTAATCTGGGAGCGGTTGAGGAGATGGTTGATCTTCGATATCAGCATTTTTTAATTGTGCATCTGAGATTCAACAATGTTTTTTTAGAAGCTAGACTTGGCCTTTGCTACTATCGATTGGTACGACCTACAGTAGTCTTCATATGCCTTTTGATGGACAGTCAGTCCAGATCTGTAGTGTGCTTTTTCATGCTTTTGCTTAGTAAACCTGGCTAGTTTAATGTCTGTGGTAAACCATAGGTGGTCTGAGCGTGGGCGCACAGTGCGTTTTGTCAGAGGTGCAAACTCGTCGAGCCTGTCAGCTAGTGTTGTGTTGCAGCTATCTACCAATGATGACAGATCAGAGGGAGGACTCAGCAGCAGAGGTTAAGCAGATATTCCCGCACGGACAGCATCGATGTCAAGGGTCTTGAGGTTTCGTGATTCACGGGTTATTTTAGAGGAGGTCGTTGATTCCATTTCTGCGTTGGGCGATCCTTTATCACCACTGCAAGAGGTGGTGATAGCCGTAAAGGCTCTTCTGTAGCTAAAGAAAAAGAGGCTGTTTAATTAACTAGGATTTAGTTATTTATTTATCATTACAATGCTTCGACGTCTAGTGGCCAGTATTTAAGGTAGACGTGTATCGGTCATTGGCCACCCAGCTTGCTTTCCTGCACATGTCTCACTCGTGGTTAAGGATTCACTATCTCCCTGCGTCCCTATAGCCTCATCTCTGCCTGTGCTAGGCCAGGCCTCTTACTCTTCGACTGCCAGTGGCAAGTCATGTCCCATACCATCCAAACAGTTTTACATGGTTAGGAATAAAGTCATTCTTGATTATTATGTGATTTACTAGAGTGATTATGCACGAAAAAATACATGTTAGTAAAACAAAATTTGTATCTAACATTAGATCATATCATTTTCAATATTCTAGAAAACAGTCAAACATCAAATGTATCACTGTTGAGGGTCGTGATAGCTTAGGTGCTAGCTCTTCACGACCGAGGTCCGAGGTGGTGGTTTTGAATCCTACTGTGGGCGAACCTTACTTTCCAACTGCAAGCAGTGGTGATAGCCAGGCTCTTCTTAGGATATGCAAATGAGGCTGTTAAATCAGCTAGCTGTCAAGCTCAACAAGCAATATGTCCAAGAATGTTTAGGGTCGAATAATTGGGAAATAACCTTAACTATTTGGCAGCAAAAATGAAACAAGCACACTCAAATTATTCCCTTACTGAACGGCATTCTGAATTATGGTATTTTCCAGCTAGTAAACGGAGTGGCTGTTACCCCCCCCCCCCTCTCAATTCCCACAAGGGTGGCCAAATTCCTATCAAGTTGCCGCAGTAAGCAGTAACAGTTGGAGTTCGAGTTGTAATGCCTGGGCGGCCTCAGGGTTCTGCTACGGTCGCTCTAGGGCCTGCTACCGGTGCTGCCATAATTTAAATAGGCTAGCGGTTCGTCATCGCCAGCCCGGTGTCATTGGGTTGGGGGAACCATTACATACAGCTAGGCTTGGCTGCAGCTCTGGGGCTGCCTGCCTCTGTCCGGATAGCTACTCGACCAAGAGACAACGTATCCATGCCCAAACGGCCAATTCAGCCCAAGTCTTTAGGCTAACGAGATGGTCATGTGACTGCTGCTGCTGCTGCTGCTGCTGGCCATAAAGGAGCAGGCAGCTTCAAGCCTCGTTTACACTGCGATTCTTGCCTCTGTCCTGCTTCCGTCTTTCGTCTGCGCTTGACCAAGACTGAATGCGGTCGAAGACTTATGAAAGAGTGCGTGAAGACTCGCAAGCTGAGCATGATTCCACTTCTTGACCAAAACTAGGGCAAGACTGATACACTACTTATCATTGGCACCGTCAAAGGCAAGCCTTCTGCGTTGATTTGAAAATCTTGGCGACAACTTGACGATGAAATCACTTGGGCGTGTCACGAGAGTCCCTGTCTGTGGGACACACGATCTCGTTTTGTAACAGTGAGATAATGAGGCGACAAGCAATGAAATTAATCGCTCAAGGTTCAAGGGTTTTGTCGCTCACTTTTAGGTCCCTCAATTCTTTGGCTCCAGCCTACCTATCAGATCTACTCCCCCACCAGGCCAAGCATCGCACCACGCACTTTTCGGAATCTAGCTGTCTGCCTATACCTCATACAAGCCTCAATTACTTTGGAGACCGTGCATTTAGTTCGAATGCTCCCACAGCCTGGAACTCACTTCCGACTTTTGTCACATCCCCTGACTTGACCATATAACGCACCTATTTATGACAGCATTTAGTTGGTCCGTGTGATTTGTCCTTAATGTGCTTATGCGTGCTGACACTGTGCATACTGCCACTAACCACACTTGCATGCTGACCCTGTGCAAGTCATCCCTAACCATGTTATTTGTGTTGTTTATCAAGCATATCATCACTCACCATTCGACCCTGTTTTCTTTTCAGCAAATTTAAAGCGCCTTGAAAGAGATTGAATTATTTAAGGCCACTTTATCAAGTGCATTACTATTATTATTTTATTAAATTCACCCGGACTTGCATCGCATAGGGCCATATGCAACCACTCTTGCAAAGGCAATTTTCCCATCGTCACTTCGGCCATGGAGCAATCAGGCAGCAACTGACCGTGTAAACTTCCAGCAAGAAGTAAAACCGAAAAAGGATACAAGCAGAACCGAAGCAAGGCCGATCGTGTAAACAGTGCTTCGACCAGCTGCCCCCTCGAACCACCGCCGGAGAGCTAATTGAGTGGACGCGACGCCGTCCTGCTCCCGGCGGCGCGGCCGCTACCAGTAGCCACACAGGAACAGCTCTTCCTCGCTGACTTTTGTGCCGACAGCCGCCTGCCTCTGCCGTGATACTTGGCGCCGGGCCGTAGCGCTAGCGCCAGGCCGTCGCTAGAACTAGCGTTCGTGGCAGTGAGCCGGGAAACTAGCGGACGGACAAGAAAGAGGTCGCACCGGATGGTACTATCTTTAGACGGGTGCGATCATTCGAGCCAGTTAAGTCGAGTCATCTCTTTTTAGCGACTTAAGCAGGCAAATAACGCGGCCGACTTCGCGAGATAGTCCGGTGCCTTGGGCTTCCGGGTGGCATCGTGACCGGAGATGTCCGGAGGGTGATCCGAAGCAGCTCCGGCCACAGCCTTAGCACGAGCGCCGTTCGCCGGGTTTCCCCGGTTTGCATTAGCTGACCGTCAAATGCGCCAAGCCGCTTGAATGAGATCTGAGGCTGCTTCCATATGTCGCTGCAGCAACCGCAGGCGGGGCTTCCCCAGCGTACCCTATTAAACCCTTTCCGCCTGCGAATCGAGCTCGAGGCGGGCAAGGTCACTCACTCACTCACTTCCTGGTGCTCTGCTAATGCTGCTGCTTGTCGCCGAACTGGAGTGCCACTACCATAAGACGGCGTCCGCCCGCTCGTCGGCCCTCCGACGCGCGCTCAGCTTCGTTTCCGGCCAACCGTAAGCTGCCGACGATGTAAGTTTACCGCGCTCATTATCCAAGCTCGGCTAGCCGAGATACCTGAAGCATGCCGGCCCAAGCTTGTCGGAACCGCCGTCTTGCGGCGGCAGACTGCTCTAGATCATTCTGCCCTGTCGTCGGCTAACGGCAGTCCTCCGTTGGGCAGGCTAGCTCGAGAATTTGGCTTCCCAAATCGCACCGGCGAGTTTTATGCTAGAGAAGAAAACCGATGGTAGTTGCTAGAACGTTTTCGATAGTACTTTTTTCCCAGGGCAGCTGGTCTCCACACCACGGCGATGGGTTGACTCGTAGCCTCCTCCACTGTCGGGCATTAGCTGCTGGGCGTAGAAAATCCGGTCCCTCACGCCGATTGAAGCAGCTGCCGAATTCGTATGAGGCCGGCTCCGGAGTGAGGCTGCTACAATCACTGCTTCCTAGACGGCACGATGCTCCTAGTTAGTGGTGAAACTTGACTTTGGATGGCCCTGAGATTGCGAAAGGGCCTGGCAAAACCAGGAGATATGTCTGTTTGAGATCGGTCTGGCCCTAGCGTACTTAAAATGCCATAATGCTTACGGTTGCTTAATTGATTGTGGAATTTTACTCTGCTGATTGGTATCCGACGTTCTTATTCAGCCGAATTACGGAATGTTGCATTTGCATTAAAGAAAAAGGCATATCGGTGTGCCTCTATTCCGTCCGGAATCTACTTTGTGGAGAGCACTCTCCCTCAAATCTTCATGTTCAAGCATGACCAAAGCCCCTTCCATGTCTAGCCGGGCATAGTAAATCCATCGACCAACTTGACTGTGGTTTTCTTACCTTTGCAGGTCTGATTTTATTATTGTTGTATGGCTGAATCTTCGGCAGATTTGCTTATTTAGCTGATATGGTCTGGCAAATGATCTCTACTTTGGAACAAGAAACCCAGATTGCCCAAAGAAGCTGTAGAAGGCATGCTTGCTAAGCCCATTTTTGGGTTTAGGCTTTCCTATCTTTGAGTAACACTGTGTAATGTAATGTATTTCCGACTTTATTTCCACAAAGCCACATAATCTTGAGTGGAGAGTAATAATAATAATAATGCATTTGATAAAGCACCATCAGAGAACTCAATCTCTTTCTAGGCGCTTTGCATTTGCTGTAAAGGGAAACGCGATTGAATGGTGAGTAACATGCTTGATAAACAACATGAATAACATGGTTAGGGGTGACATGCACAGGGTCAGCATGCACAGTGTCAGCACACACAAGCGCGTGAAGGACGATTCATAGGGACCCACTAAATGCTGTCCTAAATAAGTGTTGTTTTTAAGTTCTTTTTAAATGTGGTTGAGTCAGGGGATGTTCTGACGCAAGTCAGGAGAGAGTTCCTGGCTTTAGGAGCATACGAACTAAATGTACGGTCTCCAAAGGATTTGAGGTTTGTACGAGGTATTGATAAACTGTTGGATTCAGAAAAGTGGGTGGTACTATGCTTGGCCTGGTGGGGGAGTAGACCTAAGAGGTAGGCTGGAGCCAAAGAAGAAGGGATGTCACAAATGCATGGACCAACTTATACATGGTATCCTTATCTAAACAAGTCCGAATTTTGGCAATGTTAAGTTGCTTAAAGTAGGCAGACTTGATTGTAGAGCTGGTGTGGTCGTCTAACCAGACGTCACTTTTGAACATGACACCTAAATTTCGAGCTGATTCAAAAGAAGATATGCTGGCAGAGCCAATTTTGAGCGTCAGCCGTTTCAATTTCTGAATCACACTGGGTTTGCCCATAACTAGTAAGTTAGTTTTATCATCATTGAGTTTTAGAAAATTTGCTGCCATCCATATGAGGATGTCATCAATGCATGCAGCAAGTGAGTTGAGAGAATTCGAGGTGCTCGAAGGCTGGGAGGGATCAAAGCAAAGGTCCAACTGAGTGCCATCCACTTAGAAGTAAAAGCCTAGATTGTGCTTGACAATCACATCAGCAAGAGGGAGAGTATAAACGGTGAAACGAACCGGACCTTGCATGGAGCCCTGAGGTACCTTATATTTCAGAGGTACCTCAGATGACCTTTATCCATTCACGTCAATACTCTGGAGTCTCCCACTGAGATAGGACCTGAACCACTGCAGAGCAGTGCCAGTGATGCCCAGGCGAGATGAGAGGCGCTCTAGAAGAAATTTGTGATCGATGGTATCAAAAGCTGCCGAAAGATCGAGCAAAACAAGCAGAGACACTCTACCCATGTCTGCATTCCTAAGTAGGTCGTTGTATACCCTAAGCAATGCTGACTCCCTGGAGTGATTAGCTCTAATGCCAGACTGGCACTTATGTTTGTATGGCACACTAAAAGCCTAAGTAGCTTTTGGTGTGTATGCCGTAGGTTTGACCTAACTAGTGAGGTGGTTTTTTCATTCAATTCTAGAAAGTGTGCTGCCATCTAACTGGGAATGTCAGCAATACATGTCACAGCTGACTTGAAAGAGTGTGATATGCCAGAAGACCTGTAGAGATCAAAGCAGCTGTTCTTAATCTGCATTACAATGGAAGCCGAGTTTGCACTTGGAGATGACATTATTTAGAGGGAGAGCATAAGTATCGTGAAAAGAAACTGCCCAAGCACAGAACCTTGGGGTACCCTTACCCCAATGGTTTTCCGGATTACTGTTGACATTTATGCTCTAAGCATGCAAAGAGCATGCCACTAAGATGAGACCTGAACCATTTCAAAGCAGTACTGTCGATGCACAGATGGGATGATTGGGTCTCATGATAGCTTGGGCCCAAGGTATCAATCCTTGCCGTGAGATATAGCAGAAAGGCTCTATCTGATTCGTCGTTCTTGAGAATGTTGCATAATGATCAGGTGTGACTTTATATGCTAGGTCTGAAGCATTGATGTCAGCTATAAACTGTTCCACCTGTACCAGTGTCTTTGATAGAAACGGTAGTAGAGAAACTCGGCGGCTTTTGCCTGAGGTCTTGTGCCCCAGTGTCTTCTTAATGAATTGCCTAGCAGCAGTCCTTTTGAAGGGTGCAGGGACACGACCTGAGGCTGAGAGAGAGTGTGTTTATGATGTAAGTCTTGGGAGCAGCTGCCAATCTGTATCTCACATAATGTATCTCATAATGAGTAAGTCAAAGTGGGGTCTACAAGGCTTGCAGTCTTCTTAGACTGGGTAGATGTACTTCGAGATAAGGTTGCTAGTGGCAGGCTTGAGGACCAGACTTGGTAAAAAAAAATGTATTCTGAAAGTTTTTTTTGTTATGCTGTTTTACCTCCTCTCGTGTTTTCATGTGACACCTATTTGCTTGCTACGGAATTCGAGTGTGGTCGAAATTAATGAAAACATGGCTCTATAACAAGATGCTTTGGCTGTTGATAGAACCCGAATCAAGCAGAGAAGAATAAGTAGACATTACGAGTTTGCACTCAGTCAGTCGTTGGTGGGTGGTCTTAGTAGCTGTATATGCTGAGCAAAGGTTCATGGGGGGTTCTATTTTACATGTCACTGTTTTGATGTGATACCAGGCATGATTTGTTTTCTCACTTCATCAGGCTGCTAAACTTGCAGAGAAGGCTGGCTAGTGATTCAGTTGAACTTGGTGGCAAGCCGATTGGTATGGCTCTGCTCATTTTTTGTTTGCCTCTCCCTTCTTGTCTGCAGCTTCAAGGACGACGAAGTCTTTGATGCCAACTACCCGGCTGCACCCACTACTGCAGCAGCAGAAATAGCAGTTGGAGCCGAAGCCAGTGCCACTGCTTTCACTGCCCGAGAGCCACTAGCCGTGCTCAAGCCCACAATTCTGATAACATCAGATCCCTGGGATAAGCATAGCTTGGTAACAGCAGCAACCATCGGCATATCAGCTTTTGAGCCTCTCCGAAGCAGTTTGTCACCCAGTGACAGTCATCTTTGTCCACCAGTGTCGCTTGCACTGTCTTCATCATCCGGTTCAAGTTCACCAGAAAGGAGGATTGATGGTAAGAGAACTGCCCACCCAATGGCTCCTCGACTCTCCCTACCCCAGAACCATCTGAAAGATGCCCAGCAGCAGGCAGCTCTGTCTGCTACAACTAGCATATTCATAAGAGACGAGGATGTACGTGTGTATGTCATGTGTGTGTGTAGTCATGCATGACTAGAATTGTCTGAGCTCGATGCTTAAGGCACTGGTAGTAAACGGATTCCAATTTTTGTATGTGTTCTCAGTAGTCAGTAAATGGCAGAAGCTTGCCGATGTGGATTTAATCTTTAAACGTGAGTCATGAAATAGTACTAGTACGTCCCAAGCCTCTGAGGGCTTTTAAAGCCCTCTCTATTGTACTTGCCAGTAATTAAGTTAAAAGGAATCGAATCTGAGATGAATTAGGCTTCGAATGTGAAAGAGATTGGAAGGAATGTTAATGACAAGCAGAATGATTTATTCCACTGCAAATTTTGCTTGTACAAGGATAACTAGTCATGCTGTGATACGCACTACTGCATCATAGTGCTTGTAGCCTTAGTCGGAACTTGAATCACTTTCTCAGTCATTTTCTGTTGGAATCGGCTGGTGTGTATCATGCTTACCTTTGTCGTTGGTGACCCGGGTCTATCTCCCGTGACCAACGAGGCTCGGCCGAAGAGCCTCGTTTGCCGAAGCGAAGTGCCGTGAAAGCTTTCGGGGAGGGGGGCCCCATTCACGCCTATCGATGCACTGCTTGGGGAACCTGATTTGACACGTGTTCTGTCATTCCCTCATTTAATGCATTTGCTGTAAGATTGTGTCTGTTTCAGCCGTTCTCACCTTTTGTCATATTTCTGTAGCAACATGGTTCAGCAGGCATGCTGGTTTGTGAGCAGATTGTTGTGCTACGAGCAAAGGCAGCTTGAATTTTGCAGTGTATTACTAGCGTGGCTTCTTCCGAATTCTAACTCGCGTGTTTGTTAAATGTGAGCACCTGTAGCAGTTTTTGGCAGTACTGCCATCTTTAATAGGGTGTGTTCTTGGTACTTTGAGCAGCATGGCTCCCAGTGATATGTATATGACTCGTTTGCAGTTGTGACTTCACCCGGAAAGCAGGAATTTCTCAGTAGCTTCCACGTGGTGCGGTCTGTCCCGGAGCTTCGGCATTTACTCTCCAGCAGCAGCAGCAGTAGCCCGACGCCGTCTGCCTCTGACCAGGCTGCTGTGTCAGACCTCGCTGCCACTACCACCCCTTCTAGGCGTAGTGATGGAGTAGACTCTCTAGAAGTAAGTCGGTTTCTTGGATGACGCGTTGCCTGTTGTGCATAGCCTAATCTTGCTGTCATGGCCATTGACTAGCTGCATGGTTGCCCATGGCAAGCAGACTGTTGGTATTTCTGACTTGCAAAGCTTCGAGCTAAGCTGATATGGCTGGCTAAGGTCGTGGTAATTGGCCCGCCAACTCGTGGAAAGATCTGCCTAAGTGCATGCTAGCAGTGTCTTGGAGAGCTGTATTCGACTCTTTATGGGCATCAGAAATTAGTAGCCAGCACTTGCTGAAACAGCAGCCAAGGATACAGTGCACACTGCCATCCTTGCACTAGAACCTCATGTTACTGGAATATAATGAGACCTCTATAATGTCGTTGAAGCCAGTCATAGTTGGCAATCTTAACTGCAGGCTTTAAGTAATGGGCCACCATTTGATTAGTGTTTGCATCGTCAGCATAAAGAAAAAGTATAGGGTATCTGATTCTACAGCCTCACCTATAGTATATAACGGCTAAGGTGAAAAAGCAGCTTTAGTAGCAGCAATCATTCTTTCAGCTGGAAATTAATTGCCTGCTGCAGAACTCAAACCTGTGAGCGAGGTCGTGCAATGAAAACTTACTCAGTCTTTAATATCAACAGGTACTTAAATGTCAGTTATCATGAAGATGACCTTAGAAATACTGCTATGCCCACATTGCCATCTCTTTCGTGCCCCTAGCATTTTATGATCACTTATAAGAGTGACTGTTAGCCTCGTGTCTAATGAAATAGACCTGTGCTACAGTTTTGTTAGGTACATAGTTGAGCTGCTGTAGGTGATCTCAGGTGAAAGATTAGTAGTGGCAAGACTCCTTTAAGGTTCTGATCATAGCCCGTGCATAAGTTTGGTTTCTGTCGGGATTTCTCATCTTTTCTACCTGACTGATTTGGTGATTACCCCATGTTTGATACCCTGAATATTTGGGCTGGAGATTAAAAATAAATTAAAGAAGTAGCTGATTTCGTAGCCTTATTTACATGGCTTCGGGAGCCTTAATGGCTCTGACCACCGTTTGCAGTTGGCCATAAAGGATCGCCTGCTGTAGTATTCGAACTTGCAATCTTAGTCGTGAAGAGTGAGCACCTTACCTCCTGGGCTATTATTTCCCTTAGAGGATAACTTATGAGCTAAGTCAGCCGGGTTGCCTATAGAGTAGATTTATGTAACCCAGCGCCGTATTGCTAATGCTACTCTACCCAGGTCGGATGTCATTGCTGAAGCATCAATTCTTTGCAAAAGCTGTTTTGCCCCTTAGTAGTGGCTAGATTGTATGTTTATTTCCTTCACGACCCTGGTGGCAGGTTCGAGTACTGCAGCAGTCACATCTGTATTGCCTTCGGCAAGGGGGTGTAAACCACTGAGGCTCTTCAGCTGCCATAATAAATGAGGTTGTTGCATAAGCTAATCATAAAGTTTTGCTGCTAAATCTGCGACAGTAATGTGTTTGTGCTTTGTGACCCAGGTAATGAGTTCAATCTCAGCAGTAAGCAATTCTTGTTCGCCATCGAAAAACAAGTTGAAACTGCAAGTGGATTGAAAGCTGCCAATGCTCTTCTGCTGCTGCCATATAAGAGAAACAATTAAGTCAGCTACTCATTACTTAAGCTAATAATGCTTTGTAGACCTGTTTTAATGTGCAGCCGACCAATCCCAATCGCTACCAATTGCTGGCACTAAACTTATTTTGAGCTTGCATGTTATATTCCTTTTATTCAATCGGTATGAGCATTGTCATGACTACTGTAGTCGAAATTTTTATTTTGGCTCGAGTAGGCTTGGCCATGTCGATTTCTGAACCTGGCTTTGTGAGCCTGCATTCCAAGGGCCTGCTAGATTTAACGAATATTGAGTGCTGTTTTGTGTTGTTACAACTGTATTTTACACAATAATGTTGTTTATTCCAACCATCATGTCGGCAGCCCTGGTCGGGATGGCCCTGCTTCTAAGAATAATTTTTTTAGGATTTAAATGTCTGCATTAGTAGGACCAGAAATCTCTAAATCGACAGTAAACCAAGCGTCACCACCAGGCGTGCTTTGAGCGAAAAGCTGCAAAAAGTGGCCACTGGCCAGTAAAGGCTGCAATAACTGAATCTTGCAGGCATTTTCTCTGCCTTTTGGTGACTGGTGGTTCAGATAAGTGCACCTCGAGTGCAAGAATGGCATGGGCAACGCGGCTGTATCTTCCCTTGTCTGATCCCACGGTCTGCTACCGGTAACCGAATGTCACTTTGCCTCACCGTTTAGAGCAATAATCAGTCGTCTGGATGCAGCTCGGTGGTAGCTTTAGCACTAGACGATGAATCAGAGGATGAAGAGGGTGTGATCAACGTAGCTGATACGATCGACGACATGTGAGTAGCAGCTACTTCCTCATACTAACTGCCACTACTGTCTGTAGTCGCTTTGTGCCTGCACTTTTGCAAACGAAAAGCTAGCAGATGCGCTCAGTAGCTGATCTCGCTGGCCCCTGTCAGTATTGATATTGATATATATATATATATATATATATATATATATATATATATATATATATATATATATATATATATATTGTTCAGGCGACAGCACAGCATATACATACATATGTACATACATATGTATGTATATATGTATGTATATGCTGTGCTGTCGCCTGAACAATGTCCTTGTCACTGTGGAGAAGGCCCTTCGTCTGCATATTGAGCTGGTTGTTTTGGTTTACTTTTGGCCGCCAGCATTGTCATCTTGCTGATCTATTCATTACCCTGCTCATAGTATGTATGCTGCACCAGGTGAGCGATGGTTGTAGACTGGCCAGATAAGTCGACATTATATAATGGACTGCATGAAGACCTCGGTGCCTGTTGCTCATGTATGTTTGGTAGAAGTTCTCCAATGTTGCTGCTTAGAACCTGGCATAGGTCTCCCTAAACGAAGATTCGGGATCCTGATTGTCTCTGCTTCGGTCTGTGCTTTGACTCATACAGCTACTTGATTTGATTTGATTTGATTTGATTTGATACTCCTTAACATGTATGCAGTTTCTGTTCTTCCTTAGGGCAGCCAAAATGACACTCCAAGGTAAAGATGTGCATTTGGCTGTCAGCTTTGCAAGTGTCCAAAGAAGGGAACAGAAGGGCCGCAAGACCATCAGTCGCGGTGCGTTTCCTTAGCGACATTTAATGCCTAAGGCAGCACTGCTCGTTCTGCCCTCTCAGCTTCTGCTGCTGCTGCTGCCACTATCTGTCTTGCCGTTGCTCCTGCTTGCTGACCGAAACCCCTGCTAAAGCAGCTGCAGAATCCTGTTCATACGGACCCTCCAGTAATAGTGCACTGATGTTAGTACCTGGTATTCAGAGTGATCTACAATGCTCGGCACTGCATGGAGTTAATAACAACAACAATAATAATAATACACTTGATAAAGCACCCTCGGATAACCCAATTTCTTCCTTGGTGCTTTACATTTGCTGCAAAGGAAACACGATCGAATGGTAAGTGGTATGATTATTGATATAAGAAAAAATACGACTGACATGGTTACAGGTGGCATGCACAGTTTCAGCACGCTTAAGCACATAAGGGACGAAACATGCGCAAATCAATGACCGTGCATACTGCGCTTTCTATGCTAAGAAGACTAAATGGTCGACACTTCCCATTGCACAATTGGCTGTCTGTGCGCATGCCTTCGTCAGTGCATGCTACATCGTCACTCTGGCGATGGCAAGTAGTCTGGGCATGGATCCTAGTCCGGCATGATAAGAATGGCAATAATAATAATGATAGTAACGATAATATGAGTGATTGTTATTATTATTACGATTATAATGATAATGTTAGTAATGATGCATGTGTCGGAAAAAGCATAGACATAGCATATAGCGACCAGTTTGTGAGTTCAAAATCTTCTGCAGGCAATCCTATATCGCCCTCTGAAATCCGCTAATGCTCATATGCTGCTTTATGAATAAGGCTGTTTGTTGTTGAGTTTTCAACTTATTATTTAAGCAAATGATAACCTAAGAACTTCGGCAACTGTGGCATAACTTAACTACATAACAAATAGTGCACGTGGCCGAACCAAATGCTGTGAGGAACATATGTGACAAAGTCAAAGGTTGTCGTTATGCCTGTGATAGGGAGTTATGGGCTTTGGGTGAATTGGAACTGACCTATTTCTATTCGAATAATTTGTGGTTGGTTAGAGGCCACAGCTCCAACGACCGTAGTCATAGGAGTGGGTGTGGGGAGAGCAGAGTAGCTTACATCTCAGATGGTCAGCTGTGGCAAAAGAGCCCAAAAATGAGTGTGCCCTTGCAAAATCGGCTCGCTTTTAGTTGGGAGGCTATGCAGATGAGAAACTAATCATGGATTGTGGTAGTCGCAGCATTTAAAATGTCAAAGTCTAGCTGCATAGTTTTGGACCCTTAATTAGCATTTTATTGTGCAGGCAGAACACCTATAAAGAGACACTCAAGTCTAGACGGCATGTCACTAACATATGTAATAATTTTGCTGTTCTGCTCTCATTTAACAGTGTCTGAATTTTTTTTAATATGTAACTGAATGAAAGCCACGTGTGAATTATGCATGTTGACACTGCACGGTTATGCTTCTGTAAATTGCCTCGAAAAAGATTTGGTTTTCTGAGGGTGCTATACAAATGTATTATTATTATTACTATCATATAATTGACAATACAAGCTGTGAGAGAGTTGGGATACTTGCTTTCGTCAGTTCTAAACTGTCATTCTCATTGTCTCCAGTAGATGAATGGTTTATAAAACAAATATAATCTGTGTAATTGTGGTTTTGCTCTTCTTCATCAATTCGATTCCTTCATGCCTTGCAAGCATGTTTTTTTCTCCCAGCCTGTTTTTTCTTTCGCTGGATGCTGGACCCTATTCATTTATTATGGATCCTTACCTAGATTTTTACACTGGGTTAGCTATAAATGATGGTTTCTGCATCGTCATCATATGAGAGCTTTAGTATATGCGTAATCAGCTAGATCACGCAACGTGACGGTGCAATTCATTTCTCGTGCCTGACAATGTACTGACAGGTGTGCCCTATATTCTTTGGTGGCAGAGACCACTCTTCGAAGGTTCTTTCAGCCTTAGTTTTACTTGGCTGCAGATCTTTCATTGGGGTTTTGCTTTTTAGTTAAAACATTGCTATCTTCATGATTGTAGCAGCTAATGATTGTCTTGTTGTTTTTTTCTCTTTGAGTTGGTGCTGTTGTAATAAAAAAGACATTAATGTAAAAAACAGGAGCCATTTCCATTGAAGGTACTGTACTGTCACTTAATTCAAGCGCAGTGTCACCTAGGAGATGCAACCACGTTTGAGATTTACTTACCCCAACCACATATGACATGTGCGATATGAAAATTGAAAGAGATTGACAGCTGAATACAGGAAGTGTCGTGTAATGTGCACGCATAAACTTGTTAGTTACTAAACGCAGTAAAAGCATTAGGTGGCTGCTGGTTTCGGCTTTACCAAACCTCATTATTCTAGAGCTCACTCTTAGTAAATTGTGATCATATTTTGCCTGTAGATATTAAATAGAGAAGTAATTTCAGTGTCACATTTCTCGTGTTCAAGACTGAATCGTACCCTTTGTATCGTCGGAAGTGTATTCATCGGCCAGCTGTTAGGGTAGCTTGACATTTTAAATTGTCTTTGGGAATCGGGCTTTGGGGCCATGTAAGTACTATGTGGCCTAAATCAGGTCCACACTTGTGTTCTTGCACATTGTCATGACTTGTGTTGACCGAAGCGCCGTTGCTTGACCGGGATAGTTTTTGAGCAAGATGCCACTTGCCAATACGCTGGTGGCACAGACCAAGTGCTGCTGCAGTAGCAGGGGACATCCCTGCCATTACTCCCCTTCACTCCCTGCCTCCTTCTCGCCCCTCTCCCCCTGTGCTAATGAGCTCTGTTGTGTGTTTCAGGTGCAACGACGCGACTGGTCTCAGTTATCGACCTTGGGCAAGGTGACCATGAAGGGTGGCTATACATGAAAGGCAGCAAGGCAGAGAAATGGTCTAAGACATATAAGTGGTGTGTGCTCAAGCATCAGGACCTCTTCTGCTACAATGATAAGATGGTGCGGGGCATAGGGCTGGCATTTGTTTAAATGTATTTCCTCTCTCACCTGGCTCAGACTGGTTGAATGCAATATTGCGCGGTTTCAGCTTTCTCATATTTGCTGTTTGCTAGCCGTGCTAATTGCTGTTGTTAGCTTTCTTTGGATCGCTGTAAAAATGTGCATGCTTGGGAGGTGTTGGCTGCGGCTGATTCTAGGTGCTACTGGCCGCTGCTGCTGCTGGAGTTACACAGAGAGCCTACCTGGGTTGCAGTCGTAGGGCAAGACAGCACTTTGGCAATTATGTGTGTGCGTTTGTTTCTCATTCCAGCCTTTATTGCTGCTCCGTCGATATTGCTATGCTTTTATATCTTAAAGGGAGAAGCAGTGAGCTTCAAAGTAGTTTGAGTCTACTGTGCCCTGCGCCCTGATCGCCCTCCCGTTATCTCGTCACGGGGTGTCTGCAACTGACCGTTCTTATCGAAGCATCTAGATGAGAGCTAAGATGACAAGAGAGTCATTCGGTGGCTCATCCAGCCACCCAGTGTATGTAGTCAGTCATTTATCTGACCTGGATCGCTTGGAGCAAAAACTGTCTGGCCACTTCTGGATGGTGTGCTGCTACCCACTGCCCTCCAGCCCTTGGGCAGATTATGAGGAAAACTGAATGGAATAAGAGCTGTGTGTGTGTGCGTGCCTGGGTGTGGGTGGGTTGGTATTTGTGGGTGTGTGTAATCGGGCCAGCACTGAGATCTAGTATGTGTGTGTGTGTGTGTGTGTGTGTGTGTGTGTGTGTGTGTGTGTGTACATGTGTATATATTTGTGTGTGTGTGTGTGTGTGTGTGTGTGTGTGTGTGTGTGTGTGTGTGTGTGTGCGTGTGTGTGTGTGTGTATATATATATATATATATATATATATATATATATATATATATATATATATATATATATATATATATATATATATATATATATATATATATATATATATATATATATCTAAGTGCTGACCTGAAAAAGCTAGGCAGCATGGAAATTAAAACAAATCTGAAACTTGGCTGTTTTACAAAATCATGGCAAAAAGTATGACCACATGGTAAAATTAATTAGAGGAAGCTGTAAATGTACTAGATTGTGCATGCTGCCACCTCGTTTGGACTACGAGGTGCACAGAAAATGCACGATTACCTTGTTTGGCAGTTTTATGGGGGTGTGGAAGCAGTTGTGGTTTTCGAAGGATTGGTTTGGCAGCACAATTAGAAGATGGTGGTTTTTTTTTTATGTGATAGATGTACCTTTAGAAAAATGCATCTTAACAACTGTATCGGGCACTAGTTTGAGGGATGTTTAAGGTTTGAGACTGTTTGCATTGTGCATGCATATGCACAGGCCTGATCTGATTTGAGAATATGCATGAAATTGGTAGTGCAGTTACAGTCAGAAACCAGCTCACTACGCTTCCTGATGTAAAAAGACCCATCGAGCTCTACTACACTGCTTTGTAAGTCTTGGCAACCCATGAGATGCCAGATCCATAGCGATCTGCATGGGTTATAATGTGTTCTTTCTTTGATTTTATGAGACGATAGTATAATTTAGTGCATGTATTTAGCAAACTGAGCTAGCTAATACCTAAGACACGATCTTAACGAATTCTTTAATTCCTTATTTACTAGAAAAGGCTGTTCGATCTTTTCCGTGTCGTCGAGTTTTAGCATCTCTTCGAACCATATCGAACTTACGGGTGTGAATGCTCAAATTACCATGCGTCAAACTCTTGATGATTGCTCAAGAAAATGCCTAATATGGTTGGTGAGATAATTTGTTTTTATAGAGGCGTTCACTAGATGCTGGTAAATCTTACTTCGTAGTGTTCCAACGGTACTAGAAAATGATAGCTGTCGAGAATGGTGACTATGTCGGAAGCCAGAAATTGCCCCGGTTACTACAAAGCAGGGTCTGTGTGCATATTCGTCACCTAGCAAGATACTAGGTTGGTAGCATGTCCGATTTGTTACAAATATTGCTAATTCATGCAATTACATTTTTGGAGCCAGCATTGTATGTTTATGTATGTAAAAAAAATATATATATATAATATATAATATATATATATAGCAAATGTAAAGTGTAATGAAATAGATTGTGTTCTCTGTGGGTGCATTAAAAATGTATTCTTATTATTGTTATGTAGTTCTGCTTTTTATAAGGCATGTGGTGTTGCCTATACTTTCTTGTGCTATGGTAAAAGGGCTAGTCTAGACGGTCATGCTGCTGTAGCCATCACCATGAACTAAGCTACGATTCAGACTAGTGCCTGTAGTTAGACAGTCTGCACGGAGTCTGAAATTTCGAAAGGCAATACGTTTGGTGATGGCAGACTCGGTGGGTCTTACTACTTTGTTTTGTGTTGCTTTTACAGAGTGCCCAAGCGACTTGTCACATCTACTTGCCGATGTTCAAGATTTCGGACGCTCCAGAATGCAAAGGAAAGAATTAGTAAGGACAGTTTTGTTTTTGTCAGGGAAACACGAGCGACCTTATTTGCTGATGCTATATCTACTATGTTACTCCTATTAGTAGCATTCTTGAAGCATCAGAATACAAATTTCAGATTTGTAGATTAGTGTAGTACTGTTTTTGAAACATATCCTTGTCCATATGGTTTACTTTATTTTGCAACGGTTGCAGAATTAAAATAACCTCAAAACCAGCAACCAGGTGGAGAACATTCTGGAAAAAATATCACACATTAGCAAACTTTCAGATTGTAGGTCTCGCTTGGTATATGTAGGACAAGATAGCTGGTCCAGAATAGTGCTTTTCTGAGGGATTGTAGCTGAGCACTTCTTGTTACTCTTTGAGCTGTGTAGGATGCTCACACTACAGTAGATCTTCTGTCATACTTGCATTTAATGGTAGCATGCTGGAAACTGTTCAACCGTGATTAAAGCCATAGGGAGGCCTGCCAGTTCTGAGTTTCAGTAATAATTTCTTCCGAGAATCGACTAAACTCAGCCCTGGTTTTTAGCATCCTCACTTGAGTAGTTCAGAGTTTTCAAAAGTACACACTATTTTTCCAATCATTAGATTCGACGGTGTTGTTGTTGATCGTGCAGCAATGCTTGTATAGTTCGAACAATCAAAAGTAATAGCTACTGTTCTTCGTGAGCCAACAACATTGCGCTGTCCTTCCACTAAGCGAACACATCTAGGCTAGGTCTTGGCAATTTGAGCCTGACCTTAAGTAACAAAGTCGAGCATCTTAGCATCGTTCCTTTTTATCGTGTCCACGTTTCTATGCCAACCCAAAAAGATGGAGCCTTGAAGGAGCAGCCAAGGTAGTTGGTGTGCATGTGATTGGCTTGCAATCCTAGATGGAGTTGTGCTTACCAGATATCTACCCGTACATAGGTCAGTTTGCCTTTTTTGTCATCACTCCACACCTCTTTAACAGGCAAGCTGCATTTCGGAAGCTCGTCACAAAAAAGCCTGTATTTCTCGTGCTACCTAGAACGTTGGCAGACTAGTGCAGGTAAGTGCACTTGGGGTAAAGCACTGCATAGGAAGCGTAGGCTGAGCCGACATTTTCAGGTTGGGGGCTCCAGTGAGTGGGCCCCTTCAGACAGAATGACACAAGTACCTTGAAAAAAAAGCAGTTTCTTATAACAATTTACAAATCTTTTTGACTCGTTCGTCCTCGTTGCTCCTGCCATTTGGACTTGAGGAATTTTGCCCCAGATTGTAGGTACTCACCTCTGTTGGGGCAGGGGGGTAATTTCCCCCTGCCCTTGGCTCCGCCCCTAAGAAGAAGAAATCCAGATAGAAAGGTCTTAGGGTGACTGTAGATATTCATTAGCATGTTTCTGTCTGTCAGATCTAGCTGTTTTAGTGAACTATCGTCTTTGCAGAGCTAGGCAGTAATTGAATGATGATATAAATCAATCTAGTTATAAGAAACCAAGTGTGAATCAGAAATTGGGAAACATAAAGCTTAAACTTTGCTCTGCCAGTGTATATCCTGTTGAAACTGCACGAAAGCTAGGTGACCTATTCCAAAGTGACCTTTCATTAGACGACCGAATTAGCTTAGCAGTCAAGTCTGCCTACTTTCAGCCACCTAATATTGCTAAAATTCGGGCTTCTTTAGACAGGGATACCACATCTAAATTGATCCTTGCATTTGTGGCATCCTGTCTCGACTTCTGTAACTCACTGTTTTCTGGTCTATCGGCCTGTGCAGTTAGGGGCTTACAGCTGGTGCAAAACCGTGCAACTAGGCTTGTTATTCGTGAGCAGCACATTTTTCACATCACCATTTCTCGCCGACCTGCACTGGCTCTCAATCAAACAACCCATCGACTTCAGGGTTCTGTCACTCACTTTTAGGTCCCTTCCAGTCTTTGGCTCCAGCCTACCTATAAGATCTACTCCTCTACCGGGCTAAGCAGTGTTCCTCCTGCTTTTCAGAATCTAATCGTTTAGCTGCACCATATGCATACCAACTCTTTTGGAATTCCCATGTTCCAACCTGAAACTCACGTCTGACTGGTGTCGAGACATTCCCTGACTTGACAACATATAAAAAAAGCTCAAATGCATCTATTTATTGCAGCAGTCAGTGGATCCATGTTATTCGTTCTTTGTGTGCTAATGGGTGCTGACACTTATGAGTTGTCATTGAGCATGCTCCTAACCGTTTGACCGTGCTTCTCTTGCAGCATACGTAAATGCCTAGGAAGAGATTAAGTTTTTTAAGGGTGCTATACAAATTTATTATTGTTATTATATTATTATTTTTGTTTAGCTTAATAGAGGTCGTACCCTGTAGCTCAAGTAACCGTGATTTATGCTGTTTGTTCTATTGTTCGATGTGTGCATGTAGTCTGGAGCGGGTTGGTTAGCTATAGGTTGCTACATGCTGATGGTGTGTATGTGAATGCAGCTAGAAGTCTCTCATTTTCATAGTCCGTTTAAAGTCTACAATGTGGGCACGACCTTCTTCTTTGCTGCTGACAAGTCGGGTGACCGGTTGGAATGGATGCAACGGCTCGGACTCGCCGCCATATCCTACCAGACTCCTCGTGGCGGCAAGAAAGAAGGTATGCCCTGCTGCCCAGTGGTCTGTCTGCCCTCGTGTCTAGGGGGTAGGCTTGGTATATCGTGACGATGGCCGTATCGGTTCTCGTCTGCAGCTTCCTTTTACGACGGCCATGTAACATCTATTCGTCACAGCATAGCTACGGCTTGGCGAATAGTCTTCTTTTACTAGCATATGTTTGTAGTACGGGGAACGTGTTAGTATCACAAATGCGTGGGCCTTTTTTTCGTCTGTGCAAATTGTCTCGAAAAAGGTTTAGTTCCCATGTAACTTGGATATACATTATTCTTGTTACTACTTGTTTGATTTATAATAATCGGGTGTCTAGCCATTCTCATTTTTAACTGCATGAAGTCGAAATTTTAAATTGCATTATAAATCTTTTTAGCCAAACATCGGGCATGCCAAAATCGCAGCTACAGCGATGCGCAATTGCATCCAGCTTCAACCTGCTGCAGCGAAAACTCAGTTATGCCTGCTTGCCATAACTCCTGTGAGCTCTCCCTAATACTAAAGGGACCGTGCTCTAGAATTTTTTTAAGACCGTAATAACTCTTGCCGTTAAGCTGTTGGTGAGAGTGCATTCTAGCTTTCAGTTGTTAGCCTGCCGGTATGCCTTCTTTCCTTAGCCACCTTAACTACCTTTGAATAAGCATGTTTACCTCCCTTACCCGCTACCGGGCAGCAAAGCTCTCTGTAAGAACACTGCACTATTGTTTGGCTTCAGCAGCTTGAGATCATTTTGAAACCATTTCTTCAAGTGTCCTCAAAGAATAGCAAACCTTCGTCTCGTAATGCTCACACCAAGCACCTGGGTCTTTGCTCGGCAGAGGCAGGATTGAGAGGTGCGGCGTGTTGCTATGGGAATGGAGTTCCGTAGTCTTGGGGTGCTGCTGTGCACTAAAACCCAAACTTTTGAAGAATAACACTTAAATCCTAATCACGAAAAGCCAGACAACCTTAAGCACTGGAACGTAAAGGGTGGTGACCTTCAGTGCACCTCGAGAGAGTGACCTCCAGAGCTCTTTCCCTCTAAATGCTTAAAATGCTGTAAAATGCTTTAAAATGCTGTTTTGGTCAACAAAGTAGATCACAAGACCAAGATGTATACATATAAATCTAGAATTTGCTTATAAATTCCCTACTTAAACTTGATTTCAAGCCGGGCGCTTTATAAATGACATGGTTCTTGAGCCTACGACCCGGGTGAGCATCTTATTCTTGGGACAAACCAGGGCAGCTTGAGCAGTGTTTGCAGATAATGTGTGAGTATGCATGCGTTCATGCACGTGCAATTGCATGCAATTTGCTCGCTTGGTGCATATCCAGTATTTGGAATGAGCCCCGACTTCAAACGATCAACTGTTTCTACCTCCCTCCTCCTGGGAGGGTGGGGCCGGTCGGGCAGCCACCGATGACGTTGTGGATGCGGTCTCGTGCTGGTTGCTGCAGGTGCTTACGATGACGACGGCTTCAGTGAGTCAGACACTGACAGCGTTGACGCTACTGCCGGCCGAGACAGCTGTAGCAGCAGCACAGGTAAGGATGGAGCGAGGTCTGTAACCTTAGGCCTCTGCTACATCGTTAATGCAATCATGTGGACACTAGGGTTTGTGTTGTTCATCATGCAGTGGACTGACATTGGGCCTATCTCTCGGAACGCTGTAAATATGAGCCTAATGTACAATGACAAATGAGGACAAGTTTTTGCCAGTTTAGAGGTAGTTCTGCTGGTACCGTGCCTACATGTGTATGTATCGCTGGGGCCAATCGGCTGGATCTGTACTCATACTTTTTAGCCAGATGGCAATGTTAATCTGTTGCCCCAAGCAATGTTAAGAAGGGACCGACTAGGTGATTGGCTCATCGATGTGGTAAATACCCATGCCTGAGCGATGGGTCGGCAGTACACTCCTCCGCCGAGCACCAGCCAAAGGGAATCTATAATCCTGCTTCGCCTCATGTGTTTTTCCCAAAATAAAAATTCGTGTCTACAAAGCGATGTTAACAACATTGAGCCAATTAAAGGCTTCATCTGGAGTATGTCCATATGCCTCATACAAGCCTCAAATCCTTTGGAGGCCGGCATTTATTTGGTATGCTCCAAAAGCCTGAAACTCACTCCCGACTTCCATCACATCTCCTGACTTGACCACTTTTAAAAAGAAATTAAAAACTCACCTTTTTATGACAGCATTTAGTGGGTCCCTGTGATTCATTCTTTATGAGCTTATGCGTGCTGACACTGTGCATGCTGCCACTAACCACATTTGCATGCTGACCCTGTGCATGTCACCCCTAACCATGTTATTCGTGTTGTTTATCAAGCATGTTACTACTCATCATTCGATCGTGTTTCCTTTGCAGCAAATGTAAAGCGCCTAGAAAGAGATTAAGTTCTCTGAGGACGCTTTATCAAGTGCAATGTTATTATTATTATTATTAGAAAGAGATTGAGTTCTCTGAGGATGCTTTATCAATTGTAATATTATTATTATTGTTATTGTTATGTCTGCAAGAATCTGTCATTTATCTTTAGGTCCCTTCATTTCCTTGCTCCAGAATATCTATCTAAATTATTATCTACTCTGGCTTCACAGCGTACCACCCGCTCTTGCAGTTCAACTTGCGTGGCTGTCCTTCTAATCAACCTCAAATCCTTTAGAGACTGCGCCTTCAGTTCATAGCCTGGGAGTGACCCCCTATGAATTAAAGCCATCCAAAGAATGACTTTATAACATTAAAGGAGAAGCTAGACATCTACCTTTCTGTTCCTCACGGCATTTGTTGAATCCGTGTGGATATGAGAGTGCTGATGCAAGCTACCACCGTGCATGTTATCACAAACCATTTGACGTGGTTTTCCTTTCCAGCATGTTTGAAGTACCTAGAAAGAGATACAGTTCTCTTAGGGTGATATACGAATGGCTTAATCCTGCTATTATTATTGTGATAATTGTTATTGTTAATCATAGTCTCAGCCTCTAACCTAGAGCATTTATTAATTGAGTTGTCATTTTAAGCTAACTCGGGAGACTTGCATCCTAATCAACTTTAGAAGCCAGACGCATTAAGTTACAGTAAAGTTCAGCTGATTTACGAACCTCATTTATACGTTACAGCTATTGACCCTCCTTGCAGTGGGCAACGAAGGATTGCCTACTGCCGGGCTCGAACCCATGACCACTCTTGAAGAAGCCTTACCCCAGAACAGATCAACTTCACTCCTTTCCCCGAGTGTCCTAACTAGAAAAACTCGACTGATAATGCATCGTGGTGACCCTGCAGCTTTGTGCTATTGTGCAAGTTCCCTTTGGGCTGCTACTTGGCATTTTGCATCCGTTGTGCAAAGCCCGAGCGATGTGAGCAGATGGCTCGAATATGCCACGAGATTTCTGTTCAGCTTAGCTGGTGGACCTGCGAGAAGGCAGGTTTTTTAGAGTTGTGGTCAGCCTAGAGGTGCAAGTAAAGCATAAAATTCTGATTTTGATTGACAGCTTGTGTTTTCATGCATTGTTAATCAGACTTTGTATAGCAGTACTTGCTGCCTGACCCTTTTCGCAGGCACGAAGACACGGCAGACGTTGGCATATTTCGTGGCCAGTAGGAGCAGAGCCACATCCACTGATTCACTGAACAGCCAGCGCTCAGTTCAGTTGGACTATAAGTCGCCATGCAATATTTGGGAATTTGATTTTTTGTGATTCTTTAATTATGATTTGGTAATCACCAGTGGTTTTCCTCAATTCAGAATGATAAAACATTAGAATAGCACCCCCAAATATGTATCACTTTTAGGCACATTGCATGTGGTTATAGTATAGAAATCCTGTCTATACATATTTGCAGTCTTTGTCGATTGGCAATGCCCTGCTGTCTGAGCTTTGACAATGGCCGCTCTTTGCTGCTGTTGTCGGAGCTAGGACAGTGGCCGAATCTCTTTGCTGTTGCTTCAAAGCTACTGCTAAGTCCCAATTAGTAACAAAAGAAAAGTTAAGCTCTGACCTTGCCAAGCAGCTGCTTTTACATTCCAAAAGGTAATTAAGTATAGGCAATTGCAGAGCTACGATCTAACGCTGGCCAGCCCCTGCTTGTAGTGACCAGGCGTCGGAAGACCAAGCTGGAGCAGGCGCTCAGCACAAACGATGCGATGCGTCAACTGGTGAAGTCGATTCGTGAAGCTAATCTTGACCTCACGGGCGTGGACAGGTCGACGAGGCACGTGAGCCAATTCAGTGCTCTGTCTGCTGCGGCCAAAGCTGCCGGTGGTGTCGACGCTGCGGCGCTGCATCTTAAATATCGTCAGCTCAGGGTGAGTCAGCCTGTTCCTTGCTGCCGCCTAGTCTGCTCAGCTTGGGCGGCTGGCTTATGTTCAGTAGCCACCGGCCGCGTCTGTGCACGTCATCATCTTGACGTCCTGCTGCCTCGGGTGCCCAAGTCGCCAGCCAGAATGTGCCGGATCAAGCTTGTCCTTCCTTAATTAATGCCTTCATCGTGACGCACTGTCCCTGACGTCACTGACCCTGTCACTGCATGCTGTCCCTACTATGAGCTGCTTCTGTATGCCCTTAGCTGTCTCTATCGTGAGGCTTGATAGAATTGCAGCTCTAACTGATGCTCGGCTTCAGGCTCTCGAAGAGGAATGCCGAGATATCGAGAATCTCGAACGTGACGCGACGCGCGACAAGCTCAGGGCGTTCGTGCTCAAGTACGACTGGTTGCATCGCGACATTGCTGCTGGCACAGCAACGTCGTGCGCAGCTCAAGGCAACGACGATCCGGTGTCTGCTCAACGCGACTCGTCCAGCGACGAGTCGTTTAAAGCGAATGACTCAGATCAAAGCTTGCGGCCACGCGTTGACTCGCTGCTGAGTATAGCCCCTGTCGTCCAGAGGACTGAGCTGTGACCTTGCTCTCTGAGCTGTGACCTCTCTCTCGCAGAGCTGTGACCTTGGATAAGCGAACATCGTGGTGATCGTTCGCCTAAAAATGGCTGAAATGCCACGTGAGAGCGAGTACATGCATCCTACTTTTGTAGCGCACGGCATTTACTGTTGTGAAGACAGCTGTGTCTGGCTGGCACTGCTCGGCTGCCCTGCTTCTGTAACATGGGATTGACAAGCTGACCTTTCGACTTTAGTGCTAACCTTTTTGTGGGGAAAAATACATTCACTAAGGCAGCACAAGGTTTTTTCATATCTGCTCCATCCGTGTGGCTAGCACGTGATTGGAGCCGTGGGTTTCATTTAACTAAGCGAGTTCAATGAGATATTGAGAGTCGTAGGAGTTATGAGGAAGCTATGGTGTATGAGCTAATAGTTTCTCTCATGTGAGATTGGGTCGGGGCATCGGCCTTGACCTGGATCTAGATGGGCTATGTAGGTGGTCACCTGTTTCACATCTTTTGAGTATGTTGCTTATGGTGTTTTGCCAAATCACGTCGAGGTCTTGTGGTGTTTCTTATTCGACATAAGGAGCCTATGAAATTCATCAGCAGTTGTCTATACCTGACGAGCCCAAGCTTATTTTGAGGAGCCAGCCAAACCGAATGGCTTTCGATGTGCTATAGTTAAGTGACATCTGAGGGTCGTGTGAGGAAGAGAATACAAGAGTATGAAGAGGAAGAGTGCAAAGCTATGTAAGAGTTGCCGACCTCATAACCTGTAAGATGCTGGTGTCTAACGGTTACTTCTCCAAGCTTGCTGACTCACGGCTAAAGTAAGCTATGCTTGTTTTTTGTCGGTTAAGTGGAGGATTTGGCATAATTAAAGTTATGCACAGTATATGCAAATATTTATTGACAACTCAACAACAAACACATATGCTGTATAGAGGTGTCCATTCATACAGTAAAGATCGGTATGCATTGGTCCAGATCGTCCACTGGTTCACAGCAAGCCGTTGGGGGGGGGCGAGTTTGCTCGTCGCAGCCTGACAGGGTGGCTATGATTCGGGTACATCTAACTGTGCATGGCATCATAGAAATCCCTCTTACTACCGAAAGAATTTACAACAGCTGCAGCCATCTTCGATGATTTTTGTGCATGAATTTGAATGCACATTTGAAAATGCCCATACCCACAGCAGTGCTGCCCGGTTTCTCGTCTTTTTCGTGAAAGCTCGCTGTGCAGTTTTTCCACAACTTACTAGTGAACAGCCTCAATGCTGCACTGCATTCGAGCCGCCGACCAATCGCAAGTGCAGCCAGTTTCAACATGGATACGTCTGAATCACGCCTCGGAGAGCCAGGCCTGTGGACCAGGCCTTGTAGATTGAGTTATCGTCGCCAACTGCACAGAACGCTAGCCGACGAGCAACAGCACCAGTTTATTTCACCACTCACAGAGCAGGGCGAAGCACGACTCACTTCGCCCCTCTGGCCCCCCGGAGTGCCCCCTCCCTCAGATTCCTTCGTCACAACAATCACCAATAGCAAGTCCCTACCGCATACCACATCGAGAGTCACAGCCCACTCATACAGCGATCAGGGGCAGTCATCAAATAAAACCACAGGCCTCTCTGCCGGCCGAGCGGAGCTTAAATGTTGCATCCTGTACCACTCAATGTTGCATCCTGTACCACTCAATGGGGTACTGATTTTCCGGCGGTCGCAGTGCTGCTATGAAAGAGGGGAGCAGTAATGGGCGTTGGAGTGCGGCATAGCAGAACCAGTGCATGGCTTTAATAAGGAAACCTATACAGGTAGCTGATGTCGCAGCATTGAGTCGATTTCGAGACCATCTTCGCATTCGTAGCTGTATGCTACCCTCACTAGTCCTATCACCAGTTACATACGTATGCCTAGCTTGCATATGTGTGTCTGTGTATACATACGTATGACGGGACCACTTTCCATCAGAGCGTTCGAGTGAGCATCAATTTCTATCAGAGCATGCATAGATTGCTGGTGGATGGACTACGAAGCTATACTCTGTATGGACGGTTGGACTGCTATAGTATTGCGAGTGAAGGGTGTATACTTGCTGCATCTCAACACTGCATCGAAATTAGTACCCGGAAGAAGATGCTTCGAGCGTCGCTACTGCTACGCCTATAGCTCTGTCCTTGGAAAATTATAGGATGCAATATTGACATATCTGGCTAGCATGCATTCAGGCAGGAAACCTAAGATGAACGGTCGGCACCAATGGCGACACAAGTATTGCAGTCAAAAGTCCCTCCGGGGTGCTGAGTGACTTTAGGCTTGCGGAGACATTTCTGAGTGATTTGACTTCAAACGTATGGCAGGGATCGTATCTTCATGTTGGTACGAAGACTTCGAATTAATTAGGCCCAAAAATTAGCACCAAGTAGTTCACGGGATTGACCTTCTCGTATGGGCGGCTGCCTACGCTACGCCTGCAAACGCCATGTTTCTGTAGTATCTTTGAGTGCCATCAACTGCAGTACAACAGCCAAACACTCGGGGCCCGGCCCTTAAACTGCCAACGTGTTCGAATTGGCCTGACTCCTTATCTAGGAAGACTAAGTGTGTGCTAATCGCGACGTCCCGAATAGCCCTCAGCATTTCCATACAAGGGTAAATTGACGTTCTAGGCAGTCTTGCTGGTTCAGCTCATGCATCGAAGAGGAGATCGTCAAGGCGAGGAAATCTATCAACTAAATGAAGGAGCTTGGCATGGCATTCAAATCTGGCAACAAACATCCTAGACGGTGTCTCTCAAGTGGCTTGCTTATTTGTCGCAAATGAGAGTGTGTGACTCGACCTCAAGCCTGTACCGTGGATCGTATCTTCGCATTAGCACACTTTCAACTTAAATCAATCGAGAAATTAGCGCTGTACATGGCTTCACTGAGTTCCGTCTTGCATGAGTGGCTGTCTAAGAAATCGGCTGCAGAAGCTGGCTGCCATTTTAATTTTTCTGTGAAATTTTGAGCACCGTCGCATGTAGTGCAACCGTTTCTGTAGAGTGCAGAACTTCCAACGACTCGGCCTAGCTATCTGCTGCTCATAGGATCGCAGACAAAGGACATAGCCTGGCTTTCGGCATGAGGAAGCTATCATTCAACTTTGAGAAGCACCTAAAGAGGGTGACATTAAGGTCTGGCTCTCGAAGTGTGAATTGGGAAATGCTCTGAGGAGCTCCTCTACAAACCTCGACTGTTTTAATTGTTATCTCCACCCCTGGATTAGTTCTGCATAAGCTTCCGAAAGCGAAAAACTCTGTACCCAAAGCACCCCATCTTCGAAGCCACTTTCGACGACAGCAACGACGACAATTCATCTTCCTCTTTGGCAGAGTTGGTAGCAGCTGTACAGCTGGCCTGCGGCACAGCTTGGCAGACCTCATGCAATCGGTTTTAAAGGGAGTAACTCTTGAACTTTGTGCTCAATATTCATTTACGAAGATCTTGAGCCTGATATATCTACCTGTAAACCCTACAAACACAGGAGCAAACCGTAAAGGGCTGCTGGGCTGCTGGTCTTTCAGGCGGCAGGGCTTAAGATAACTGGCCGAGGTTACGGCAAGAGCTTGAGAATGTTTTTGAAATTTCTTAGAAATGTGCATTTCATAAAGTGTGCTTGAATGCACAAGGTGATAGCGTATGAGATGATAAGAGCGACATTTCTTGGCTAGATCGATCGAACACTCGTAACGGCGTGTTTTTTATCATTCACGAGCTTAAGAGGTGCTATATATATATATATATATATATATATATGTGTGTGTGTGTGTGTGTGTGTGTGTGTGTGTGTGTGTGTGTGTGTGTGTGTGTGTGTGTGTGTGTGTGTGTGTGTGTGTGTGTGTGTATATTAAGCTCGAGAATGATAAAAAAACACGTCGTATATATATGCTTATTATGTATATATTGCGTTATACCGGCGCTCAGGAGGGCGAAAAGTATCCGTATATATATACTGATAATTTTCGCCCTCCTGAGCGCCAATATAAAGCAAACAAGAATGGTGTGACCGAACGTTAACATCGTTCAGGGGAATGTTACCAGCCAGCATCCGTACGTGATAAACCCAAGGGGCTCACTTACACGCTATCTACCTACTCATTTACTGGGCGGGGCTATAAACTTATAAAAGACTCGCTGTAGATTACATAACTATCACCGTGATTTACGTCGGCTTTGGACGTGCGGTGGGGGAGCCAGCATTCTTCTGCCGTCTACCGACCGGGTCTCTGCCGCTGAGAAACTTGAGCGCGTGCTTTCAGCGGCATGAACTTGGCGCGCGAGTTTCGATGCAGACGCGCGTGAGAGATAAAATTGAGAAGTGAATGCAGGAGAGAGCGGCCGGACGCTGTCTTGCTGCGCGCCGTCTCGAGGATCGAGCTTTTTGCATCACTTGGAAATAAAGTTCTCTTAACTACTACATTCGCTTGAGCTCTTAAACGATATCTCGCGAAGTGCCTTTCTTAGATTTCTTAGATTTCGTCCTTGCTCTATCAGCTGCCTCTTCTGGAGACTGACCGCATCGATTCGCCTTAAGAAGTTATGGAGGCTCGACTGATTTTTATCCGTAAGCCTTTTATCCGTAAGCCTTGTATCTGTAAGCCTTTTATCCGTAAGCCTTGTATCTGTAAGCCTTTTATCCGTAAGCCTTGTATCCGTAAGCCTTGTATCTACCAGCCTCTCGCCTATGCAGAAATAGTTGCTTCCTTTGAAGGCAGGCTCCAATCCCAATCAACGAAGAAGCCCAGATAGACCTGTTTTTCAGCCTCTCAAAAAAAGCGCACCTTATCTTTGCAAAGCTTGAATATTTGCGCTTTGAGGACCATCGGAAATCTTAATAGTTCAATATGCAGAGGCTGTGGGACAGAGCAGCAAAAAACCACTCCCCCCTCCCCGAGTAAAAAATGATCCTAGAACGTCTGCGCACCGAGTTCGGTGCTTTAACTGATCATCCAGACCACTATCGCTCTATCGATACTGCGGTTTGTGTTTCTGTGTGTGTGTGTGTGTGTGTTTCTTTGTGTGTGTGTGTGTGTGTGTGTGTGTGTGTGTGTGTGTGTGTGTGTGTGTGTGTGTGTGTGTGTGTGTGTGTGTGTGTGTGTGTGTGTGTGTGTGTGTGTGTGTGAGTATGTGTGCGCGCGCGTGTGTGTGTGTGTGTGTGTGTGTGTGTGTGTGTGTGTGTGTGTGTGTGTGTGTGTGTGTGTGTGTGTGTGTGTGTGTGTTGTGTGTGCACGATTCTACCTAGATCGCTGGGCACGCCGGCCCTCGGCCAGTGCAGCCAGACCGGTAGTGTCCTGCACTAACCCAGGGTTGCACAGCTATGGACGAGCCGGTGCTCAGCTGTGGTCTGGCGGCCGCGGTTTAAACACAGGCCGGCTCGGTTGGCTCCCGCTCTGACGCTATAGGATCAGCAGGGGCCGGGAGGCAGTGAAGGAAGGGGAAACGCCGGGAGAGTGGAGAGTGGAGAGCGGCTGCGTTGGGTAGCGCTGTAGGCGCCTGCGGAAATACGCGTCATCGCAAGCCAGCTCCGGCGTTTTGCCTGCCTCTGCATACATGCTGCTGGGAGAGCATTAATCTACAGATACAATTGTCTCACCGAGGACAACGCAGTGCAGCAGTGTAGTAAAATGCCCACATTGGGATTATATTCTCACTGTATTGTAGCTAAACATTATCGCTAATATTATTCTAATTGGGGCTCTAAAGCCCAGGTTTTAAACGTCTACTCAGGTGCTCAAATCCGAATCACGTATTGATACTTAAATGAGTGTATATGCACCATTGTAAGCTCGGTCTGATAATATAATGCATGGCAATTTGCAGTAATAATAATAATAACAATGCAGTGAGTTGAGTAAATATTTTATGCGGCGCCGACAGTCCTCTCTAATACCCGGGAGTGTTTTTCGCACGATACCTAACTCATAAACCCGTGCAAAGACATGAGTGGACATTCAGTAATGCTACCTGATTAAACTTCTAGCGGCCGTGGCGCTCAAGCGGCCTGAAACTGAATCACCAGAGAGCACAGCACTTTCGCGGACATGCCATTACACGAGCCTCGTGTGACGGAGTCACAGCAGAAAGAGGTTAGCAGTCGCACATTAATTCGGGCTTAATTTAATTGTTCTATGGGGCAAAAGACTGTAGAGATTCGAACAAACTCTGCTTTCTGCTTGTTAGTTTCCTTTTACCAGGAGCCAGTGTGTGATCATCTCTGAGGAGTTGCGTCTAGGCACGAATCAAAATTACGGAAGTAAAAGACTGCTATCGTCACCCCTGTGTCTAGTTTATTCTATGAAAAAGTGCGTCGTAATGAGTGGCCGTTTATTCCGACGCCTCATTCCAGACGTTGCATGCGTAGGCTTTTCGCACCCGGGCTATATCTAGCATGCTGAGAGTCTCTCTTTGGCCCATTGCCAACTTTTGTTCCGAGCCACCATCCTCAGTTAGCGTTGCTCTTATTGTAGCATTCCCATTCTTCGAAAAAGCCATCGAACTGTAGTGCATAAGGCTTCCATAGTCGTAAGGCAGAGCCATTGTGTCAGCCAGGCTGCTGTCGTACTTCTCGAAGTTGACTTCTTGATCTGCAATGCACTATCCGGTGAGAACGCTGTAGCGATTTAGTGAAAATTGGCGATGCCGCCAGAGTGTATGATGAAGTGACCGATGCTCTGCAATCATAGCCCAGCGAAGGCCGAGCGAAGGCCTGAGAACGGATTCATGGATTGCATTCACTTACCTTCTTTGATGTTTTCCCATATGACGGTCACGTGTTCATCTCGGTCGAAGCGACTCTGCTCGTGGAGGAAGCCGAGCACGTGCATCATTTCGTGAATAATTTTGCCACTCTTCCGGAGGCATTTCGGTCCCAGGGACGTCACCTGCCGGCCACCACTCATTCCCAATCTTGAATAGCATCTGGATAAATGCATTGCAAAATTCTCCTTTGCATCGTTGTTCAATTGAGAAAGGTAAAAAAAACTACCTATATTGGGTGCTTACACTTAAACTAAATCTTATTCTAAATCTTAATCAGCTTATTCGTTAGTGTCTTGCAGTGTAATTAGCCAAGAAAAGCACTTGCACGTGCTTACAACTTATTAGCATGATAATCACAAGCACTCGTACTTGCAAAATACTTGCCCGAGCCTGTAGTTTTTTTTATTTGTTAAGGTATAAAAAGTTGCATACGGAAAACACGAATTTATTTCCCTATACTAACATTAGACTAATAATTTAGAAAAACTAATAGAGCAATAAATGAAAAACGTGGTTGATATAAAAATGTCTATACATTTTCTAACCTTGTGAGTGCAAAACAAGTTCAGCGTCGAATGGTGAAGTAATACAAAGTAATCCATCAATACATAGCTACAAATGTGTCGTGCCTTCTAATTTTAGGCATCAATTGCTCAGATCGTGCTCACGGCCTTTCCCGCTTCGATCGTCACTATTGGTGTCCTTAGTAAACTGGCATGGATCGTCTAACCATCGCAATTTGTCTGGAGACAAGTTTCTGCTAGATTTCGAGGTAGGTGCAAGGATATTGTGGTATGTGTTTCCTACTGTAACTACATTACTATATTATTTATAATTGTATTAACTACATTATATACTGGATTATTGTAGCTAAATTGTATTATATATCTGTATTATATCATATTACCTACATTACTAACTATATATATATAGTTAGTAATGTAGTTATTAGTATAGTATATAATGTAGTTATATATATATATATATTACTTATATTATATTACTATATTACGCAGTAAAGACTTGGCGAGTTTTGAACTAGAAAGCTATCAAAGCCTAAGAGTCTTTGTGTGAGCAAGAGGCTCCCAAACAATTCTGCCTTACACAGCAACGAAAAGTGAGACGTCTCGCCTCTTCTGATAAGTTGGATTAGGCTGTACTAAGAAGCCGTAAGCTTTCGGAGTACTATTGCTGATGGAGTGCCAGATTCCCTGCAAGAGCGCCGAAGATAGCTCATCGCTCTTCGCGGCTGGTGGATGGTTTTTGGGAAAGCTTAGCTACTGCTTGCCATTCAGATCAAAGTAAGAAAGCTGCTTCATTTCCACTCACAATGAGTACCGCCGGAGCAGATTCTTTAGATAATTGGGTGGGAGAGGGATTTTTTGCATCAAAAGAAGAATCAAGCCGCTATATTAAGCTCCAGCTGCAGACACTTCGAAACAGGTTTCGGGGTCCTGCTGATGCAAACCTAGGTACTGTGACCGATGATCTCCTCCTCAAGAAGCCCCTCGCTAGCGAAATCTAGTATGAGGAAAAGTGGTGCCTGTTATGCTATGGTGCTATTGATAAAATGTCAGAATATTGTCAAAAAATTGTCTTCTTGTAACGTCCGCAGATGGAAGAGTTGCAAGCGTTATAGTTATGGTGTTCGACTAACTGGCGATTGACTCGCTAACCAGCGAGTTTGTCTCAAACTGAGACATTCATTCCTCTCCGAATCTGTCACTAGGCTGACTAATACCCGCCTGCCATTCTTGTTGTATGATGGTATATGCAATGTTGGCTGTCCTAATAACTGATCTAATCACCCGTTATTGTTCATCAACATATTAGCAAGTTTCCATTCTCTATCAAACTTAAAGTTTCAGGAGATTTTTTAATCTCCATCAATTAAATATAAAAATAATAATTATTCTAACAAAAATACATTTGTATAGCTCAGAGAATTTTACCTATTTCTAAGCACTTTACAGATTTTGTTAAGAAAGCATGACCGAATGATTAGTGGTAAAATTCGCAATGTCATCTAGCATGCAAATGTTAGGTGTGAAACGCACAGCAAGATGACGTCAGCGTTTAGATACGGCTATAAACAGCAGGCAGAGCGTCAGCATGCATAAGCACACAACCAACGAATCACAAGGACCCACTAAATTATGGAATAAACAGGAGTTTTAAGCTTTTTTAAATTTCGTCATTTTAGGGGATGTCGTGCCGTAAATCAGCGGTGAGTTTCAGGCTTTGCGAGTATTTGAAGCACGGTCTTGAAATGGTTTGAGGTTCCTGCGAGCTATAGCTAAGTAAATTAAGTAAGACCCGCTGGCGGTATGATGCTTGGCCTGGTGGGGGAGTAGTTCTGATGTGTAGACTCGAGTCGGATAATGAAGAGACCTAGAAGTAAGCGACAGAACCATGAATTCGCTATAGTACAAATCAAGTTGCGGCTGAAAAAGTTTTTAGATTACGATTGTGGTCATAATATTCTAAAGACTTTCAAGAGATAACTAGTCTGGGCAGGAGGCATCAGGCACGAAGAGGGCGCCGCTGGATACTGTGCGACGGTACGCTTAGTCTACCCGGAGGCAGGGGCAGCGTATTGTGGTGACGGAAAATGGGTGAATGAAGCTCTTCTATTATTTCCTAAAGTTTTTCTCAACGGCGAAGCACTAGCGATATATTAAAACATTTACGTCACCCAGTGACTTCCTCTCTGCCAACATATACGCTGGGCAGTCTAAAAATGATAGAATAATAACATGTAGATTGCAAAGATTACAATCAGCGAAAAAAGAGGCCAAGTGCAAAGAGCGTCAAGATATCAGCTGTTCCAGGTGACGAGTTATCTAAACGTTGGGTTTTAAAGTGCTACGAATTCAATTAGGAACAGACAGCCCCCTTTAAAAACTCAGAACTTTAATCTTTGAAATTTTGGGAGAATTACTGTCTATCATCCGTAGTGGTAGCTGTTGAGACGTCAATGGTATCCACGCTGCCATATTGGAAATATTTTGGGCCAGCCTCTTTAAAGAGTTAACGACTAGATTAGCTAAGCTACTCATTGGACGGATGCGATTTTTTTGAAACTCACGTGTCCTGGTCTGGAGTTATGTGGACGTAGTTTTCTTGGTATGTTCGCGTGACAAAGTGAATGCATTTTTGCTGTCCCACCTGAACCATATCCTCAAATTCCCGAAGCGCTGTCTCAATGGCTTGTCTGCTTTCTGAGTCTAAAATTAAAATGCGAGCATTTAACGGCTTGAAGCCATTAATGTTTCCTTGTGAAATTTGTATATGTTATACTGAGCAGACTGTTTCTGTTTTCTTGATAATAAAATTGCACGGGGAAAAATTTCTTGCCCAGTAGTTGCCCAGATAGGAGCGTTAGTGCGCATATTCGAACAAAGAGCTGTAGCCAGTTGAAGTTAGTGAACAAAAGCAGTCTTATTCAAATTAGTCTGTCTGAACCAGTCGTTCATGCTGTTGCTGAATCAGAATAATGCCCTTCGCTTTTCCTCAGCTCAACGGAACAATTGGTCAGGAATATATTACTCATAGTATTACCTCAACTCACTATGCTTTACTATTTGATCGGTTTGCAATGCAACAAGCAACTGCTGAATGACTGGGACCTCGGTCGCTCGACGATAAATCGATCTCCATAGACCGCGCCATTTATCGCGCCATCTTCCTGATGTGTGCAGTGAGTCTTCTCCTAGCTTCGTTGTGTTAATATTGAAGGAGAAATCTCGTGACAAGAGAGGCTTCGAGGACTAGCAGTAATACCTAAGTGACCTCTAAATCCCACGGCCATCATTATGGCAGTTTCTACTGAGCGGGTGGACTCTTGCAAAAGCGCTAGTTGTTGCAGCTGGTGATTTACACCAGAGTCATGCTGCGTGGCTCATCCATGCTGTTTCAAAAGAACCAGGTGCCGGACTTTTTCCATTAGCCGGATCGCCTCAGCTGTAAAACTCTAATGTGACTCAAAAAATCATGACTCATAAGAATCATTGATAAAAACACATGCTAACCAGTAACATGCGAATATAATATTTAAAATAAAATATAAATTACTGATGTAGGTCACACAAACCTTGCGGCTTTTAAAGCCTCGCACCGCCCGGCAGAGTTAAGAACTAGATATTGATTCATCCTTCAAAGTAGCTATCTTTGCTTACTATTTACTTACGCATTAACGCTTAAACGTTTTAGATTCAACTCATCCATTAATGAGTTGAGTGCGAGCAGAAGATCCACGCCATGACCTTGAATTTTTTTATTTAGTGCATCACCTAGGTCTTAGTAGTGAGAGCGTTTGCGGGTCTGAGCTAGGTTTATCATTCCTGGCCTTGAAGTCACAGTCGTGTTAAATTAAAAGTCCCAAGTTTTGGCATTATTATTAGGCTAATGTGGTACAGCACCAAAATCGCGACTAACGTGTTCAAATATCATTAACAATATATATTGCAGTTATATATATTTGCTTAAATATTTTCTTAATTCAAATCTTTGAGATTCCCTACGATAAATTTAGATATTTGCTCTTCATTTAGCATATCTCCAGCCTCTATCGACTCAATTTTAAGACTGCCATGTCGACCGGCTTTGATCATATCTACATTTCAATCTGCACGCAATCCAAGTGTCATACACCGAAGTGACCTTTCATTAGATGACCACAGAGGATGCACAGCTCAAGTGTGCCTTCTTTCAGCTGCATAACATTGCTAAAAGTCAGGCTTGCTTTGACAAGGATACTATATAGAAATTGGTCTAGGCATTCCTAACGTTCCGTCTCGACTTCTGCAACTTACTGCCACCTGATCTTCTGGCCTTTTCAATCAGGCGCTCACAGCTGATGCACAACTCTGCAGCTAGGGTCGTCTTTCGTGAGTTTCGCTGTTGCCACATTACACCCCTTCTCAGCAATCTGCACTGGCTCTCAATCAAGCAGCGCATGTAGACTTCAAGGTTCTGTCAGTCACTTACTTTAAGGTACCTTGATTCTCTGGCTCCAACCTACCTATCAGAACTACTCCCACACCAGGCCAAAACCTACTGTTCTGACTCGATTCGTTTAGTCATAGCTCTTACGAGTCTCAAAACCTTCGGAGACCGTGCCATTGGCTTGTACACTCCCACAGCTTGGAACTCACTCCCATGGGTATATGGCTTACACTGTGCCTGCTGCTTTCGGGTTTGCCACCAATCACTTGGAATCACTCGTTATACAGCTTCTGTAAAATGCCTAGACAAAAAGTCAGCTCTCTAGGGTACTAGACGAATATTGTATTACTATTATTATCCTTCATCGTGACCCTCAAATAGATCTTCAGATGGCGAAGCCTATATTGAATGTATCTAAATATATATATAGACCGAAAGTATAGTTTTTAGCCGCCGACATGCCAAGGACTGTGGTCAAGACAACTGTCATGCGGGAGATACCCAGAAAGAAGTTGTTGTCACAATCCTATAGTGTGTCGGCCACAGTCAGTCGACGTTTTCTTCACTGTGTCGCGTTGCCTGAATTGCTCCCGTATCAATCAGCTGGTCGCCTTTCAAGCTTCTTTATCACTTCGAGTGCTCTCACATATTGCGCATGTAATTCAGTTAAAATATATAATGTGCATCGATTGTTAGACAGACAGCTTTTCACATGCTTTTTTCTCATTTTTCGTTCTAGTCGTTGTTGCTGGTTAGGTCGATCACGACCTTTTCTGTTGCACACGTCTCATCCCTAAACTTTAAACTTCTTCTGGCCATAATAAATTTCGACAATTGCGCAGCTCCTACGGTAGACTTAAACCTCCAGCAAAGTCTCGTGATTTTTGTAGAGGTTCGTTTATAGCTCAAAGAATGTGCGTCCGTTCTGCGACAAAAAATATTAACATGAAAAACCTCAATGCTTCGCATGCATATACTAGAAACTTAAATTAAACCGACAAATTTTGTTCCGCACCAAGTAGGAGCAACATATGTTGACTTTAACATTTGTTTCATTTCATGGTCTGGTTCTATTAATTCCAAAAATCTGTAAAGCCCATGATGAGATGTGAAGCAATTATTATAAATTGCAGCCACATACTTCGCCCTCTGCTCGAGGATGGCCACATCGGCCCCCGAGATCAGCTGAGGTGCTAGACTTGAAGCAGTTTTGTAACAACCTTAACCTTAGGTTACGTGTTAGTGGCCCTGCAGCCTACATTCAAGGCTTACTAGCGTAGTTCAGATACAAAATTCTAGCTAATTTAATTTATTCTACGTCTTATTTCCATAGGTTTATTTGTAATTTTCATATTACTAATTATACTTAGCAGTCGCGTCAATTTTGGTCTCAAGTAAGATATTTTTTTCATGTATTCGACAAGCATTTTAAATGGTTGGCCCTTAATAAAGACCCTGGACGCTCACAAGGCAAGGCTGTGATTAAAATAACAATAATATTATTATTAAAAGATCTATGTAGTGACCTAGGAGAAAGAGTCACTTTCTGTGAACTTTTAACGCTTTTTAGAGGAAGTATCATAACTGAAACGTGATAGTATGCATAGTGTCGTCATGCATTAGCACACAACGGACACTTCACGCTGACACTGAAAACGCTTTAAGGGACGCTCGCGTTTGTAGCTTCTTTTTTAAATGTTGGGCTTTAGTCCATATCCAATATTTAGAACACATCCCAAGCCACAGCTTGAGTTGCATACGGCTACCGAAAGCGCTAAAAGCTAACGAGGGTAAACCTGGTGGTTTAAATTGCCCATGGGTCTTCGGTCAGCAGATAAGGTGCTCACTCTTCCCGTCCCATGTCATCGGTTCGAGTCCTGAAGTGGGCGATCCCATATTGTTCACTGCCACCGGTGGTGACAGGCGTTAAAGCTCTCTGCCTCTACAAAAATGATGCTTTTGAATCGGGTAACCTTTTTTTGTTGGAATGTGCTCTACGGTAATTGGTTTTGTTGCAGCTTTTCAAAAGAGAATGCTTGCCGCTGGAAGTATATTCCGGACATCGGGCAAGAAGCTGGGCGATTTGAATGTGCGACTGAATTCCTTCGTATTAGTGGATCAGGGACTTAAGATCACTTCGCAGCAGTCACGTCCGTTGAGGTCCACATTCTCACTGTATGCAATGCTTGGCTTTGGAACCTACGATGACTAGCTCCTGACACAGTCGCTGAGACGTGATTTAAAGGGGGATACTTAATAATAATAATAATGCATTGGATAAAGCGCTCCCCGGGAATTCAATCTCTTCCTAGGCGCTTTACATTTGCTCCAAAGGAAAACGCGATTGAATCGTGAGTAATATCATGCTTGATAAACAACATGAATAACGTGGTTAGGGGTGACATGCACAGGGTCGGCATACAAATATGGTTAGTGGCAGCATGCACAGTGCCAGCACGCATAAGCACATGAATGACGAATCACAGGGACCCACTAAATGCTGTCCTAAATAGGTGTGTCTTTAAGTTCTTTTTAAATGTGGTCAAGTCAGGGGATGTTCTGATGCAAGTCGGGAGGGAGTTCCAGGCTTTTGGAGCATACGAACTAAATGCACAGTCTCTAAAGAACTTAAGGTTTTACGAGGTATTGGTAAACTGTTGGATTCCGAAAAGTGGGTGATACGATGCTTGGCCTGGTGGAGGAGTAAATCTGAAAGATAGGCTGGAGCCAAAGAATGAAGTGACCTAAAAGTTAGCGAAACAATCTTAAAGTCGATCCGGTGCTTGACAGGTAGCCAGTGCAGGTCGGCGAGAAGTGGTGTGATGTGGCAACTGCGAGGCTCACGACAGACACGCCTAGCTGCGGAGTTTTGCACCAGCTGTAATCGCCTAGTTGCACATGCCAGTAGGCCAGCAAGCAGTGAGTTACAGAAGTCAAGACGGGTTGTCACAAATGCATGGACCAACTTAGACGTGGTATCCTTATCTAAACAAGCCCGAATTTTAGCTACTTGGCGCATCCACGAGAATTTACTCTGCATTAAATAGATGGTTATGTAGGAATTCTCCTTCGAAAATAGCTACTAGCTGGTGAGCCGCAATGGCTAACTAGGTAAGGCGGTTGCTTTTCATAACCTCGGCCCCGAGGTCATGGGCTCGAATCCTGCAGTGGGCGATCCTTTATCGCCACTACAAGCGGTGGTGATAGCCGTAAAGGCTGTTCTGTCGCTATAAAAAGAGGCTGTTAAATCAGCTAGGATTTTTTTTATGTTGCTGATAAGCAGCAGATCCTGCAAAAGTAGGATCATTTCACTTGGGTTTTCGCTCCTGCTAAGGAAATCAAAGTGGTAGCTTGCAACATTAGATTCCACTACCAAACGAATGCAGTGTTATTGTGGAATTCAATTTGCTAGCCAGCTCACAAAACAATTGAATATTTGACTGTATACGTCGTTACTGCAAGGGTGGTAGGATTTTGTGGCTCAGCTTTCGTTTGTCTACTCATCGCTACGGCATTGTAAGTCGGTATTCGTCCACTGAAATGAAATGGCAGAGCAGCGGTCGATTTTGTCGTGCAGAACCGGAAAGCTTCGAGCTTTCATTTCACAGAGGACTCTCTTTGACCGTAAGACGGGCGTTGCAGGCGATTGGAGAGTTTAAATTTAAAAACTGAAAGGTTAGCTGATTAAACAGCCTTATTTATTTTGTGGCCGTAGAGCCTCAACGGCTATACCACCGGATGCCTCATGCAATAAAGAGACGTCCACTTTAGGACTCGTACCCACGACCAGGGTCGTGAAGAATGAGCACCTTGTTTTGAAAGGATTTGACCGAAACAGCCGGTCGACGACCCAGAGAGAAGGCCGTGTTGCGTCTGCCATTGAGTGGCGCAGTGCAGCTTAGCTCAGGTAAGGGACGTGCTACGCCTTGCTGCTCTGCTCCTACCGTATACGTCGTCTATTGTGTAGAAGACAATGCCACCGGACCACTTGTTAATGCCGATGCCAATATTTCTCTTATGAATCCGTTTTCCTGAGAGTGAACTCTCTGCTATATCACCTTCAAAAAACCCTGCAATATTTAAAATAAAGCACTTACCGTTCTTCTCAGGCTCAGCAAATCTTAGCAGGTGACTACTGAGTGTGCCGCGGATAATTCATACTCAATGGTTAAACGGTTTCTTCCTTGATATTGCTGGTGTTCGGAAGTGAACGCACGCAGAGACTTTGTTTTACGTCGACCTGTATGCAAAATTACTGCTACGGCATCGGAAAATCCGGGAAAGCGCTATGGATACGACAATCAATCTCAGGCAAACTATTTCGCTAGCTAAATTTTGAGAGAGAGGAGAGAGAGAGACATTTCTCGGGGAGCAACGGTATGCTGCTACAATAGTATACTGCAATCGGCCACCGGCATGTATTTTCTCTTTGGCTGAAGGATCTGACGATGCAGGCCTCTAAATGGAATTTGTTTTCTATATCGATAAAGATGATAAACTTCAACTCCATATCGGCTAGCAGACTGCAACTACCGATGCCGTCATAAAAAGCACTGGACAAGCAATTGCTTCAATAAAAAATGTAAGCCTTCGATTGCAGCCATAACCTTATTTGCAGTTGGCGATACTACTTCGAACCTATCTGGAAAGCTAAAGTATTAATAATAATAATAATGATTCACTTGATAAAGCGCCCTCAGAGAACTTAATCTCTCTCTAGGCGCTTTACATTTGCTGCAAAGTGAAATGCAATTGAATGGTTAGTAAAATCATGCTTGAAAAAACAAACGAAATGAATAATATGGTTAGGGGTGACATGCACAGGGTCGGCATGCACATGTGGTTAGTGGCAGCATGCACAGTGTCAGCACGCATAAGCACATCAAGGACGAATCACAGGGACCCACTAAATGCTGTCCTAAATAGGTGTGTTTTTAGGTTTCTTTTAAATGTGGTCAGGTCAGGGGATGTTCTGACGCAGGTCGGGAGGGAGTTCCAGGCTTTGGGAGCATATGAACTAAATGCACGGTCTCCAAAGGATTTAAGGTTTGTATGAGGTATTTCTAGACTGTTGGATTCCGAAAAGCGGGTGGTACGATGCTTGGCCTGATGGGGTAGTATATCTGACAGATAGGCTGGAGCCATAGAATGAAGGGACCTAAAAGTGAGGGACAAAACCTTGAAGTCAATCCGTTACTTGACTGGTAGCCAGTGCAGGTCGGCGAGAAGTGGAGTAATGTGGCAACTGCGAAGCTCACGACAGACAAGCCTAGCTGCAGAGTTTTGCACCAGCTGCAATCGCCTGATCGCACATGCTGGTAGGCCAGTGAGCAGTTAGTTGCAGAAGTCGAGACGAGATGTCACGAATGCATGGACCAACTTAGACGTGTATCTTTATCTAAACAGGCATTGAAAAGTCTATATGTGCTTCTTCGAATATACGATTGCTTGATTCAAATAACTAATGGCGTCGGTAATTCATGCCTATGGAAAGCTAAACGCAAGCTTTTTACTTTGGGAGATTTACTTCATGCAAAATTATTTCCTGTTGCTTTCACTGTTTTTCCTACAGAATCTTTCGGGGTAGTAGGTGGTTCCAAGATTGTGATGGCTGGGAATTAATATCCAATCCTGAACCCAACTTCGGCCGCCGTAAACGTGTCGTAGCGACCACGAATGACATAATTCCGTACGAGCATACTTCTATCGCGAGTGCATGCATGCTGGAATTGTGCACGATCGCACCAATCACCATACTTTGCTCAATATTGCAACGGATCTGCCCTAGTTGATCTGCCCTAGTAGATCTGCCCTGTGCTTAAAGTGATAACAGCTTCAAAAACAACGAGCTATCTAGAACTTCAAAGGATTCATTCTTCAAGGAAATATAATTTAATTGGGCAGGAGACGCCGATGAGGAGGTGCCGCTGAGTTGTGGCGCCAACTGGCTGATTTTACGGATAGGAAATTCGCGAGGGGAGAGGCTGCGTGTGGGGATGTGATGCCCGCATGCACCGGCCGTCGCTGCACTGTCGCAAGTCGGCCCTACAGCTGACATGGTGGCCGGAAGCAGGCGGCGCAACCGTTCGCTGCGTAACTGCTGAAGCTCTCCTCTTTCAGTTGCTTTACCGCTTGTTTGGCGTCAAGGACGTCAAGGCCAAGCGAGTGGCTCATTCGTTCAATCTCTTCTAGGCCGCGATTATAATCTATAATTATTTGTTAATATACAATTATTTGGTAATCTATAATTATTATAATTTATAATCTATAATTATTATATAATCTATAATCTTCTAGGCCGCGCATCATATTTGGTATGACTACCGGTCGGGCCGCGCAAATGGCACATCGAACCGGATACCGCCCTCTAACTGAGAATGTTGAATGGAAAAGTGACAGCAAGGGAAAAGCTGGGAAGCATACGAGCGAGTGACAAGACATTGATTCGTCGCGCTGCTTGGTTAGGATGCGACTCCAGGGGTTGGTTATCGCGGCACCGTTTCACAGGCGACGACACAAAGCTTTTGCCTGTTCCCTGCTGCCGCTCTTCGATGCACCACGTTGCCCCCAAGAGTCTCGCCGGCGCAGCAAATTGCACCCGTAGTGACAGGTTAGCGTCAATTGATCGATCAGTTTAATTAGTAGACGGCAACGCTCCGCGGTCCTTGGTCGTGCCCGCTCGCGGCTTAATGTCAACAATCTGGCACCTTCCGTGCTGTAGCCGTCGCCACTTAAAGCAATCGATTTATGGCTTGGGCGAAACCGCTCTCAAGACGCCAATCAGCTCGAGGCCAATTGCTACGTCTGGTCGTTCGCTGTTCGCTCAGTACAAGAAGCCGTGCAATCGAGGGAGCGCTGCTGCCAATAAGAAAATCTACCCGTTGCTGCATCTGCGCTCTTGGTTGCGTACGGTCGAAATTTCGCACCCCCTTGGGCTGACCTCTCAAGGACAACCGAGAGGTGGCGAACGGGACAAGTTCTAGCCTTGTCGCACTCAGACATTACATGTTCTGTTGTCTCTCAAAGCCGCGGCCGGGTTAGGCGTCTCGGCGGAATGCAGTTGCAGCGACAAGGCCCGCGAGATAAGCGGTCACTATGCAAAAGTCGAGCGAAAGTAAATGTCAGCTAAATTACAGCAGCCTTGCTCGCAGGGCGGCAGGAGAGCTTCCGTGCCTGCTCAGCTGTCCGCTGGCAGAGCGCCATAAGATTCGCCGGATTCAGCCGGACTCGAATCCACGAAGTTCGAGCACCTTAAACCTCGGAAACTTTTATAACAGCAGATGACTTTCATACCGCTTTTATTTATTTTTACTTTATTTTATTTATTTGCTTATTTTTATATTGTTTACTTATTTATTTTTATCTTTTTTTACAGCACCACTTTTATACAAGCAGATGGCAGCGCTACTTCTTGGTAGAGCTTTGTGTGCAGCCGCACATATTCCATGTGCGTCGCTTTGGATCTGGCTGTCATCTGACGAAATTTGCCTCGAGAAAAATTGTCATTTTACAAACTCTGATTTTCATGGCTCTGTCGTATAATTTGCGTTGCTCTACCAATTGAGCCTTCGCTGAGGCTGTGCTCTGCTCGATGCAGGGGCTCAAAGCTTAAAGGCTTAAAGGTCAAGGCCTTAGCCAAAACCCACCGACCACTGGCGTGCTTGGTTTGCCTAATCCTGACACGCTTGCCTCAATGAAGCTGCAAGCTGCTTTTCAATCATCCATTAGGTGGTGGGCTATAGCCATCACGCTAACAGCGAGCATAAAACGTACAGCTGCTCATCCTATGTAGGCCAGGGCAAGTGAGTAACCACTTCGAGCCTTCAGCGTCCGGGTCACTTGAGCTTCGACTTTATGCGTGGGTTGCCTTTTGGGCAGGGGGCGGTTGGGTTGTGAGTTAGGCAGTACGTAGCTCCTAGAACGATCGCTAGTCGTCTGCCGTTGTACTGAACTCAGGAAATTGCGTACCAGTTACCGGCATATCGAATGTATGCTGATTTGCTTTTATATTAATGGGCTAACCGCCACTTCGCTCACGAGGCGTGCCCAAATGTCAGAACAACTCGGTCAGCCAAACGGATGTATTTCGGCCATGACCCGCTGCAGAGCACATCATTGCCCTCTGCTGAGAAAGAGCAGGCATGACAGATAAGGCTCATATGCCTGCTTCTTAGGCAAAATGACAGTCTCATTGGGGCACGTAGCATCGGCACGTAGCATCGGAATGCACTGTGGTGTGTGAATGATGGATGAGAAATTAAGTCCATTATTTCCCCTCAGTCAATTTACTTGGCGAATTCTCAAGCTCTTAACTAGCCAGGAAGCACGGTGGCAATAGAGCAGGCATACGCTGCTCAGCCTAGTCCGCGAGCTTCGACAGACTGGACGATGCAACGTCACGCTCGCCGTGCTTCGCTCTCCCTTTTATAATTGTCAGCCCCCTTGAAAGCACCCTTGGTTACTTCACAGCTACCAGGCAGCTGACCTTGACCTGGTCCTTGAGAAAGCGAGGTATCTTCCCTGCATGCTACGAATGATTGTGCTAGAGGAGTCGGCATATCTCCGCTGGTGGAAGGTAGACGGCACGGAAATAACTTCGATCGAAAAGCAGCCGGCAATTTATAAACAATTCCAGCATGTAGTTACCGGAGGCCACGCTTCGGAGCAGCACATGGACTCTGCACACTAACCGGCTGAACATCGGCATTTCAGCAAGTGATAAGGCTGCATAAAGTTTGCGTCTAGTGCTTCTTAACATTGTCTGACTGCACTCTTTCACAGACAGAGGAGCCCACCCCCCCCCCGAGACAACCAAGCAGCTTTCTAATACTAGCAACGCAGAGCTAGAGCTGCAGAGCAGAGTTTTGTGATTGGCTGAGGTGAAGCTACTTTACTCAGCAGCCTACCAAACCTGGTAAAATCTTTAGGTGGATTTGCCAGCGTTCCATGTTTTCAGTGGCATCTTAGTTTTTTGAAAAAAATATGATTATTGGCTAGAAAACATTCTAAGCTACGTTCGATTGTCGGCCAAAACATAGTACACCGAGCAGGCTGCTCACTGATTTGCTGCCAAACGTACCTGGTTGTTCAGGCTCATTTAACGACAGGTAGTTTTCAGCTTCATCCTTTAATGGTGCTACCAAGAAGAAATGAGCTGATCAAAGAATCGTGAGATCAGTTATCGCAGCTAGGCATTAGCTATTAAGACTCACCAGCAGAAGAGCTTAAGAACAATGTTAGGACCACAATCGCGGATGGAATCATGGCTACTAGGCTTTACTTTTAACTGACCTTGACTTTTGGCACTAACCGGATTCCGCTGCATCCCATCGAATTGGCCAGCACGTCAAGATAAACTCTTATCTGTTTGCATAAGGATACCTGTTTACGTAGTCAAGTCGATTCGCCTACCCTGCATTCTTTTGATTATAATGTCATCGTGCTGCGTCTTCTAGCAAAAGCTGTTTTGCTTAAAATGATTATTTTTGCTCAATTGCTGCTCCGTAAGGTTGACAGACTAACCTTAGCAGGAGCATTGAACTTCATTCTACCCTCTGTTTCTTAATGGCATTTGCGATTTAAGTTATTCAAATCTCAATTTCGACCTTCCTACGAAAAGATTGTCAGGTTTTTGGACTGCAGTATAAAATGATGCTGTATTTTCCACAGATTTTGAGTGAATACTGATCTTAGCGCTGGTAGCGATTAATTGCTTTGACACTTACGCTTGCAGCTTCCTTGATAGAGAAAGAAAGAGAGAGAGAGAGAATGAGAGAGTGGGTGAGTGAGAGTGAGAGGGGGAAGAGAAACATATAGAATGAGAGTGAGCGATTGAGTGAGAGCGAGAGAGTGAGAGTAAGAGAGGGGCAGAGAATAAATAATGCCATCAGCTGAGGAGGGCAGCTGAGGCTACTGCTTCCGGAGAACGAGAAAGTAGGGTAGATGAAGTTTTAGGGAAAATCTGTTTGCCAGACTTTAGTGTGCTCTGCTAAGCAGACTTGTGTCCGGATGGCTATTTGGTAGAGCACACTAACTCGTCAGCGGTGCAGCTACCATACGAACCAACGACGAGCCTCGACGTGAGAATTTGAGCCCGAGCGGATGAACGCTGGGTAATAGCTAAACTGCATTATAGCTATCCCTGGCCTCTGTCGTTCCTTATGCGGGGCATTTCTTCTATTTTCCTCCGATTGAATAGACACATTGAGTTTATTAACCGCAGTTTATGGGGTGCATGGTATTAGCGAATGAAAAGTCAGTGTGCGATCGTGCGATGGCCTTAGTCCTCCAAAATCGTCGTCAGCTGATTGGCAGGTCCAGTAGCAAGGCCTCAGTCACAGTAAACAGTCGGCAATGTATCTTTCATCATCATGTGACCACGCTACTGAAACGCTGACGTGGGAATCGCCTGAATTATGGCTATCAGTAGAGATTATTAGCTGCTCAGGAATAATTATTACTTGAAATAAGACGTATGACAATGTGTAGGCAGCTACATCGCATATACGAACTTCGAATGCAATAATGAGTTCGCTTTATGACATAATTGATGTCCTGTCAGAGGTGACCCTCTCGAATATAGAGAAAGACGTGGGCAGGAAAGTACTTGAACTAAGTAATTAGTGTGAGATTTGATCGTGTGAAGAGCTACGAGTATGGTTTGCGTTACTTTGTACCTGCTGCAGTTACGATTTTTTGGTCATCTATTGAGGCACTGATGTCAACAGCATTCAGTCACTCTTCGATGAAGCCTAGCATCCGCCAGGTAGCGTGCGAAAGACGTAAGCTTTGGGGCCGAAACCCGTATGTTCGTAACCACTGCACTGCCTGTTTTGGGTCACCAACGATTTCCATAGTCTAGCAAGAGTGTACAAAAACCGGGTGTCATTGGCAGCGAAAGTAAATCATGTCAAACATGTGAATGTCCCCTCTTCTTTCTATTTGCTCCAGCCCAAACTGCATCTCAATACGACGTGCTTTTGCATAGTATAATTATTCAGAGGGCAAAACATCACAGGCGAAGTCTTTGTAGCAAAACTCGCTGGCACGTACGGCTGTTAACCATAGGTTCGGTGGTTCGAGCCAACTCAGTGACACCGTGTTTTTGTGGTGGATTTCTTACGTGCCGCGCCTAAGCGCGAGGTGTAAAGATGTGCAATATCTAGCCCCTGAAACTGGCCCAGATGCTGGCGGAGCCCTCTAGCGACTCCACTCGTTCTCTTTCTCTCCGCTCCTCAAGCTCGGCAGCACGCTCGCCCCTCGGTTACCCATTCATTGCACCCCACCTCATCACTTCGATCCATGACCTCAAGACAGAGTCGACTTCTCTAGGCGACTTCATCTCCACACCTAAATTGTAAGAGACTCTGCAGCAATCGGCTTTCGAGATCATCTGCCGATGAAACTCCACTGCTGTACATCTTCGGCATCTTGCATGCGAACTATGTCACAGTTTAACTGGATTTATTAGTTTCCAAGTGCAACATGCTAACACCAGAATGGAAACATAGACAGAGTGAGACGTAAGAATGTTTTTTATCTAGGAATCCACGAAAGTTCTTCGTAAGTTCGGATTAATAAAGATGCTTTATTCAAGTCAAGAACTATCGCTCTGCCGGTGACTATGATACTCTTATTTAGAATGTACATCCGATCTTCATTTTTTAAATTGCCGAGTTTCAATACCAAAATTCTTTGAATAAAGAAGTAGTGCTAATCTTATAGAAGAAACAATTAATATAATCATTCGCTAGGCAGGAAAATGAAATTCGCATGTACTTCGTCATTATGCCAAAGAAAATATATAGAATAGCAAGAGGGAAATGTGTGTATACCTACGTGTAGTGTTGGGTTGCAAGAAGGAATAAACACAATAAGAACAATAATCTGGTTTGTATTCGCCCCAAGAGAATAGATATGCTCTAAAGGATCCATAGCCATATGGTTAGTGGCAACATGCAGTGTCAATATGCATAACGTGGTTAGTAGTAACATGAACGGTGTCAAAAAAAATCAGCACTCAAATTATTCAATATAAATATAATTTATTTATATAGCGCCCCAAGAGATGTCGCATAACGGTTGTAGAATAGCCCTCACCGTGAATACTGAGCCATTGAAAATTCGAGAACACCTTTACTGTTTTCCTCGGCCGGGCAGGAGAGAACTTCACATCACTGAGTTTTGTAATAGATCTGGCGAAAGCTTGAGAGTGCGTCTGTCTGTTAATAAAGCAATAAATAGTTTATAACTTCATTTGGGCGAGATTCAATTTCAGCGTTTTGATTAGATGATCATATAAACTTTACGATTAGGAACGTTACAAAAAATCTTCAAGAACTTCACTGTTATTAAATAAATTCAATAGAGCTACTGTGGATGCTCGCTTTTTGGACACCGTAATAGTGAAAAGTAAACTGGCATTAATCAAACGTCAATCTAGCGTCGGGACAAGCAGTTACAGATTTGCGATCACGGACTGTGCCTATCGTAATTTAGAGCAGCGTGATGCATTGCTGTTTCGATAAGTAGTCGGCGATTTGCCACTCACGTACAGTTGCAAAACTCGTGCTATAAAATATAGCTTCACAACCGACTTACAACACGTCGAATTGTTCTGACAACATTCAGGGCTCATTCTTGATGGCAGTCGTGCTCTGTCTATGTTATGACCAGTACTATGGCAAACTGCCCCATGAGTCTGAGCTGAGAGAATGCGTCCCCTAAGGATGATTTATAAAAAAAAAATAAGTTTCATTAATGCGAATGCCGTCGTCAGAATTTTTTTATTTGGTATTAAAAAATTAAGGTAAGTTGTTGCTCACTTTCAAATGGAGGCTGCTTGCAAGTGTGGGGATACCCTGAGGTAACCAAAAAATTAAAGGTTATTTCGAATGCAATTAATGACTGAGCGTGTCATCGAGCCGAACTTGGGTATAGCGACGTGACGTTGCCGTCCATTGCCGCTCGTCAATTCATCTTCACTTTAGTATGCATCAATAGTGTACCAGGACGAGTGCGAGTCGGATAGTGGAGCTTCACTTGAGCGACTTCGAGCGAGTTTATCTACTGCTTGATACGAATGTGAGCGTCCGGAGTGGGCGCTTGGCTTGCTTGTCCTCCACACTACAGCGAGCCACATTACAGCGAGCCACATTACAGCGAGCCACATTACAGCGTGCCACCTTACAGCGAGCCACATTACAGCGAGCCACATTACAGCGAGCCACACAGCGAGCCACATTACAGCGAGCCACAGCGAGCCTCCACATTACAGCGAGCCACATTACAGCGAGCCACATTACAGCGAGCCACATTACAGCGAGCCACATTACAGCGAGCCACATTACAGCGAGCCACATTACAGCGAGCCACATTACAGCGAGCCACATTACAGCGAGCCACATTACAGCGAGCCACATTACAGCGAGCCACATTACAGCGAGCCACATTACAGCGAGCCACATTACAGCAATGGAGCAGTGCTCCAAAATACCACTTAGCTTATGCTTCGTGCGAACAGAGCTCAGTGCGACCGACTAGCGGCTGACTTCTCCTACGCGTCGGGAATAGTATGATGCTAACGTTGGTCACGAGTCGCAGTAACGGAGACGCACGTTGATAGTGCATTCTCAGCATTCAAACAGCGGCATTGTCGCTGCGCATTGGAATACGATTAGCAGTATACCTTTCTATTGGCTCTAGGTAATGGTTAAGAATTATTAAGGATTTGCTACCTATTCAGCTTAAAAAATTGCTGTTCAACAACAGTAGCAAACAATTTTATATATGGAGCAAATATTTTTTAACTGGTTGCTTAGAGGGATGGAAATATGTAAGAGCCTTGGTAGCTAGAGCCACTATTTGCAGTGGACTATAGTGGATTGTCGCATGCAAGACTCAAACCTATGACTGCTTAACCCTCCGCTAGGATTCAGCTTTGAATCCTGCATTTCTCCTTACAGCTATACTTGTGCATTCTTCCCGGATGGTCTTAACATGTTTTAGCTTCAAAGAGCGTCATTTTTGAGTAGTTATTATTCGAATGGAGTTCAACCTTGTAACAGAAAATAGTTTAGTTGTCGAGCAAAGTAAAAATGATGTCAATGTCAAGATAGTCTTTTGGTCTCGCGGCAGAGAACTTGTCTAGTGAGATGCTAAGTCTTGTGCACGTCTTGCACGCTAAGTAAGCGGCAATGCACTTGGCCAAACATCTACAGCTTAATTTCAATTGAAGATCGCAGGCAACCTTTTTTACTGGCAATGCGTTTTTATAAATGAAAAACAGCGATCACGAAATCAACCGTGCTATGAGCTCTTAATGTGTAGCTAATTTTATTGAAGCGGTATCCACTCAGACGACCGCCTAGAGCTGCCCAGCCGGGTCTCAACGATAGGACCGGTGTGATGACCCAGTTTTGTGGCACTAATTCCAAGAAAGACTGAAGTGCTGAAGAAAACGTAGATTCGGCCCGCCGTGTTTACAAAACCTGTACGTAGACGCAGCCTGGTGTGACCTGCATGCCTCTGAGACAGGATGTGACACGCTATTTAATGCCCAGCTAAAGATGTGAGCTATGAGCCACCTGCATCAGGCAACTCTAGGCCGGTGCTGACGGACTTTAAAGGTTGAGAGACGTATGTTGAGGCACGGCTGCTTTGGCCCAGACGTTTTGGCCACAAAAATTCAGACCAACCACCAGTAAGTTTCCTTAACACAAATCGGTATTAGTCGGCTAGCCGGCCATGCATACACACTTACTTTACCTTGTAACGAAACGTTTTACATCACCATATGAAAGTAAATGTCTTTCTTGATACTTAAATTAAGAGTTAGACAGCTCGCACCACTGATAGCTTGCTAATGATCTCTTCAATGCTTTGCCTTGACATGCTCAAATCCTTCGGGCTAAACATATACCGGATCGTGAGGTAAATGACGTACTAGCAACATTGAGCTCTACGTGCTAGCTTTAGGCTTCCATATACTGTTGGGTTACGGCCTTAAAACATAATTGGCAATGGAAATTTTTGAACCTGCTTCTCGATACCTCTACAAATTAGACCGAATAAATAAATAAAAAGCTACTCGCCTATAGTCGCTCCATAGGTCTTAGCCGAACGGTAGTCCTGCGATGGATTCTTTTCTATTGGCCACTGCAAGCGGTGGTTATAGTCGCTAAGGCTCTTCTGCCTCCGTATAAATTCAGCCAATCTAATTCTTAAAGATGGCCAGCTGACCTTTGACTGTGTCTGCTTGGAGCAGCGGTTCTGACGATTGAAGAAATAAGGGTAGTGAGGCAATCGAGGACGACGCCCACAAGATAGCCCTCTCGATGGTCGTTACTTAGGAGATGCTGCTTTGACTCGAGCGACGCACTCGGGGTCGTGTAGGCTTACATTAACAGCTACACTGCTATCTAAAACAAACTTACGGCCTTTACACTCCTAACAGGAACCAAAAAAGCTAAATATGGCTGTTTCACAAACTCGATGCATTCCGTGCATGAATGCAAACATTTGCGAAACAAAATAGGTTCTAGCACAAGGAAAGCGAGATCAAATCTGAGATCTCAGACGTCCAGCCACGAGTCTCCTTGGATAAAGCAGCTGCGACGGCTCTTGCTTGACCAACCGATAGCAAGCAGAATTCGTTCACGGAGGCCGTGACGGACGCCCGGCACCTTGTCTTGACTCCTTCACAACTAGCTGTACTGCTGCATCAATTTTAGTCTTCTCGTGCCCTCAAAAACTTACCCGTTAAATGTCTTTGCTTAGAGACTGCTCGAAAAAAGCTTTTGCTCTGCAGGTCCTAGACTTTGAAACTCTCTCCCGCAACTCTCGTTCCGCCGTCTGTGGCACATCCTTGCCACCCGACTTGTGCTTCTGCTTCCGTTCTAGTCATTTTTTTGACTGCGCTCCACACTCATGAGCTCTTCTCATTGTTGTGTGAGATAAAGTCCATTTTGGCTTCCGTCTGCCTACCGGAATTCCCTTAGGCCTTGGCCTTGCGGTAGAGATATCTCTCCGCCACTGCACCCTCTGTGTCTGCGTGGCTTTGCTACGCTACAGACAGAGATAAGTTACATTGTATGACATCTTTGAGCGCTACTCTATGGATAAAATTTGACAAATAGACCCGTGCGCACCAAATGTAATGCTTGCCAATCTTATTCTGATCGGACGCGCGTTTGATGTCACAGACTTGCATCTCAAGTTAATGACTTCGAGCCCAACTGCTGCCGCGTCGCCTGCGGTGCCAGTGAATGCAATTACCAGTGACGTCAGTAACCAGGCCAGCCGGAGGTCAGCTCCGAGGCAAAATGGAAATTCCTGGCACCGCACAACCTGACTGCCAAGCCTGCTGCAGCCTGCGACGAGCCGTACGCGGAAAATCAATCACGACGTCCCCGGCAGCAAACCTCTCAGCGCCCGCTGTTTCTAAATGTCACGGCTGCAGCAGGACGCCGGTTGTTCACTGCTTGCGGCAAAGTTGGTCGGCAACGGTCTAATTCAAGCAGTTCCAAGGTTGTATATCGCTCCGCATTAGCTAGAAGTGGGCGCGCCCGCTTCGTTAGACGGGAGCAAACAGCTGCAGCTACATGGCTGTGGGAGCCAAAGCTAGTTTCGGCACATGCAGCCAGAGCACGCACACACTAGCGGGTGCGAACAGGCACGAGCCGGCATTTCACGCCTTCTACCACGCAAAGCATTGCCGTGAACTCAAACTCTATAGCTAGATGGTAAACGGCGGCGCTGCAAAAACGTAAAAGGTGCGAGCCTAGCTCGTACCGCAGTACGCTCAATCGCGACGGGAAGGTTAATCTGGGCTCTTTTGCCTACGCACCAGCTCTGGAGAGCCTAAGAACTCGGAGCTGGTGCGATACTGGCGGTATTCGGTACACGAACAAGAACTACAGCTGCGCTTTAACCTGCCTGGTGGTGTCTTGCAGCGGTCCAAAGCTGCATGGTCGCTACGGGCTTTAACAGATTGAGTGAAGCTATCCGTGTTCTCTCAGCCGGGGCCGGGAACACTCGGAGCGTGCGATAGTCTAACCACGGGACTTCCAGCTCCTATATTCACTAGAAGAGGGCGGGAGCATCCAGGTACTGAATCTCTATCGCTTGCTCGAGTGCGTCCCACCGCGTCAACCGTCCGTATCTCTGGCTTTCTCTCGCCTCATACGCGACTCCAGATCTCATCGTGCTTCCGGTAGATGATATGAGCTCCTATCCCATCTTCCTGCACGTTACAAAATCAATTAGGACCGGAAGGCAGACAATCATAAGCATCGCTTTCTTTGGGAAAAGGCTTGGGAAAAAAGTTGCTTGCCTGAACCACCAATGTAGTAGCGCGAGTCGCAGACATGAACTCTCAGAAAGTTTCTAGACATGGTTTGACGGCCGGCCAACGTCAAGTAGAGGTTTACTTAGGCAGTAATCTGACATTTACCTCATTCACCACCTTTACACGCTCGTAGCTCAAATTCTGCTCAACAGTTTCTGATCATCTGTGCTTTCAGGCTTGCTCGATGTTCTAGGAAATGAGTTTATCTACCTAAAGGGTGAACGAAGCGCACCTTCTCAGGCATTGTCGTTCCACGGACCGGAGAGATTATCTGTCCAAAAATTGTACCTGTACTTCGGCCAAGCTGCAAGGCAACAGGTAAGTACTCATACTGTGTCCTCACGTACGTGCCTCTTGCAAGGGCAATGGGGTATCTCCAGCCAAGTCTCCCGGCCTCCCAAATGTATGCTAATCTGGCGATACTGGTCGATACATGGATGAAGATGGGCAACTGCACGGCGACGCTGTTATTCTGCCCAGATTCCTTAAACCACACTCAGTAGCACCCTAAAAGTGTGTGCTGGGAGAACCACAGTTCAATATAAGCTAGTTGTGGAGGCTGGTAACCAGTTGGCATTAAATCCTCCAAATGAGTTTTTTTTAGTGGTCCCTGAGACCAAATTAAACAGTGACGTTCGCATTTGAGGAGACTCATTGGAAGTGCCGCTGTGAAAATAAAACGCTACCCATGTTCCAATATTGAACACATAGTCTATGCTACTCAAAGGTCAATCTGAGCGATCCTTATCAGAAAGGATGCCTTTACAAGGACACCTAATAGCTCACTACGTCATTCTCGCCCTGCTATACCAAGTAGTACAAGCGCTTCTCGTTCAGTTTCAGAATTATGTTTCAAAAATTTAAGTTCATTCGAACATTTTATAGGAAAACCAATACAGTGAAGACACACTTTGAGCGTTTGTTTTTTTTTTCGCCAGAGTGCATATAAAATTACGTGCCTATAGAAATCGAGAGCCGTGATTATAGGCTAGATAAAGCAGGTTTCTCTTTAAAACCTTGGTCCGAGATAGTGGGTTCTAATCCTACGCTAGATGATACTTCATTGCCGCTGGAAGTAGTATTAATAACCTTTAAAAGCTCTTTTGACAAAAAGTGGCTGTTAAATCATCTATTATTTTTGTTTATTATTGTAATGCCATCCCCCTATGCTGTTCCCCGATTCCTGGCTGCTCCTCAATGTCTACATTTAAGCAGGTTCCTGGTGATCTCGTCCTAAAGTTCATATCCCAATCAAAAAAGACAACAAGACCTCTGTACCCGATTCCCACTGTACTGCTTCTACGTTGCATTGATCTGCTGCTGCCATGAATAAATAACCTCATTAATATGCCATTAGCCTCAGGTCATGTCCCAGCACCTTTCAAAAAAGATGTAGTCAGGTGAATTCTCAAGAAAGCGACACTGCACCAAGAGAACTTGAGCAACTACCGCCCAGTCTCCCTTCCACCATTACTATCAAAGACACCGGAACGGGTCGTGGCAGACCAGCTGAACTCATATATTGAAACCTCAAACCTTGCTAGTAAGTTTCCGTCTGGATTTAGAGCCAATCACTCCACAGAGTCGGCATTGCTTAGGGTGTGCAACGACCTACTTCGAAATGCAGACATAGGTAGAGTGTCTCTGCTTGTTTTGCTCGATCTTTCGGCAGCTTTTGATACTATCGATCACAATGTTCTTCTAGAGCGCCACTCATCTCGCCTCGGCATCACTGGCATTGCTCTACAATGGTTCAGATCATATCTCCGTGGGAGACTCCAGAGTATTGACGTGAAAGGACAAAGATCATCCGAATTAAATCTGAAATATGGGGTACCTCAGAGCTGCGTGCTAGGTCTGGTTTTTTTCACGGTTTATACTCTCCCTCTTGCTGATGTGATTGCCAAGCACAATCTAGGCTTTAACCTTTAGGCGGATGACACTCAGTTGTACCTTTGCTTTGATCCCTCGTAGCCTTCTAGCACATCGAATTCTCTCAAGTCACTTGCTGCATGCATTCCTGACATCTGTACATAGATGGCAGCAAATTTTCTAAAACTAAGCGATGATAAAACTAACTTACTAGTTATGGGCAAACCCAGTGTGATTCAGAACTTGAAACGGCTGACGCTCAAAATTGGCTCTGCCAGCATATCTTCTTTTGAATCAGCTCGAAATTTAGGTGTCATGTTCAAAAGTGACGTCTGGTTAGACGACCACATCAGCTCCACAGTCAAATCTGCCTACTTTCGGCTACATAACATTGTTCGAATTCGGGCTTGTTTGGATGAGGATACCACGTCTAAGTTGCTCCATGCATTTGTGACATCCTGATTAGACTTCTGTAACTTGCTGCTTGCTGGCCTACCAGCATATGCAGTCAGGTGCTTACTGCTGGTGCAAAACTCTGCAGCTAGGCCTGTCAGTCATGAACGTCGCCGTTGCCACATCACACCTCTTCTCGCCGACCTGCACTGGCTACCAGTCAAGCAGCGGATCGACTTCAAAGATTTGTCGCTCACTTTTTGGTCTCTTCATTCTTTGGCTCTAGCCTATCTCTCAGATCTACTTCCCCACCAGGCCAAGCATCGTACCATCCGCTTTTCGGAATCCAACCAGTTTAGTTTAACACTACCTCGTACAAACCTCAAATCGTTTGGAGACCGTGCATTTAGTTCGTAAGCTCCCAAAGCCTGGAACTCCCTCCCGACTTGCGTCAGAACATCCCCTGACTTGATCACATTTAAAAAGAACTTAAAAGCACAAATATTTAATACAGCATTTAGTGGGTCCCTGCGATTCGTTCTTCATGTGCTCGTGAGTGCTGACACTGTGCATGCAGCCACTAACCACATTTGCATGCTGACCCTGTGCATGTCACCCCTAACCACATTGTTCATGTTGTTTATCAACATGATATTACTCACGATTCAATCGCGTTTCCCTTTGCAGCAAATGTAAAGCGCCTAGAAAGAGATTGAGTTATCTGAGGGCGCTTTATCAAGTGCATTACTATTATTTTTATTATTATTAATGCTCACCGCTTGAGTCGCTCGTCCCGTCACCACCCTCCAATTCGCTGTCCGCCTTAGCGGCCAGCTCATTTGCACCCAAGCAGGCTGCGGTTTTAGCTACGCCGATCTTTCTACCAGTCCTATTAGGTACGATCTTGTGTTCCTGTTATTGTTTTACCAATACTACTCACAATAATATAACACTTGATAAAGTGCCCTCGGAGAATCAATCTCTTTCTAAACGCTTTGCATTCGCTGCTAAGGAAACACGGTCGAATGGTGAGTGGTACTATGCCCGACAAACAACACAAACAAGGCGGTTAGATTTGACATGCACAGGGTCAGCAAGTAAAAATGGTTAGTGGTAGCATGCACAGTTTCAGCACTCATCAGCATTTGAAGGAAAAATCCCACGGACCAATTAACAGCTGTCAAAAATAGGTGCTTTTTAATTTTTTTTAAATGTGGTCAAGTCAGGCGATGTCATGACCCAAGTCGGGAGTGAGTTCCAGGCTTTGGGAACATAATAACTAAATTCACGGTCTCCAAAGGATTAGAGGTTTGTGCAAGGTATAGGGAAATAGTTAAATTCCGAAAACCTGGTGGAACGATGCTTAGCCCAGTGAGAGAGTAGATCCGGTAATTAGATTGGAGCCAAGGAATGAAGGGACCTAAAAGCGAGCTACAAAACCTTGAGGTCAATCAGTTGCTTGACTGGTAGCCAGTGCATGTCGGCGAGGATTGGTGTGACGTTGCAACTTTGCCACTCACGACATACATACCTAGCTGCAGAGTTTTGCACCGGCTGTAAGCGCCTGATTGCACTTGGTGGTAGCCCAGCAAGACGTGAGTTACAGAAGTCAAGACGCGATGTCACAAATGCGTGGACCAAGTGAAAGCCTAAATTGTGCTTGGCAATCACATTGGCAAGAGGAAGAGTATAAACCGTGAAAGAACCGGACCAACCACGAAGCCCTGAGGTACCCTATATTTCAGGGGTACATCGGATGATCTCTGTCCATTTCATCGTTTGAATGCATTCCTGGTTTGGGTACTGCTTCCGAGGATCGTTAATTGGACTTTCGCACAGACAATCCTGTCGATAGCAGGCTTGACAGTGGATCGGAGTGCTCACTTCATATTCCCAGCATTGTCTTTATCCGGACTGGGCGTTCTCTCTAAAGTACTACTGCTGAGTGTCACTCTAACTTGGTGGTTATGGGGATGCTATAACCAAGGTGGCTAATCTTAAATTTGGACTTTGGAACCGTCTCTCAATGTGCAATGAATGCTTTGTATTGCATGATATGACTCTTGACGACACTCTTGACCTGTTTGCCTTGACCGAGACCTGACTTAAATTGATTAACTGCCCAACCATAGCTGATGCTATCCTTACAGGTTTAAATTTCTTTTACGCCGCTCGAGCAATAAAAAATAATGAAAAGAAATATATTAGCTGATTTAACAGGTTAGTTTTTATGGAAGCAAAGCCTTTACGGCTGCCACCACCGCTTCCAGTTGGTAATAAAAGAAGGCCCAGTGCAGGATTGGAACCCATGACCTCGGTCGGAAAAACGAGTACCCTGACCTTCTAACATCAGTGCTATTGTAGCGGGCTCCTCCCCTAATTTCAAACCAGTTTCATTACCCTCAAGCAGTCAATCAAATCTCTTGTATTGAGACCTTTCGACAAGTTACCAATGGTGGCAATAATCTGACTCCACTTACTTACCCAGGCCTCCTTTATTTCAGGTCTTTTGGATCTCATTTTCATTCTGTATGCAAGAAATTAATTGTTTCTCTTTCTTGGTGATTTTAACACTCCGTTAACGAGCCAACTGACGCCTTAATACCGAATTGTGTGCAATTACTGACGCAGTTTCTCTTGCGGCTGATGTGCTTGACCACTGACAACAAAGGTTCAAGGTTAGCTGATTTAGCAGCCTCATTTTTATAGCGTCAGAAGACTCTTAACGGCTATCACCGGCACTTGTAGTGGGAAATAAAAGATAGCCTTGTAGACCTCGGGTTATGAACTCGGGTTATGAGGAGCGAGCATCTTACCTCTTTGGCTAAGACCAGAGGCATTTCGACATTTTTGGGCTTGAAATTTCAACTTGAAACTTATTCACGATTGCATCTTACTGAAGTTGCTCGTGTGTATCATCTATGTGCATATGAGCGATAAAATCATTCTTATTACCGTAAACTAACTAAAAAACTATTAGATTTGTTCAAGCAGTAACTCACAGAAAATCAATACACAGACACATGCCGTTTATTATGGAACGAGGAGTCGAACCTGAGCGGCAACTAGCTGGTGAGCTACTAAGCGTGCTCAAAAATGAGTCTGTTCTCGGCCGGAAGAGGGCGGTGGCTGGGCGAGTTAGGTGGACATCCTCTCTTCCTACCACTGGCCGATAAAGCTCTGGTCTCATGTTACATTGTGGCGCAGGCAGGTAGGTAGGGCGGTGGCCTTGGTTGCTACGAATCGATGTATGTTGTGCAAGTCGGCTTGAGTCACGGCTCTGCTGTCCAAGAGGAATCCATCTCAGATATTTGATGTATTTGCTTTAAAATTTTCACGGGGCTCTCTGTTGACGGGCCTTTGATAACATCCCTAAAATTAGCACTATCAAGGTATAGCTGCGAGTCAGTACGGGCCATTGTAATCCTCGTTGCTACAGTAGGGCCATGGCTAACGACCGCAGTGGCTTCTGCCACAGCTGAAGCCTTATTATTCGCACAAGCATTCCTGCTATAACTGGTAGTGTGTCTTCCTCCTCTCTGACCCTGCTCATATATTCCTTGCCTCACTTGGTCCTTGTGGCATTAAATCTTTCCGGCAAAGCTGGTTTTGGAGATGAATCACACTGTCAGCACCATCTTCTGGTTCAATCTATTATATCACACAACCCTTAACTGCCTTTATGGTTCCAGGAGACAAAATTGTTGTCGTGTTACGATAATCCTTGTACCGCATCAGGTTTCCCTTCGCTTATCTCAGAGGCATAGGCATGACAGCACCTCACGGGGCAGGGCAAAGTCGGTCCAGGCACGTGCACAAGGTTTGGCTGAGGAGTAACTGCAATGGGGTGGACGCTGTCATGGCGTTCTCAGAGGAGTGGTACTTCAACAGGAACAGGTCGCTGCGCCGCTGCGGATCTCCCTCACATCTGTTGTAGCCAACGAAGGTGCTTTCGACCCATCTTATGACCGGTGCCGCTTGAAATTGCCGAAACCTGCAAGTTTCGCTGTCGCCATCAACGACCAGACGAAATAGAGGGAAGACTTTTTAGCAGGCGTGCGTCTTTTAACTAAGCATTGCGGATTCAACCAATTCTTGCCAAAAGCTCTGCAAAGTCAGCTTGTATATGACCTTTATTGCAAGGTCACTCGGTAAAAGCTGTTTGCACTGAAAAACATGAAACTAGGGATAGCATTAGACGTTGTGACAGAACTTTTGCAAAAAGTGTTCGCAGTGGCGGAAAAGGATTCCAGGCATTTGCATCCCAACCTTTGCCTCTTCATTGAATAAGTGGGTCGCTTTCTAAACCAATCGCCTACGAATGCGCCTATTGCGGCTCAACATGTCACGAAGAGTGCAGGTGCCCTCATTACGGCATCTTATGCCACATCTGCAAGTTATGAGGTCATCTCCAAGAAGTGTGTACTAGTAAAGATCGGCATCCAATGAGAGTGGCAGGAAAGGCTACAGCCAGATCAACAAATTCACTCGCCAAGTCCAAGGACGTCAGGAAATTTACACACGACGTCGTTTCCATTCCTTCTGAGAGAAGTGTGACTCAAAAAACGTGCACAATACCAGCCCATGTTGTAGGAACCTTCGTTCAAATTAATTGAAACTCGACTTGAGATAGAGAAAATCTACGCTATCCTTGCAGGATATCAGCAAGTCTGTCCTCACCTCACCCTAGGGCGTAAGCATATTACGCTTTGGCCCGCGTTTCGCTTCTGTAGAGATATCTCCTGATAGCATAATTCATCCTCAGGCAGAATACTAAGGAAAAGAGATCCAGGCTTGACTTTTCTTCTTTGCCGAAACTAACGTGTAACATCAGCAGTATTGTTTTTTGTAAATTTATTGACGGTGCATCGAGACTTAGCGGGACGATCTCTTCAACCAGACACTGGGTAAGATCGGCAAGGTCAAGGTCAACTTGCATGTTAGAGATAATGCTGTACCCGTGCATATTAAATATCGGATTGTGCAGTTGCGATATGCGAGAAGGTTGAGGCTGACCTTGGCAAAAAGCACTTTGAGGAGGTCATTTATTGGGTCGAGCTGAGCCAATGGGCGACTTCAGTAGTGCCAGTAATTAAGCCCGGTGGCTCGATCCGCATCTGCGGGGACTACAAAGCAACGCTGAACTCTCAGCTAATAATTTCCAATACCTTCAATAGAAGACTTACAGGAGAAACTGTGTGGCGGGACTTTATTTTTAAAGCTGGATATATCCCGTGCATCTAGGAAGATCAAGCTTAAGAAAGTGTCGAAAGCTTTTGTTACCTTTACTAAGCACAAGGGTTTGTTTAAATACAACCACTTGTCGCTTGATGTTGCCTCCACTCCTGATATTTATCAAAGGGCTGTGGATCATTTACTGTTTTTGACTGCCTGGTGGATTGTGCTACCAGAATGACACTTGTATGACAGGGAAGAATCCAACTTCCCACGTGCACAATCTTTCCTCCGTGTTGGTAAGAATGAAAGGCGCTTGCGTCTGAGGAAGCAGAGAGAAGTGCATCCTTTTGAATCAATCGATAGTATACCTTGGGCGTCAAATAGATGAGAACGGTAAACATCCCAGGGACAACAAAGTGGCGGCTATAAAAACGCTCCACAGCTGACCGCGTCAGTGGCCTCTGGTCATTTATAGGGCTGGTGCAATACCATAACAATTTTTTGCCCAAGCTGGGGCAGGTATTGCACCTCTTTGTACAAATTGCTTCAAAAGGAAAGCATGTGGCTATGGACTGCTCCCTGAGAGTAGGCTTTCACAAAAGTTAAGGAAATGATTAGTTCTGAAAGCGTCCTGACAGCATACAACCAAAATGAAATCCTCTTGCTAGCTTGCGACGTGTCATCTTATGGAATAAGTGCTGTTTTATTTCATCGATTAGCCGACGGACAGAAAATGCCTATCGTCTTCGCTTCCCGTACACTATGCACTAGCGAGAAAAACTGTTCGCTGACTGATAAGGAGGCCTTGTCACTAATTTTAGGCGAATTGCGTTGTCATTTAGACTTGTATGGACGGGAGTTCCTGCTTCTTACCGATCACCGCTCGCTCATTACTATCCCTAAGAACTACATTCCGTCTATGGCTGCCATGCGATAGGACGCTGTGTTGTCTGCATACACATATGCAGGCGGTCAGAAAAAGCAGGCTAGCGCTGATGCTATATCGAGACTGTCACTGCCACAAAAGGAAGACCGCTGTCCCGAGACCTCATTTACGTTGTTCCACGATTACCACTTCGCTATGCTTCTTGTGGCTATGCAAATAGTTCGGGAAGCACTCAAGGTGGACTCAACAACGTCTCTTGTTTAGCACTTGCATCCTGTTTTCTTGAGGCACTACAAATACCAGAAGACAGCCTTGGTCAAGGTGGGGCACACAGAGTGCTAAAGCAAGGGCGATAAACTGCATGCACTGCTAGCTTCGACCAAATAGTCTTTTTAAACTCAAAAGGTCAAATGATTGTGACAGAGAAGCGTGGCTGCATAGTTTTACGCCAATTTTAAATTCTCTACTTTAGTGGCCAGATGGTCTGTGAGCAGCGAGCTACGGAAGTGAGGACCGAGCTAAAAATATGCACGATTCAACTTGTATGTCGCATCCTGCCACAACCAGGCTCTGACTTTCTGCTGTAATCCTTGGCTGAAATCCATATAAATATACATATACATATACGTCCATACATATACATATACATCCATATACACTGCTTCTTGCAGAAAGTGTGTACGGCAAGCAGTCGCTTCATTCGAGCAACTCACATTAAACCGCTCCTTACCTGCATGACATCTCTTACTTGCGGACATTTAAAAAGAAACTAAAAGGAATCTGTTTTAGCAGTATTCAATGGGTCCTTGTGATTTATTCATTTTGTGCTTGCGCGTGCTGCCACTAAGCATGTTACCTCTAAACTTACGCTTTTTGAAACTGAACTTGCATCTGAAGTACCTCTGAAATATGGAGTACCTCAGGGCTCAGTGCTAGGTCCGGTTCTTTTCACGGTTTATACTCTGCCTCTTGCTGATGTGATTGCCAAGGACAATCTAGGCTTTCACTTCTATGCAGATGACACTCAGTTGTACCTTTGCTTTGATCCCTCACAGCCTTCGAGCACCTCAAATTCTCTAAACTCACTAGATGCATGCATTGATAACATCCGCACATGGATGGCAGCAAATTTTCTAAAACTTAACGATGATAAAACTAACTTACTAGTTATGGGCAAACCCAGTGTGATCCAGAGATTGGAAAGGCTGACTCTCAAAATTGGCTCTGCCAGCATATCTTCTTTTGAATCAGCTCAAAATTTAGGTGTCATGTTCAAAAGTGACGTCTGGTTAGACGACCACATCAGCTCCACAGTCAAATCCGCCTACTTTCAGCTTCATAACATTGCTAAAATTCTGGCCTGTTTAGATAAAAATACCACGTCCAAGTTGGTCCATGCATTCGTGACATCTCGTCTTGACTTCTGCAACTCACCACTCACTGGCCTACCAGCATGTGCGATCAGGCGATTGCAGCTGGTGCAAAACTCTGCAGCTAGGCTTGGCTGTCGTGAGCGTCGCAGTTGCCACATTACTCCACTTCTCGCCGACCTGCACTGGCTACCAGTCAAGCAACGGATTGACTTCAAGGTTTTGTCCCTCACTTTTAGGTCCCTTCATTCTATGGCTCCAGCCTATCTGTCAGATATACTACCCCATCAGGCTAAGCATCGTACCACCCGCTTTTCGGAATCCAATAGTCTAGAAATACCTCATACAAACCTTAAATCCTTTGGAGACCGTGCATTTAGTTCATATGCTCCCAAAGCCTGGAACTCTCTCCCGACCTGCGTCAGAACATCCCCTGACCTGACCACATTTAAAAGGAACCTAAAAACACACCTATTTAGGACAGCATTTAGTGGGTCCCTGTGATTCGTCCTTGATGTGCTTATGCGTGCTGACACTGTGCATGCTGCCACTAACCACATTTGCATGCTGACCCTGTGCATGTCACCCCTAACCATATTATTCATTTCGTTTGTTTTTTCAACCATGATTTCACCTACCTTTCAATTGCATTTCACTTTACAGCAAATGTAAAGCGCCTAGAGAGAGATTAAGTTCTCTGAGGGCGCTTTATCAAGTGAATTATTATTATTATTAATATTATTATAGCGACTTATCATACTGTAGAAACAGCTTGATAAGGTGCCTAAAAAGAGATTAAGTTATCTGTCGGCGCTACACAAGTGTATCGTTATTATTATTATGGTGACTCCAAATACAAATTTAAAAGACCTCCTTATGTATAATTTTGTTTTAACAGTGTCTGCTCTTCTTCAGGGATCTTTCAGCAAATTAGGAAACAGTTCGTTCACGGTATATACACGACTATCGCGTGTCCTGACGATATTTCCGATCCAGGGAAACCTTTTCAGAGAGACAGCTATAACTTACTCTTACGGTGACTTAGGAACTCTAAGCTGCGGCTAAAATTTCCATACTGCTCGTTGTCGAATCATTGTGCAATGACCTCGGTCACAGGCTTCATGCCCAAGGTACGTCTACCTCAAACTACCAACGAGATTGCTGCGACCTACGATGCATCCAGTCCTTCCTAGGTTGGTGAATTGAAGAGCAATCCGAAATTGCTCAATTGCTATCAGCAATACCTCAGCCATCTAAGCACTTTGCCGCTGTGACTCAACGTTGGAAAGATGTACCTTGGCGCTGGGATCCTGAGCAACGACAAGCTTTACTCACAGTAGAAACGCCACTAGAGTCCTTGTATTTGTTGGCACACCTTTATCCTAGAGCTATTCATCATCCTCAGTAGCGTTGTCACAGCATGGCAATTGTGCAGTCCTGTAAGGACCAATGCCCATGGCAATGATAGACCAGTTATAATTCATTTGTATAGCGCCCCAAGAGAACTAAATCTCTATTCAGGCGCTTCACATATGCCTCAGGGCTCGAGCCCACGACCTCAGCCGGACCTTAATCGGGGCGAGCACCTTAACCGCTGGACCAACCCAGCTGTTTTTGCCTTACGTTCACTCGCAGCCACTGAAATTATTAGTTTAATTAGCTTCCTTACACAATAACGCCCATTTGCAGAGACCATAAACATCTACTAGACCTCCTAATAGCAGGCAGGGCAAGGTTCAGAATATAAAGATGGGTTCTGGTAATTTTTGACTATCAATATAAATTACCGGCCTCCGTTATAAATTAAGTGGCCGTCTTGGTCAAGTGAAGTCAGTACAGATGGTCTCAGTGTAGGCTGCCTGAAGCGTTAATGCCGACATGCCGGCACTTATCTTCAAAGGAATTCGTATTTTAGTTATTGATTGTCAACGCTACACCTGTCAAGGCTACACTAATTGCAAAATGGACAGAGTGAGACTCATTCAAACAAGTTCGTCTCTTTCAGAATCGATGGACGGCCTCCAGCTGTTGGTAAAAGTATGACGTGTACGACCGCAGGCGTAATGAACTGCGTGTTCAGCAATGCCAACCATTATGTGCTCCCTGGTAGCACCGCAAGCTCAAGGTATTTTGCTTAAGGTGCAGCATTGGTAGCACCCCGGTATGATCCGCATCAATGCTCTAACTCGTGGCCATGTCCGGTGGTCAGGCATAATCCCGATGCCGAGACAACCAGATGCGATCGCACGACCGGTCAGCTTCACTGCATCAGCTACCAGCCTCTCCTTTGCGTCCGTGCGATTAGCTAGAGCAGCCCTAATAGGTGAGGTCATTGATAGTTTATGTTGATTACATTGGACCACCGAAGGAAACCGCTTTCAGTAATAATCATAATACTAAAATTAATCATAAAAATAAATGTGTACTAATAATAGTATGACTTTATAAATTAATTTGTACATTGTCCTTACAGAACTAAATCTCTGTGTATGGTCTCTGCACGTGCAAGTGCAGTTAGGAATGCGTGCCAATACGGTAAGGCATTGTTATAGCACAGTTTCAGTTCGCATAAGCACCCAGTGATCGTTATAATGACCCAGCAAATGCTATGAGGAATAGATGCGTCTTTAGCTTCTTTTGAAACTTCGTTAAGCCAGGCAATGTCCTAATGATAGTCGGGTATGAGTTACAGGTTTTGATAAAAATCCAACTAAAGGCATAGTCTCCAATGGATTTCAGATTGGTTTGAGGTATGGCTTAATGGCTTGAGTCAAAATAGTAGGTCGCACGATTCTCAGCCTGATTTGGGGATGGCTCTGATAGATAAGCTTGAGTCAGAGAATGGGGAAACTTAAAAGTGAGTGATAAAATCGTGAAGTCAATTGCCCTGCTTAATGGTGAGCCAGTGCAGGCCAGAAAGAAGTTCCATAGTGCGACAACTGCTGCACTAACAGACATATCACATTACAGACCTGTGCACCAACTACAAGTGCATTATTGCGTAGGTCAATGCCTGCAGCCGTATGCTACAGACATAAAGATGGAATGTCATAAATGCACATGTAAACTTGAATGTGTTTTTCCTGTCTAAGCAGCACCAAATATTGACAATGTTACGACGCTGAAAGTAGGCAAACTTGAGTATGGAGCCAGTGTGGTCGTTTAGAGAAAGGTCACTTTAATGTAATGTAATGTAATGTAATGTAATGTATCTCCGTCAGTATCTCCACAAAGTCATAAAGACCATGTGGGTGTTACGCAGGAGAGTTTTGTAAAGCGCACTTACAGCCTAAGCGGCTTTCGGTATGCATTCGGTAGCCAACAGACTTTGTCTCACGCAACAAAGAGAAAGTGGGAAGCATAGCAGAGTTAGGAGAGCAGGTGAGGTAGTGAGTATCATAGAAGTGGTAAATGATACTAATATTTTGGATTGATATCACACGCACTCAGAAAATGCATGAACGCCTGCATTTCCCTGATTCAACAAAACTAGCTACTGTAAAAAATCTGACAATGTTTTCCACGTTAGGTATGCCGACCACATTGGTGACGTAGCATAACACCTGATTTACAAACGAGGTATTCAAGCTGCTCTAAGTAAAAACACGGCATACGATCACGCAGTGAAAACCAGTCCAAAATAGCTTTTAGTAATAATAATATTAATAATGCATTTATTATAGTACCCTCAGTGAACCTATTCTCTCTCTAGGCACTTTAAAAGACAATAAGGGCTGGTATCAGGAAATTCAGCGGCCACCTACAAGATCAGCAAAATCAATTCCTCTTAGCCATACGTCTGGCACCTCAAAATAGGTCTGCTCGTAAAGGATCGAGTCATTTATCATCAGTATTAAGACCTGCAGTAACATGTTGGGCAGGAAAGAAGACAGTCATTTCATGTTGGAGACAATGTATGGGCATAAAACCTCCAGGGGAAATCACGAAGGCTACCGGCTGCTATACATAGATCTGGACCTATCACGTGAACCGAAGAAAGTGCTGGCCTTTGCCGACCAGTTTTTTGCTCAGGCCGGATGGCATATATGTAAAGCACTAGGATAGAGATGAAATGCTGGTGCAAAAATCTGCAGCTAGGCATGTCTGTCGGGAGCGTCGCAGTTGCCGCATCAAACCACTTCTCGCCGTTCTGCACTGGCTACCTGTCAAGCTACACATTGACTTCAAGGTTTTGTTGCTCACTTTTAGGTCCCTTTATACTTTCGCTCCTCCCTACCTTTCAGATCCAGACACCCCACGAGGCTAAGCATCGTACCACCCAATTTTCGGAATCCAACTTTTTGACTATACCTTGTACAAACCTCAAATCCTTTGGAGACCGTGCATTTAGTTTGTATGCTCCCAAAGCCTGGAACTCACTCCAGACCTGCTTCACGGCATCTCCTGATTTGTCCACATTTTAAAAGAAACTAAAACGCATTTATTTATGGCAGAATTTAATGGATCCATGTGATTCGCTCTTTATGTGCTTATGTGTGCTGACATCGCTGCATGTGGCCATTAACCACACTTGTATGCTGACTCTGTGCCTGTCACCCCTAACCATGTTATCGTTGTTGTTTATTGAGCATGCTACCACTAACCATTTGATCGTGCTACCCTTGCAGAAATTGTAAAGCGCCTAGATAGATATATTAGTTCTGTGAGGGCGGTTTATCAAATGTATCATCATTATTACATATTAACATCTTTGGGGGCCTAAAATATGCATTATATATATATATATAATATGTATTATTTATATAATAATAAATATGTATAGCCCCACAGTTATATATATATATATAATTATATATATTATAAATACATATTTATTTTATTTACTGACACAACTACCAGATGGATGTGGTGGTGACATCAAGAATACTAGAGAGAGATTGAGTTCTCTGAGGGCGCTTTATCAATTGCATTATAATAATAATAATAATTACAATATTGCACTTGATAAAGCGCCCTCAGAGAACTTAATCTCTTTCTAGGCGCTTTACATTTGCTGCAAAGTGATACGCAATAGAATAGTAAGTAAAATCATGCTTGAAAAACAAAAAAAATGAATAACATGGTTAGGGGTTACATGCACTGGGTCAGCATGCAAATGTGGTTAGTGGCAGCATGAACAGTGTCAGCACGCATAAGCACATCGAGGATGAATCACAAGGACCCACTAAATGCTGTCCTAAATAGGTATGTTTTTAAGTTTCTTTTAAATGTGGTCAGGTCAGGGGATGTTCTGATGCAGGTCGGGAGGGAGTTCCAGGCTGTGGGAGCATACGAGCTAAATGCACGGTCTCCAAAGGATTTAAGGTTTGTACGAGGTATTTCTAGACTGTTGGATTCCGAAAAGCGAGTGGTACGATGCTTTGCCTGATGGGGTAGTATATCTGAAAGGTAGGCTGGAGCCATAGAATGAAGAGACCTAAAAGTGAGCGACAAAAACTTGAAGTCAATCCGTTGCTTGACTGGTAGCCAGTGCAGGTCGGCGAGAAGTGGAGTAATGTGGCAACTGCGACGCTCACGACAGACAAGCCTAGCTGCAGAGTTTTGCACCAGCTGCAATCGTCTGATCGCACATGCTGGTAGGCCTGTAAGCAGTGAGTTGCAGAAGTCGAGACGAGATGTCACAAATGCATGGACCAACTTGGACGTGATATCCTTATCTAAACAAGCCCTAATTTTAGCAATGTTATGAAGCTGAAAATAGGCTGATTTGACTGTGGAGCTGATGTGGTCGTCTAACGAGAGGTCGCTTTGGAATATGACACCTAGATTTCGAGCTGATGCAACTGGAGATATGCTGGCAGAGCCAATTTTGAAAGTCAGCCTTTCCAATTTCTGAATAACACTAGGTTTGCCCATAACTAGTAAGTTAGTTTTATCATCGTTTAGTTTTAGAAAATTTGCTGCCATCCATGATCGGATGTCATCAATGCATGCAGCAAGTGAGTTGAGAGAATTTGAGGTGCTCGAAGGCTGGGAGGGATCAAAGCAAAGGTACAACTGAGTGTCATCCGCATAGAAGTGAAAGCCTAGATTGTGCTTGGCAATCACATCAGCGAGAGGGAGAGTATAAACGGTAAAAAGGACCGGACCTAGCACAGAGCCCTGAGGTACTCCATATTTTAGAGGTACTTCAGATGATCTTTGTCCATTCACGTCAACACTCTGGAGTCTCCCACTGAGATAGGACCTGAACCACTGCAGAGCAGTGCCAGTGATGCCCAGGCGAGATGAGAGGCGCTCTAGAAGTACTTTGTGATCGATGATATCAAAAGCTACCGAAAGATCGAGCAAAACAAGAAGAGACACTCTACCCATGTCTGCATTCCTAAGTAGGTCGTTGTATACCCGAAGCAATGCTGACTCTGTGGAGTGATTAGCTCTAAAGCCAGACTGGAACTTACTAGCAAGGTGTGAGGTTTCGATATACGAGTTCAGCTGGTCTGCCACGACCCGTTCCAGTGTCTTCGATAGGAATGGTAGAAGGGAGACTGGGCGGTAGTTGCTTAAGTTCTCTTGGTCTAGTGTAGCTTTCTTGAGAAGTGGCCTGACTACAGCTTTTTTTAAAGGTGCTGGGACCTGACCTGAGGCTAATGACATATTAATGATGTTGGTTATGCATGGCAGCAGCAGATCAATGCAACGTAGGAGCAGGACAGTGGGAATAGGGTCCAGTGGACTTGTTGTCTTCTTTGATTGAGATACGAGCTTTAGGACTACATCACTAGTGACCTGTTTAAATGCAGACATTGAGGCACAGCCAGGAACCGAGGAACAGCATTCTAGTGGGAAGGTTGTCATCGCAGGGATTATTATTATTATTAGCATGCCTAGCCTGCTGAAATATAGTGGATTAGTCTGCTACGCTGGTGTACGAAGTGGTTAGCTCCGATCAAGGTCAAAAGGAATGTTTTCGGTGACCGAGGTCGTAGGCTCAAGCCCCGTGCCATACGTTGAAGCACCTGAATAGAGATGGGTACAGTATATCTGCTTGTTTTGCTTGATCTTTCGGTAGCTTTTGATACTATCCATCACCAAGTACTTCTTGAGCGCCTCTCATCTCGTCTGGGCATCACTGGCACTGCTCTGCAACGGTTCAGGTCCTATCTCAGTGTGACTCCAAAATTTTGATGCGAATGGACCAAGATCATCCAAGGTACACATGAAATATTGGGTGCCTCAGGGCTCCTTGCATGGTGTGGTTATCTTCATGGTTTATGCTCTCATTCTTGCCAATGTGATTTCCATGCGCAATCTAGGCCTTCACTTCTATGCGGATGACACTCAGTTGTACCTTTGCTTTGATCCATCCCAGCCGTTAATCACGTCGAATTCTCCTAACTCACTTGCTGCATGTACTGATGACAACCAATCGTGGATGGCCACAAATTTTCTTGAGTTGAATGATGTTAAATCTAACTTACTAGTTATGGTCAAACCATGTGTGATTCAGAAATTGGAAACGCTAAATTTCTAAATTGGGTCTGCTGACATATCTTCTGTTGAATCTGCACGAAATCTAGGAGTCATGTTCCAAAGTGAACTTTCATAAGGCAACCAATTCACCTCCACAATCAAGTCTGCCTACTTTCAGCTACAAAATATTGCTTAAACTCCGGCTTAGGGATATCACATCTAAGTTGCTCCTTGCATTTGTGACATCCCGTCTTGACTTCTATATCTCACTGCTTGCTGGCCTACCGGCAAGTGCAATCAGGCGATTACAGCTGGTACAAAACTCTACAGCTATCGTGAGCGTCGCAGTTGCCACATTTGCAACAGTTGCCACTTCTCGCCAACCTGCACTGGCGACCAGTCAAGCAACGGATCAACGTCAAGGTTGTGTGGCTCACTTTTAGGTCCCTCTATTATTTGGCTCCTGCCTACCTATCAGATCTACTCCCCGACCAGCCTAAGCATCTTACCACCAGCTTTTCAGTCTTTTTACCTATATCTCTTACAAACCTCAAATCCTTTGGAGATCGTGCCTTTAGTTCTTATCCTTCCAATGCCTGGAACTCACTCCCGACTTCCATCATGACATCCCCTGGCTTGACCACATTTAAGAAGAAATTAAAAACACACCTATTTAGGATAGCAAGCATTTAGCGGGTCCCTGTGATTCGCCCTTCATGTGCTTACTCGTGCTGACCCTGTGCATGCTGCCACTAACAACACTTGAATGATGACCCAGTGCATATCATTCCTAACCATGTTCTTCATGTTGTTTGTCAAGCAGGCTATACCACTAACTATTCGACCGTGCTTCTTTTGCAGCAAATGCAAAGCGCCTAGAAAGAGATTTAGTTCTCTGAGGGCCCTTCATCAAGCGTATTATTATTATTGTTGAGGTCTCTTGGGGTGCCATACAAATGAATTTTATTTATTTACTTCGTAACCAACAACTGCAATGCTGTTTCCGAACGTACAACTTTCCACCGACACTGCTACGCCACATGCCAACATCTGCTACTGGAAATCACCTATAGCCAACAGCAGCAACGACAGAAACTATCACAGTGGGTGACATCTTCTGACCGCGGACGACGTCAGCAGCCCGTGGACGACCATCGGGCAACCATTGAAAACATCGAATTTTGTGTAGAGTCTATCTGCGCCACTTCACTTACTATTACCCCCAACTTCAGTCCCATGGCTAGGTGATCAGGTCAACTATTCAGACTCCCGAAACGAATTACTTTCTAATTGCTTAATTCTTAACTTAGTGAACCACATTTAACAGTTACAAGTGGTGCTTCTTAGCCTGCTCTTGCCTCTGACTTCGTTCTGGTCATCTCTCCAAAGCTTAGCATTGACGTGGGCACGTTCTACACGCATAAAATATTCCGGCTTATGAAGTAATGGACCGTTGTTTCACTTTTCGTTCTACTTTTTCGCTTCGACTTGCGTGCATTGTTGTGTTGTGGCCTTCGGCATCATTATTAGCAGCACCTTCCGGTACGCTAAATCCTCGGCGTGCTAAATCAGCCAAACTATAGCTTATTTTCATTATTCGCCGTTCGTTAATTTTAACGGTTAGGAACAGATAAGGCGATACTCCATAGCCGAGGCCGCATTAAAGCCAACGCCGTTAATGTCTATGAACCCTTTGGCTCAGGTTATTAAAAGCCTGTAACACTCCATTGCTTTCAAATAAATATACTTATCTTTATTGTGGATACATAACTTGTTTGCTATCACATGAGCCCTGTTTAACACTGCCGTGCTACTGCTACTATCGGCCTACCTGCGTGTATTGGTGCTGCACTACAAGTTACTAACCGCGATACAAGATTCAGGTATCATTGTTAGTCGGCACTTTGGTTGAGAATAGCACATCGAGTTACGAGCGCTGTCTTTTGAGGCCTTGTTATGCCCTGGCGTGGAAGCCGCACATCTCGTTAATAATAATTTGAATCGGAAGTGTGATTTAACGGCTGGGGATTGTTGACAGTCACCTTGAGCTAGTCTCAGTGCTTGCCATTTTATTGGTGAACCTCAACCCCGAAATATTTTATTGTTGTGGTAAATTTTTTAACTGAATGCGATATGAAGTCGTTGAATGATGAAGTAGCTGCCTGCAATGCCGAACTTCAGTATTCTGGAAAATCTTCTGTTGAACTCCCGCTACTTACGGCGCCGTATTTAGCCAAAATTAGGCAAATCGGCATAGACTATTGTTCTGACTTTGTGCGACTTATGAAAATAGGCCCCGACACGCACACACGCGCGCGTGCGCGCTCGCGCGCACACACACACACACATTCGGTAATGGCGGTTGAGCTGCATTTAGCAGCATTAAGAGGGAGGCTTTAGATTGAAGAGTGGATGGATACCCTCAAGGCAGAGTTCAGAGGCCAACGTCTGAAGCAATACAATAGAAATATCTACCCTAAGTTTCATGGCTAAACAGCAGTCTGCTGTGAGTAATGCTGAGAATGTTATAGGCTGGAAATTGAGTTGGCTAACTACGGCAGAAGGCATGAATACTTTACTGTTTATTAAACAAACGTCAATGACGATCATCTCTCACGTGTCATAGTACTTGCGTAACTTCTGCGATGATGCCATTGACTTTGCAACCTGGTGGATGCAAGACCTCATCTTCGAGTACGTGATTGTCGATCAACGTCGAGTGGTTACGACCAAGCTGCGGATGCTGAACTGGCATATCACAAAAACAAATGCACTAGACTTCCTGTAGCTGTGACTTAAGTGTTCTCTGCTATTCGAAAGTTTACCTGCGGGTGTATGCTTAAAAGAGACATTGAAAACGAGACGTTGTCCGTGATACCTCACGACTGTTTAACTGAAATAAATGCAGACAAGACAGCACTGCCTAGCCGATTCCAGCACCGAGCATGATACCACACCTCGACAGCTCGTTCAACTTCTTGCATCGAGGTCTCCTCCCTCTGTCCTGTTACAAATCACGCTCCAAATAGAGATCGTTTAGTTGTATATTAAGAAATCACTTTGGCTGAAGGCACCTGTCTGAAAATGTGAAAATCTGAGGACTCTGGAGATGCCTTCACCCCAATCTGTTGGTAGGTGGGACACATAATCGCGAAAAAGATAAAGAACCGACAGCTACAGCGACAGCTTCGATGAAGTGCTTCTGCATACAATCCTCGCTATCAATTTGTCTTAGAGCCTAATGAGGTAACGAAGCCAAACGTGCACACCCACCTTTGTTCAAACATAACATTGTTCACACCTACCGTATAGTTGGATATTAGGTTTTTTTAATTTTTACTCTCTACTGGGGCTTTAAAATATGGAGGAGCAGTGAAGCAGTGGCGTTTCTGTAGCTCGGTCATTGCTTCACAGCTTCGACAACAAGCTCCCAGGGTGGTCACTCAAAGGTAACAATAATTACTGTTATCTATTCTGGGCTCTATTTTGTCCAGCCCTTTATAGTAATTATGATTATATTATCATTAATAGGTCATTTTTACAGCACGATGCGGAAGCCTGCTCTCTATCCAGGTTTTTACAGCTCGGTGCAGCAGCGTCAATACTTTTCCTTTACAGCAGGTATAAAGTGCCTAGAAACTGATTGAGTTCTCTTAGCGCTATACAATTGTTTACGATTAATTTTATTATTACTCAATGCTTAGTGACATCCATAGTATCAAGCATGCAAAAGAAAGCATCAGACCGGCATGAAAAAGTGAACATGAAAACGCTCCGTGCCGTTGGTTTGAAGAACCTCTGTCCCGTCCGGAGGTTGTCTACGGCAGATTCTTTGCCTTGTGAGCCGCAGAATGTGGATGCCGCTTCCACAAATCTCGCATAGCGATGTTGTTTACTCTCTTATTTTGAGTGAGTGCCGAACTTAAATTATTTCCGTATAGATCGCAAGCAGGTGTCCGGCTCTCAGTTTTATTTTTTTTTATTAAACGATGGATGATGCTTGTCAGACGAGCGAGATCTTTCCGTCAATGGTGCTGGGCAAGTGCAACCAGGATTGCCAGAATAGTAGATAGATCGATCCAGAATCAGCACGCTAAATTTAAAAATAATAGGTTGAGCTTAACAGCTGCTGCTATAAAGTCAATATTCTGGCAACTCTTCCCAGAGAGGTGAAAAAAGATGAGAGCATGGCCGAGATCAAACTCGACACTGGTGCTTTATTTGCTAATGCTGCCCCGCTTGCCTCGTTCTAGCAAGCTTCTCACCTCAATAGGCACCTTTTGCAGTGGCATCTTCCGCGGATCGAAGCCGTGCAGCCGCCGGATATGAAGACCGATCCGGAGCCGCGCCCGAGCCTGGCAGCTCAGACCTGCTCTTGGTAACCTGTGAAGATCGAAGAGAGCCAACCCGTCGAGGAAGAAGGCGAGGCTTTGATCCCTTTGATGAGTGTTACCAATCCAGGGACACCGTGATTCCCTCGTACCAGGCTGAACTGCTGCACCGGTTCCATGCATGCAACTAAGTACCGCAACTGCTTTTCTTACTGAGTTATGCTTCTCACTTTTTCTTCGTTACATGAGATGAAGTCTTTTTGCTACCAAATGCATGCGTACCGAAAACCTGGTAGGCATCTTAGAAGCACTACAGAAAACTTCTCAGCGTAACACCCACATGGTCTTTGAGGCTTTGTGGAGTTACAGGCGTGGAGATACATTGCAATGCATTATATTCGAGAACAACCAAGTGCTGGGTGAGACTACCTATGGTTCTGCCAACTCATGACTAAAGCCCTTCAGCAAAGAACGTATCGCTAGAACTTAGATCAAATGGAGGTGCTGGGATTATTCAGAATATAGAACCGGATGCTCCTGTGTGTAATAAACATTTCTAAGCTAGACCTAAACTTTATGTTATAATTAAAATAAATTAAGGTTAGCTGACTTAGTAGCTTCATTTATATATTTGAAGAAGACTGTTGACGGCTGTTCCCTCTTTTGAAGTGGGCAATAAAGAACAGCTCTCACCCGGAATCGAACCTACGACCTGGGTCGTGAATTGCGAGAACAGCACTTTCTAGACTGACATCCTCGGTAAAACGCCTCATGTACCTTTGCTGATGGAACCCCTGTTAAGCAAGGGTGACCTTTTAATCGACCTTGAAGGTAAACTCCGAGACTTGCGCTGTCTTCAAAGAAAAATTACCATTTGACCTGGCTTTTTGTCGATTTCTGCTAAGAAAGAGATGGCTTCCTGTGCCGTAGCCATATTTTGGATGGACAAGTTATTGCCATGACAGTTTATAGAAATCAATTAGTGCTAGACGGAAAGAAGGATATGTTGTACACTAGAACTGATAGTAAGCTCTAAAAGGTCCAGCTTTAGCTCACCTTAAAAAAGTGATTGGCTTCTGGCTCGAATGATGGAGCCCTTGTGTCTCGCCACAAAGGCATAACAATCAACGTATACAATTTGGAATATAGGTGAACGAGTGCGTAAGTAAGAGAGCGTTCAAATGTACGCAGCTGACGTTATGCTGAATATGTTATGTTGCTTACGGTATTGATACTACTACTACGAGCTAGCTGTTGCGCCGATAATATTAGGGACGATAATTTACAAATTTGAACTTGTGACCTCTATCTGCACTCTCGTCGCTAAAATTAAACATGCAAGCGTGCTTTCAATTCTTAAATACCAATGCTTAGGCTTTTGATGATTTCGCTATTTAATTTCCGTTTAAACATTACGGATAAAATCAACAGCCTGACCGGTACATGCAGTCTTAGTGAAGGCATGTCGGTAAGTTGCTGCTGCTGAGCCTTAGAATAGCACCTATGCGCTTATGCGCTTGGTCTTCAAATTTAATTTTACATTTACCAGAGATTTATTTGAGACGAGATGCTTTTCCCGCGATTCGGGTAATCTGCGCCAACTCTACTTAGGTGAACCCGGAAGGAAAGGGTGGCCGAGGTCAATCGGCCGAACTTAAAACTTTTGCGATGAACACACTCCCGGGCTTTTTGCTAAGAGAGGCGAAGCAAATATTTGCAAGTAAGCTACTCATGCAATAGCAGCGTTAGAATGCGCATCAGCTGCAAGATGAATAGTTTTCTTGGTGCTCGCATGCTTTCTTAGCGCTAGTTGTCAATTTACATGGTCACACCTGCTAAACTACTCGACTGTTTCATAGCATCTGCTTGAAAATTGAAATTTATTGCTTACGGTTTTTAGCGTGGTGTTGACAGCTCATATCTTTAAATTTCCTATTTACCAAATGGTTTTTATTGCGTATGATTTTATTGTGCTTGCATAATTCAACAGAGTAGGCATGCATTCCATCTTCCCGTGCAGTCTGCGGACAGGGACAGCTGTATGTTGCATAATTTTGAGTATAATTCATAGATTTTTTCAATTTGTAGAAATTATCACTATTCAATTGCGTTCTTGAAATTCCGATTTCATTTATCTCACTTGAACAGATAAAAATAAGGTTGACCAGGACAGTCAGTCTTAACCAGGATCTGCTGGACATTTAAGCCTTGCTGCGGTTGTGCCGTTGCTCAGCTATGCATGATCATCGTTTTTTTTCTTTAATTGATTCGTGCTCACGCACCCACGCAAACCACGTGGGAACAAAAACGACAAGTCAACGGTATCGCGAAGAGAGAAAAATGAGCTCTGCGACATCTGCGCTTTAACGGAGACTTGTCGCGATGCAAAAGTCAGTCCAGGTTAAGGCCAATGTTGATAGCCAGCTCCTGACTTTTAGTGCAATACGAACTTACATCAGGCAGCCAATGGGCCAAAGACTTCGCTTTTTAGTGCGGGAAAGGGCTGGACGACTGCGAGGCTGAGGTGAGGATCGCCGCGCGAGAACGCAACAGCTCGGAGGTCAAGGATAGATAGGCTGGCGCAAGCCAGCAAAGTCACCTGCTGCAAATCAGAGACAGAATCTCGAAGTCAATCTGGTTCTGTTAAAAGGCAGCGACTGAAGCTCAGACAGAAGTGTGCGATGCGAATAGCTACACGCATTTGACTGCAGGCGAGCCACGCCTAGCGACTGCTGCACCAGCCGCAGTCGAATACGAGCTCCGGCGGCGACGGAGGTGGCGGAATGGGGGTGAGCGGAAGTCTTGAATCATAGGGAATCGTAATAATCAAGACTCGATGCCATAAATGCGGACACTAGTTTGGCTTCCGTAATCTTACTTAAGCAGGGTCCAAATTGCCGTTCCTCTTAGCTCCTTTTTTTTAATTTGCCGTTCCTCTTAGCTCTTAGCTGATTCTTGCTACTATGCTGTCTTACGGCAGTCATGCGCAGGCAAAATTCCCTATTGACAGCCTTGACAAGATGCCCTGTACGAGGACAGCATCGCGAGCTCGTGACGCTGGCATCTCGATTCTCTGCGACTGCATCAGCCATTTTATTACGGTAGATCATTGCCATTACGTTCCTGGTTGATTAATAATAATAATAATAATGCACTTGATAAAGCGCCCTCAGAGAACTTAATCTCTCTCAAGGCGCTTTACATTTGCTGCAAAGGGACCGTGAACATCAGAGCTGACTTAAAAACGAGTGCTTCCCTGCGTTCTGCTGTCGCATAATGAAACTTAGCCCCTGCCAGCTGCTAAGGGCGGGACACATACAGGGCGCTTATGAAGCTACGAGCGGCGTGAATGTGACTCGCGACCTTGCAGCTTCCGTGACCAACAATTGGGAAAGCCTTGAAGACTGATAGAGACTACATGGAATCGCATAGCTTCGCGAAACTGCGCTTCGAACAACAAAACCTCGAGGGTCGGCAGTTGTCGCCTCGCTGTCGTTGGATTTCAAATTGCTCAGTGCGCAGACATTTGGCCAGCAGCGGCGGCACGTACGTCGTTTCGCCACCGCTTGCACGCGGTTGTTTCGCAAATTGCCGCCTTCCATTCCACAAAATATTGATTATCTAGCATATCGGGAAAGAGGAGCAGGCACCCCGCCGGCAATCGGCTGGCACGGGCCGGGTCCAGATGATCCATTAGCCTTGCTAATTAAGCACCAGCATGCATTGGGAACGAGCCCCGCGCTTGAGCTGCGACTGAAAAAAAAAGTTGCAATTGGTCCGCGTAGGTGGCCGCGGTCGAAATTAAGAGGGCGTTACCGCGCGCCACCCGCTAGCCCCTAGCCTATAAAGCGGATAGAAATCGCGGCAACACTCGGCAATAACTCGGCCGAAAACTGCGACCTCGACGTGCACAGCGTCAACATGCAGGGACATCTTTGGGTGACGCTAGTTATGATCGTTCTGGGACTGTGTCACTTCGGCATTCATGAGTGCGACGCTTTTGGCTACAGATCGTGGAAGCAGTAAGTGAAGCCATCGCGCGCACGTCGGTGCTAAATGCGGCGGCGGTGGCGCCGTCTCGGCTGACGACTCCTGCCTGCGACGTATAACGTTGGGTGCTTTGAGAATCGCGATATTGCATGCCATCATCCTATCTCTTGAGTAAAGCCTTTGTATTTTTCAAGTCTTTCTCTCACAGCGAGCACTTCTGGTCACCACATTTTTTGCCCGCGCCGCCGACGACGCGGCTCCAGTGCCTTCGTCCATCCATTGCAGATACCTTTCGAGAGAGGGACGGTCTCAGAATAAGCGTCAGCCAAAAGGCCCGTACACTTTCTACACTCTGAAGTATGGAAAAAGAGACCTCGGGAGCGGTTTTGGCAGCGCGATACAAAAGGGGACGTAGCACTCCAATGGACGACTGCGCGCGCGCCCGCAGACATGTGACGCGACGATCCGGCGCGGTTGGCGGCATTCTAGACAAAGTGACAGCCGCAGCTGGTCGCAGCTAGCGTGCGACGGCGACGTCGGCGGAGCGCGGCTTTCAGCGGCGGCGGCAGGCCGGACTTTTTAGCTGCAAGGCGAACTTCCACTACGAGCTCGAGTTTGAGTCCTTACGGAAGCCATGTAGCATTTCAGCGACGAATAAATTGCGCCCGCACAGCTTCTTGTGACTTGTAGCCGTCCGGCTTTTCGCTCGCTCGCTCGCGCGCGCAGCGAGAAGCGGCCGCCGGCGGCGCGGGACGATTCGCGTGCCGCAGTCAGCGCTGGAAAGCGGGGCGGCGACTTTCGCTTCCAGGCGCTTCCTCCCGGTCATCGGCGGATTTGTCCGTCGGGCCCGTTCGCGCGAAGCATTCGACTCTTCACGTTTCCTTCGAACTGGTGGCCTTCACTTTTTGCGATAAAAGCCCAGACTTCCGACACTCGCTTCTTCTGCGATGGTACGACGTCCATTCTCGCTAATTTCCGACGGTCCTGCGAATTAATGATCTACGATCGAATTAAGGATCCTACCACGTCTTTAAACAGTTGAGCATCGAGAGCAGCCGCAGAATAATCGCAGTTGTGCTAAACGCCGAGAATCCGGAGGTCTCCGACTGCAGCGAAAGTGCACTTTTTTTGCGTTCCGGATTGCAGCGGAACAACGCGCTTCGAGCGCACTCCTCCACAGCGCTGCTGCGTCTGCTGCTGCGTGTCCAGGAAAAGCCCTGTCTTTGATATATCATTTCATATGCTCTCACGCAGACAATCGTCAGTGACAGTGATTGCGACGATCTTTTCCGAGGTTTTTGCTGCCTTAGAACTGAGCGAAGAGTAACAATGTCCAAGTGCAAATCGGATGATAGTAGCGAAAACGTGAACATGCCCGCCCGCCCGCACACCTGGTCAGGTGCGCTTACACAGCTATTGATTGACCTTGGTTAAGATAGCATGGAAAGAGCGAAGAGAAAGTGAGACGAGTGAGAATAGAGACGACTGCCGGAGGCGTCGAGCGCCGTTTCGCGTACGTCTTGTTGTCTTCGCCTAATTCTATCCCGTTTGCCGGACAGGAAGCGGAAATGGAGGCGACCCGAGATCAAAGGGTCCGAGCTTGTGCTGTCCGAGCACGTTCTGTTGTGGTCATTTATGCTAAGTTACATGTCATGCCAATCATGCTATCCTTCTTAGAAAAAACATGCACTGCGTGGTTGCTACAACTGCAGAATCCCAGCGGACTTCCGCTTAGACGTGCAGGTCATCTTTCCAACTCATACGACTTCAGGGGCTATCCATCTAACCCGGCCATTCAATCTGCGCTCGCCATTCGAGTGAACTTAAGCGGCGGAACGAACGGCTGCGAGTCCTGGTGCACTCTTAGAGAACCATTAGCGCGCAGCAGCCGTCGCTCCTTTTGCGACTGAATTTTCCGCTGCGAAAGCTGACCTTTCCTGTACGAAGTGTCTTACGTAGCCACCTTCGTGAGTGTGAGCGCGCTCAGTATCGTGAGCGCAATTAAAGTAGTGATCGAGTTGCCTCCATACGCAGCATCTCTCCCTCGCAAGCATGGCCATGTCCGACGACGACCTTGAGCTCTGAGCTCTGAGGGGTTGAGCCAGCCAGTCTTGGAGCGTGCGTGCCCAGGCGTGCCCAGGATATCTGGCTTAAGCTCAAGCTCCTTCGTGCTAAAGCCGATTTGATGAGCTCGACCGGCTGCTCGATTGGCTCTAGTCGTTAATAATTGCACACTGTCGTACTCGTGTCGGACGACGTGAGACGTGAATAGCTTGAGCCTCTTAAGCTTGCGCTAAACAGCCAATAGCATATGTACGTCGCCACCACCATTTTCACTTTCGCACTCCGCCTCTCATCATTATCCCCGAAATTATGCACCTTATTTTACAGGTTTAGACGGACAAACTCAGCAAAAGAGATACGTGTGATGAAATTCCCATTGTTTCTTCCCGTCAACTCACTGTCCGCCTTCCATTGTCAGGGCGCCCACCTCATGTCAGCCGGCGAGTGCGACATCGCGTACCGTCACCGCCCTTCAGCGGCTAGACGCTAACTGCCTACGCAATGCCGCAAAGCTTGAAGGGAAGCTAGCGTCCAATATTGACTTCAGGCTACAGCGAGGGCAGTGCAAGGTACGGAGTATTCCAAGTTATTACCCTATGAGCTGCGATGCATTCCCGCGGTCTATGGCATTCTGCCGCGATCAACTGCAAATCTGCCGGCGAAACACCGACGATGACGACGATTGCACTGCACTACATAAATAGCGCACGAGATGGTTTCGCTGAATTCCCTTTCGCGTTCTTTAGAACTTTAACTCGATAGACCGGCAAGTTTACTCGCAGCTTGATTACAGAGGGGATGCTGGTAAATGCATACATTTTCTTCTGTGGGTAGCTTGTGGCGGATACCAAGCCGAAGAAATCTTATTGCAGCCCTTTGCTAAGGGCACACTCGTAGGTCGCTCTTGGTCGGCCAACCGTCAGAGCTGCTGACGGCAGCGGCGGTGGCCGCGGCGGCCGCGGCAGCGATGGCGGCAGCGGCGGCGGCAGCGATGGCTGCAGCGGCAGCGGCAGCGGCGGTGGCGTGAGACCTCACCACGGCCTCGGACCGCCCAGCAGGCGGGAGTGCAGCGGACCGGATTCCAGATCGCCGATTCCTGCTCGCTCGGAAATATTCAAGCCAGCTGATGTCGACGGCGTGAGCGACGGCGAACGTACGAAACTCTGGTTCGTGCCGGCGAGTCAGCATTGACGCGCAGAAGTTCAAGCCACCGTCTGTAAGTTATCCGGCACGACTCAAGGAAAAGCTGCATGTGCCGTACTCGGTCTCTCCAAGAACGGTAAAAGTCATGCTATTATATAAAACCATAATGTGCTCCGACCTAAGTAAACTATTGGCAGTGGCTGAGCTAATTACAGATCGATGTTAAGTACCCAGAGAATGAATCGGTTTTCTGAGGGTGCTATGAAAAAGAATTATTGTTAGCATTAATATTGCTTGCGCTGTGTTCCACGGCCCGCGAAATGGCGACTGAATCTCTTGCCTGTACTCGCGAGCCGTCCAAGTACGCCGCGACAAAGCGTCGTCGGAGACGCGTGCAGAGACGCTCATTCCAGACCAGCTAATGCGGAGGCGGCGACGTCGTTTATGCACTGATAAATGCCCGCTAACTCTCTGCTATGGTCACAGTGCCCATAGCCGCTCTGTTCAACATGGTCGCCAGCGTCTGCTTGTACTTACGTTAAATAAGCGAGTATCTGAGCTAGCTTTTTAGCTTGTAGTCTAAAATCTTGGTTGTAATGCTTAAGGTTGTATGTTTTTGAGTTTACGTTTCAGGGCTTGGCGGTTGGTTTCAGTAATTTTTTTGGTTTGGGGATTTGTTTTTATTTTGGTAACGTTAAGGAGTTTGGGAATTGAGAGAGAAACGAGAGGCAGGAAAAATAGCTCAAAGCGCGATTACTACCGTAAACATAAGCAGACATTGGCGACCACGCTGAACAGTACGGCCATGGGCATTGTACCCGTAGTTGAAAGTGAGCTCGCTACGTGCACACAGGGGCCAGTATTAGCGGCCCAGACCGCGCCAACCATGGACTAAAAATGCCGCGCTCTAGCTAAGCCAGACTATGATTACCAAAATATGTACTATTGCTCTAAAAACTAAACGACTAGGAAGTGGTAATGTCAGAACACATTGCTAGGCTATATAAAATCTTGATTCGCTTATTGACCAGTCAGTTATGCGAAGGCACTGAGCATCAGGAATTGCGTTGCACTCTGGATTTGGCGCCGGCCAGTAGTTCAGTGCGGCATGGTCTGACTGCGGTGCAATATTCTTTGTTCTCAACGACTGGTGTTGCACACCTGCAGCCCTCTGTCGCTGTCGAATAAACTTCTAGAAGTTGCTACGAACAGGCACCGTTCAGACGCGGGCGCGCTCCGCTGCTACCGCGTTCCGCTACCGTCGGCAGACCTGGGTGCATCGGCGCTGCACGCACATGCGAGTCGCTAGCCGCACTGCAAGGCTCAGGGCTGCACCGCTGCTTCTTTTCAACCATCTGCAAGGACTGGCACAGCTAGGACGGGTATCTTCACGATGCGCGCACGTTAGTGTACACGCCGCTACTTCGCGTCTCTCGTGCCAAAATGCACCGAGAATCTCGTTCGACGCCGGACGGCGCGCGCTAGTGCGCTCGCGCGCGCCGTCCGGCGGAGGCTTCCGGTCGTCGCTCCGAAATTCCCTTGCGCTCGCGCTTACGATGGCAGCGCCAAGCCCGCATTTTTCACGCGCGGGCGGTCGCCGCACGTCGTGCACAGTCGGTGAGGCGAGAGCGGAGAGAGCGGGTAGGCGGGGGCCCGCTTCCGATCCTCGTGCAGCCGGCTATTCCTACGCGACAGCGGTGCCACCTCTGCCCGTACGCTGCAGCCGCCGCCGCCACTTGCGCCAGACGCAAGCGCGCCTCCAGCGAGGTCGCAGAGCGGCGACCTCGCCGGAGGCGCGCTCTCCCGCCGCCGCCGCCGCCGCCGCCGCCGCCGCCGCCGCCGCCGCCGCCGCCGCTCCAGTCCGCTGCACTCCTAGCGTGGCGGCGCGGCCGCGCCGGGGCCCCGAGTGAGCGGCTCGTGCAGATGGCGCTGTTGCCGCTCGCAGAGCGCGCTGTCCGGCCAGCGCGCTCTGCCAGCGGGTAGACTCAGCGGGGCGACACGCTGCTCTGCGCACCGATCGAGTGCGCTCAGTAACCTTAATCTCTTGCTGAAGACTTTAAGCTTGAGAGAAATTAGAGAGGGGGGCAGAAATTGTTTGAGAGCCTTAGCGTCACAGGCGGCGAGAAGCAACAAACGGGTATCGGAAATGGGTGCAAAAACAATAGGACCTGCAGCACAGTAAATGCTGTTGACGTCGGAGCATCATAGCCGAGCCTTTGTAAACTGAGATCACTCGCGCAGCTACAGCGCACACTAGGACGCTGTAGCTTCGCGGTTAGGCTAGGCCATGCAAGGCGGTGCTCGGCCTTAGTACATGCAAGGCTGAAGCAGGTCGTACCACTGACGCAATGAGAAGCGAAAATTAATCTGAAATCGGTAGTCCGGAGCTTAAGTTTAGAGTGCATATTTTAACCTGCCATCTTTACAATATGCCCACCAAATGTCACGCCTTTGTGCCAGAGCGTTCCCGTGCAAGTGGGCTGCATGGCTGTGTAGCTATCGCAGTACAGCCCAAATACATTGCAATCCATTTAAATCTTTCAAATCCGCGAGAAATCGGCTGCTCGAAGCTCCACCTTGGATTGTACCCTACATTACGCTATCGTTCGCGTGTGCCTATAGCATGTCACGCCTTTACCCGTGCGCGTTTTCTTACTGCATAGGATCTGCGGTGGTGTAATTTCTCGTCAGTTTCTCCCAACACTCCAAAGAGCTTGCGATCGTTTTAATGTAATGTATCTCCGTCTGTAACCACTAAGAGTCCGACGACCGAGTGTTCGCTCTGGTGAGCCGTGATGGCACACTAGGTAAGGCGTTTGCTCTCACGACGTCGGTCCCGAAGTCGTGATTTCGAATCCTGTGGTGGGCGATCCTTTATCGCCACTGCAAGCGCTGGTGATAGCCGTAAAGGCTTTTCTGTCGCTATACAAAAAGAGGCTGTTTAATCAGCTAGGATTTCTTTTTTTAATACTGAGACTAAGGTGAACCTAGAAGTGGGTAGGGCTCGTGACGGCAGCCGGTGTGAACCAACTATTCAGTCTAGAATCGGTCGACGGCGGATGTATGTGCGGACCACGTGACCAATGGTGACCGAAGGTGGCCGGTGAAGCACAGGTGCCGACCGACTACTGCTTAAGCTCCGCGTTGTGAAATCGAGAAACCCAATGTAAAGCTTGGGAAGGCATTGCTTAATATGTTATGCGAGAACCGACGGAAGTGAATGTTCGGAGCAGTCGCGCGCTTCTCACGTACCTGAATCGAACTGGTTTGGTCCAGCGGTTAAGGTGCTCGCCCCGACCAAGGTCTGGTTGAGGTCGTGGGCTCGTGACCTGTGGCATATCTGAAGCCCCTGAATAGAGATTAAGTTCTTTTATGGCGTTATAAAAATTAATTATATTTCATCTCATTATAGAAAATTCAAGCAATCAAGCGGTTGCTCTTGCTGGGTTTTCTCTCAGGAGGTATCTTCACAGTCGGCTCTTCACAATCCAGGTCGTGGGCTCACGTCCCGCAGTGGTCGGTTATTTATTTCGACTGAAAGCGATGGTGATAGTAGTGAAGGCTCCTCATCGGCTATATAAATGAGTATTTTAAATAAGATTATGTTTTTTCCTCTGCCGGACACTAAAGATAAGAAATGTATATAGCCCCCTGCGATGACTGAATCTCTTTCAAAGCAATGTATACATGCCGGAAAGAAAAAATGTTAATTGGTTGATGATAACGTACGCACGCATAATCACAAACAGAACTAGTAACGGGGACCGATCTAATAATGTGATGAGTAGATGGTTTATTGGTGTCATCTTTAAGTGTCACCAGGTCATCGGTTATCGTAACGTCCACCTTAGAGAGCATAACAACTGAAGGCACGCTACGTAAAGGATTTGAGATTGTTTAGTTCTCAACTAAGTGACGTGTGTCACGATTGCTGGTTTCGCGATGCGAAGCCAATTTAAGAAGCTATTTTAAAGACGTATTGTGGAGCAAAAGGATGAAAGGCCATACAAGTGAATGACAGAACTTCAAAGTCGGTATGCTATTTGTCTTTTATGATCATCAGGAGCCATCAAGATCATCAAAACAAATCTATCTATAAAAATTGGAACAACTTTAGCCATCTTATTACGAAGGCAGACAGACCTTTGAGTAGTGAGTTACAGAAGCCTAGACAGATTAAGCATATGACCAGCTGCACAGTAAGTAAGCCTTACATTGAAGCAAGGCAAAATGTTTTCGCTCATGAGCAGAGCAATTGGACTCTTTAAGTCGGACTCTTTAAGCCCTGAACTAATCAATCACTGTCGCGTAAGAATGCAAAGTTCTGTTTTTGTATTCATGTGCATTTTTCTATGAATCGCGTCCAAGCTTATTTTCAAAGGATTCGTGATATGCACAAAAAGCTAAGAACCAATGACCAGATGAATATTTTCTCGTCTGCACAAAGTGTGCATTAAAGGCACGTTGGCTCAAGCAAGTTCTATCCGTCGAAAAAATGCCACAACGTGCCATATCAGCCAATCAAATGCAGGCTTCATTAGGTCTGTACAAGTCACAGCACGGCTTTCGGTTGCTAAATTGGCTCCGAAGGCACAGAGTGACGAGGATCTTATATAAGATCTAATGCAGGGCAGACACTCAGTAGAAAGTACGCATGCGTAGAGCGAAAACAGCCTCTTCAGCAATGTTATGGTGCAGCTAATAAAACAAAAACTCACTACCGACTAGGTGCCCGCATTAGTACAGTATTATGTGCAGTCAGGAGATAAACGCCTTTGCCCTTTGCTTCTTGAGCTTCATATAAAAGCAGGAATGCCGCCTCTACATACTCTGGAATTGGCCATGCCTACCTATACAGACTCTAGAAAAGCAGGCCATTTGGGGCCGCACGTGCCGTGCCACTTAGTGCGGGCACTTCATCAGAGTATAGATCTAAGTCTGTCTAAGTCTCGGTCTGCGGTATTGCGATTTGTACACTAGGCTACTGCAGCTGACCGATCCTCCCATGTTTCTTTAACCACCCGAAAGCCTGACGCTTACAAAAATTAGCCCGCTTGTCTCTCCGGCAGGCAACAGCTTCAATTAACCATTCAAAGCTCAGCAAACAGCAAACGCAGCACGGCACTATATCCCATGCGATGTTCGACCGCCGGGGAAAACCGGTGGTCACGTGACGACGCGCTCTGCCCCGCCCCCGACTGTGCTAAGCAGCCAGCCACTGCTGGTTCGTCTACTGATCGGTTCGTCGATTGCATACTCGGAAAGGTCTCCCTCGTTGTGTAAAGTCAGCACGCTGCGGGTGAGAGCCTCTATCTTCCCTTACATTCAACCAAATTTAGACGCGATGACGCACTCGTCGTAATGATCGGCAGCAGCAGCGAGCACTTAATGTCGACTCTGCAGGATGCTGCTGATTGACCCGCATGACTCCTGCCGTAGGCAGACGCTGAAGCTATCACGACTGGATCGAACAAGCGCATCTCGCTTAGTAGACACTGCATCAATGGGCTTTTGCCGCCTTCACCTTGTCTGCGCCGCGTAAGGCAAGAAGGTCACGCGAATACGACTTCGACAACCAACACCCAGAGCTGACGCGAGATCGGACTCTGGACTTCCATGAGGAAAAAGCAAAGCAAAGCAATTATTACTACTGTGAATCAGCAGTAGCAACCGCGGTATTCGCAATACAGGCGCAACACTCAATAGCGGCGAGCATATCGCTGCGTATTTGCGTGCCTGATTATGGAATAATTAAATTTAGAACATGAGCAATTGAGTTATCGCGAAAATACTCACCTACCTCTGCTCAGCTTTGCCGGCCAACTAATGGTTTTGTCTTTCTCACTGATTTTTACTCGTGCACATTGACCCGCCGACGAAGTTCATGTGCTGCCAATCTGAACGATCGCTCGGACCGCCGTATCTAGCTACCGCCATATCTTCCCTGTGCTCAAGTGCCATCTTATTTCTCGTGTATGTGGGGTGGTAGCTTCCGACGTCGTTGCATACATGCGATTAAGTCAAAACCATTTTAATTCTGTAATCCGTTGGCATTAGTTTCAAATGCGGACGGGTTTTGGTAGCACAAAATTTCCAGTCATCCGAAGCATTTGCACACAGCGGTGCGGTCTTCGGAGCTGGCTGCTACTGCTGCTGCAGTACAAGCTTTGCGACTTCTGCACAGTAGGAATGTGCATTTATTTGGATGACCAAACTGTTCACAGAAGGTAATTCTTCTCTTTTGGCCACAGAATCTGCGTTTCAAGTGCCAGCGGCTACCTCGCTGTCGAGTGCTTTGTCCACTGTCCCACGATTCCGCGGTAAAATCTTATAGGTGTATCCCTGGTCTGCCGGCCAAGTTTCTCATACTCTCAAAATGTTTTTTAGCAGGAAAGCTAAGACGGACGTCTCTTTCTTACAATTATATATACACTGGAAAGTAAGCATTCAGTCAATTTGTTTGCGATAGCACTCTACTACACTACACTATCGATTCACATAAACAGACACACACACATTTCGCATGGACGGAGAAAATCTACAAGGAGAACGCGGGTTTCTAGCTTCTTTTCATCTGCCGTCAATAAAAATACTTGCTCTATCTCTTAGGACCAATTGATCCATGTTCAACTGCTGTTCACATGGAACCCTTCTCCACTTCGACCTTCAAAGATCTGCACACGCCACGCCTCCACGCAGGCTCGCGCCTGACGCTTCGGCGCTCACCGCGACGGCCCTCCTACTCATCGGCGCCTGGCTTCCAGGCGGAATGCTTTGCGCCGACGGTCCGGTATAGGTCCGACGCTCAGGCGCCATCCATTTTTAGGGCTAGTTGGTTCGGCAGGTGAGTTGTTACACACTCCTTAGCGGGTTCTGACTTCCATGGCCACCGTCCTGTTGTCTGTATCAACTAACACCTTTTATGGTATCTGATGAGCGTCCTCGTTGGGCACCTTAACCAGACGTTTGGATCATCCCACAGCGCCAGTTCTGCTTACCAAAAGTGGCCCACTTGGCGCTCGCTTTCCTTGCGCCACTGCGATCGGGCGAGCGACGCTTCTGACCCATTTAAAGTTTGAGAATAGGTTGAGGTCATTTCGTCCCCATGGTCTCTAATCATTCGCTTTGCCAGATAAAATAGCGGAATCGAGCGCCAGCTATCCTGAGGGAAACTTCGGAGGAAACCAGCTACTAGACGGTTCGAATAGTGTTTCGTCCCTATACCCAAGTTGGCCGATGTTTCATTATGACGAAGGTATTGTAACTCTAGTTACTTGGTTCCTTGGTATGACTGAGCACCCGGATGCTTTCGCTGTACTCGCCCATCTGACGAGTATATATATATATACATTTATATATATATATATATATATATATATATATATATATGTTTGAAAGAAAATTGTTCATGTAATACGTGTAACCTACAGGTGTCGGAGATTGTAGTAACTACTAAAGGTGCAATTTTACCGTGCTAGGTTATTGCTGCAAATGTTACTGCCTGGTTAGCAGTTTAATACTTGATTGACTGCAAGCCTAAGTTATGCACCATGTTATGTCAAATTGTGAAGAGGCACGGTTCTAACTACACTAATCACAATAGATGTTTTGTATTGTGCCCCAAAAGAACCGATTCTCTATGCAGGTGGCTTACAGCTCGCTTCGAGAGAATCAGCAACCACTGGGGTCAGGGACACGCACGTTATTATGCTTGAAAAAATGACTAGCTGATTACCAGCCTCATTTTTATGATGTAATTTAATGTATCTTTGTCTGTAACTCCACAAAGTCATAAAGACCATGTGGGTGTTACGCAGGAGAGTTAAAGTATAGCAGCAGAAGAGCCTTACTGGCTATCGCCACCACTCGCAGTTGGCAATAAAGGATCGCCAACTGCAGTATTCGAACCAGCGACCTCGGTCGTGAAGAGCAAGCAATTTACGTCCTGGGCTACCACGGCCCGTAAGGCAGCAGCGGTCGAGTTCAGCGATACGGCAAGCGCTGCCGCGCCTGTCGGCGCTAAGACTACGACACCGGTCTGCACTGCGACTACGACGCCGGTCGGTGCTGCGTCAACGACGCCGGTCAGTGCTGCGTCAACGACGCCGGTTGGCCCTGCGACTACGACGCCGGTTAGTGCTGCCAGAGCTGCTGTGTTGGCAAGAAGAGCCGGCGATGTAGAAGCATCCGCCAAGGCAACGGAGACTGCCGAAACCCGTGCGGCAAAGGGAGGAGGCACGCGCTCAATCCCTGGTTGTGGGAGAAGGGCGCTGCCTATGCCACAGCGGTCGCTTAAAGCTAGTGGTCTACTCGTCCAGCTAATCACCAAAGGCCGTGGTTTGGTGTGCCTCCTACGAGCAGGCGTCGCGTAGTCTCTAGAAGCCGCCCGACGCTCAGTCAGCTTCTCATGGGAAGAGAGGATGTTGGGTCTGCTGTACTGCGACAGCAGACTACTCCGGCGGAAGCGGCTGAGGCGAAACGAGCGAACCCAATTGCAGCAGCTGCTTCCCAGCTTGCGTGCTGGCCGTGCGGCCCGGTTCCTTTTTTCCGAAATAAACGGTATCAGCCTGAGCCGTCTTGATCTGTGCGCGACTGCCCGCACAAACATAACACACACACACACACGCATACGCACGCGCGCGCGCACACACACACACACACACACACACACACGCAAGCGCGCGCACACACACACACACACACATATATATTTATATATTTATATATACAATATATTCTAGGAATTTGTAGTATCTATTCTATAACTCTTTAGCTGCGAATCTAAGCACTCTGCTACGCTTCCCACTTTCTCTTTGTTGCGTGAGACGAAGTCTGCTGGCTACCGAATGCGTACCGAAAGCCGCTTAGGCTGTGAGTGCGCTATACAAAACTCTCCTGCGTAACACCCACATGGTCTTTATGACTTTGTGGAGTTACAGAAGGAGATACACTACATTACGTTACATTAAGCACTAGCTCAACTTGAAGCCTAAACGGTCACGTGTGCGGTGGTGGTTTTGGTAAAGATCAAGTTCCGTAACCACTAAATGGCGTTTGCTACTGTGTGACTTTTAATATCTGTCTGTCCGTCCTACTTGGCACATTTAACCTGCAAAAAATACACAAAAGCCTCTAACTTCTTGAAAGGAGAACTTTAGATCCAAAAATTCAGAATGTCGACTCAATTAGGAGCAAGGAAACTGTAGCGCCTCTCTCCGAGCTAGTCAAAGCTAACGCTTCTCGAGAAGTTGCCTCTAAACTGGTGCCTCATGAGTCGAAAACCTTGACAAGCAAGTGATTCTGTGTCTAGCTTTTGGTAACTGAGAAAACGATCCGGAAGCACACATTATGTGCGCATGCACGCGTGGTCTATTGCTAGACGCTAGACTCAACTGGGTCATCGTCGCAGCAGGACAAGCCCTGATTCATGGAATGTCTTTATTACTCGTTATAATCCTGCCATGTCGTTCTGGGTTTTAAGTACGCGAAGCCGCTCTTTTACGTCAATTTAATTTTGTGCGGTCAAAGTCATACTCTTAAATGAAGCCCTGTCTTACTTTACAAAAGTAGAATTTAGTAAAATTCAGCTACCTTCTACTAGTAACTAGACAGCCTGAAGAGGTTTCATCATAACATTATTGCCTGATTCTCAAATTTTTTCAGCTGAAGACTCGGTTCTAAAAATTACTGCCCGTGCAAAATTCCATCTCGGTTATACGGCAGCTTATATTGGTTTCTGTGGAAAGAAGATAAGAGGCTGCTAAGCACCATAGTCTGGCCGAGAGGACGCGCGCCAATCTGATATCTCTTCGGTCTGTCGGAGGAGGAGAGGCAATCGCTTAGCCACTTCCTTCGTATGTAAGCGCGACCATGAATATACAGGCGCCGTGGCGTCAGTGCACCGTGGCCACCGTGAGCTATCTGAAATGCACCGTGGCCACCGTGAGCTATCTGAAATGTTCCCATTTCAAAAGACAGATTTTGTGACAGAATAAAAAAAATCGCAGGGCCTATTCTGGGACTGAGTGTGACTGCTCATGGGAACAGCACTTGAGATCTCAGACTCTGTTACTGCTTGCGTGATCTCAGACTCTGCTACTTGAGAGATCTCAGACTCTGCCTGTGATTGCGGGAGCTCAGATTCTTCCAGTGAATGGGCGAGCAAAGTCATTTTCTCACCACTTCTATTTCCAAACGTGAAAACTAATCTCGGTCAGGGCTTGTCTGGCCGACGAGAAGTTCTTAACTACTGATGTAACGCCAAATCGCCTCAGTGGTTTCTGTTAGATTTTCAACTATTCAAGAGGTGGTTGCCTTTGCTGGAAACGTTTTTGCACAGAACGATCAGTGAAAAAACATCGCCAAGAGGCGTTCTAATTGAGCTCCAGCCACAGCGATTGGCATTCTGACTACTCCGACAGTCTGCTGCATGAAGCGCTAAGGGCACTAAGGAAAATGTTGGTTGCATCAAACACTGAAAGCAACATCAGTAGAAAGTTACCAGAAACTCTACCGAGTAACAGCAACATGGGATTGACAGATTTGGCTCAGCTGCTCAACGGGCCTTAACTCAGCGAGGTTTGGTGTTCCGCATGACTTTACCTTTAAGGTGGATTTCTGCGTGATAAGCTGGTTATATAAGCGTACTGCAGCCGTTTAGGGCAGCTTATCATGCTTATACCAGCACGGCCAGGTAATCAACTTACTGGTACATCGACTCCTGCCAGTGAGTAACTAGACAGCCAAATCGCGTACGGTCGCTTTTGTGTTTTGATTTTCAAAATATGTGCAGCACTGATGCTCATGGTCTGTGTTTTCTAACTTTTAAAATAGCAAAAACTGCCGAGGCTCGTCTATTGCTTTGGAGATGATACAGGTTCGTCATCTATTTACAAGTTTGATCAAGAGCAGCTTGGTACTAGGCTTTGGTGACATGCTTACTGTTGTATGGTTCGATGATACTAGCCTATCCTTTTCTCACTCCTACGACAATCAGGTGACTCTTAGCAGTTGCATAAGCGATCCTGGAGTTTCTACTGCAGGCTCGAGTTTATAGCGAAAACAGAATCCAGTGGCTTCCAAAAGATGCAAAAGAAAATTTTTTGCGGCGGGACAGATCGTGTACGGTAACTAATTTAATGCAGAAGATTGATGCGATTTTTGGGTTTTAATTTGCCGCAGAAGCTTAATCGGTGTGGGTACATCCGGAAAAGCAGCCTAGTGCAACACCGATACTGCTTGACTTACAGGAAGCAAAGATAAGTTGCCACGATGTTTTTAATACAGACTTTGTGGTGCCAAGCACTACATGATTTGGTGTTTGCTCTATAACAAGATGCCAGAGCAGAGTCAGAAATACGGCGTCACAGCGCTGGTCACACCAAGTGCACTTACTCAAATACTGGGGCCTCATTCAGGGGTACAGCAGTCAAGCGAAGCCTGGAAATACCAGGCGTCGACACGTCCCCACAGTGTGGAAAACCACAAATTATAAGCAGTGGGAGAGCTTCAGTATGCTAAAATTGCTAGTATATTTTATTTAAACGTATCAACAGTCGTCTGGCTAATACGTCAGTGCTCGAGGGGCAATCCTGGGTCGTTGCCCAGAGATAAAGTTCTCGCTCTTCATGACCGTGGTCGTTGGTTCGAGTCCTGCAGTGGGCTATCTCTTACAGCTCACTGCAATCGCTGGTGATTGCAGATAAAGACTCTTTCGGCCGCTACATATATGGGGTTGGTAAATCAGTAGTCTTTATACACTGCATTGTTGACTGCTTCATCAAATATTTCGGCGTCTTCATATCTGCTCTCAGCTAAACGTCGTGTGCACAGGATTCGGTTCACTCGTTTACGCATTAGTCGCACACGAGTAGCGAATGTTTCGTTAGAATGTGCTAGTGGTCCAGATTTATTCTGAGCTGCTATTCGTCGATTTTGCGATCTCTGCCATTTTCTAATCCCCCACCAGCATTTCAGAAAACCGAAAACAGATACGCATGCACCCCGATCCGGCCGATTTGGCGGAAGTCGTTAGAACTGGCTACTTGGACTATAATAAGCGGGCGGCTACTGCTATCATCCACCCCTACGAGCTGAAGTCAACATACAGTAGCAGTCCAGCCAGCGATCGGCGATCGCTCGGAGCGCCCCGCTTGCTTTCGTCTAATCAGCAGGCACTGGTGATGGCAGTCGCTGCTATTTGGATAGCGGTCGCAATCATTCTCCTTGGAGCGAGCCGGCTAGTGCAAGAGTCCGACGCTGTCCCTAGGTAATTTAAATGACGATTTCCTAATCTCGCAAGCGATCCGCCCAGATCGTATGCTTCGCTCGGTTTTGGCTTTTTTCTGAAAGGCTGCAGAGTTAACTGGTTTTCGAATTAGAGCTTCACCGTTTTTACTAGGGAAATAGCTTACAGAACAAAGACAGTGGGCCAAAGTTTCGCCTTCGCCATTGTTAGATAGCTGTGTTAGATATAACGGTACTGCTGCTGACGGCCTAAGTTCGAGCTAAACGATTTAACACGTAGCATTCGGCCGTGTCTGATTATTTTTTTGCTTTACAATTATACCTTCAAGAATGTTCGGCAAAAGTGCTAACTTTCTGACTGGCCTTTTTTAGCACCTACGCTGAAACTCCAAGGAATGTAAGAACAGGCGAGAAAGGCTTCTTCATGATCCGCGTCGGCAGGAGCTCAATGCCAGCAGCAGATGCAGCAGAAAAGTCTCGGTCACGACCACCATCTTCGCCCGAACGGTAGACGGAGCTTGGGGCTCGTCTTTGGGACCCGGCAGCTCTGCAATCTCGACTAAAATATGAATGGATTTATGACTGTTCGTTCGCTCTACGGTCTCCTATTAGTTTCTAACGTGACAGTACCGACAAGGAACTAGAGGCCAAAAGAGGTCGCTTTTCCATCGATCGAGTGCGACCTTTGAGTGCGATCGATGTTGTGCTCGCTCTGCAACTTGCTTCGCCAATGCAGAGCCACCTCAAATGGTTTAATGTCAATAAAAAACCAAGCCGCTGAGCTCAAAGCAACTATATATGTTGATTATGGTGATGTAGGAATGCGATTATAGCATGGACAACATAAGTTTCTAGTTGATGACTAGTTTGGTTTGACTGGCAATCACACTAAAACGGCATTTATTCGCCTACCGATTACTTTTTATTCTTTAAGTATTATGCCCTTATAGTTTTGTCAATTTTCTTAAACTCCAACCTGTACAATGTCGCAAGCGTAACTAATCTTAGCTAAAACTTACAAGCTTATGTGTACCGAGACAATAAAAAGACAGAAACCGCAAAGACTTGTTATGCTGGTTATTACGCCTAACTTCAAATGTCTATAGGAGCCAATCTCCGAAATTCAGCTTAGTTGCTTTTCCCATACCGCCTTCGCACTTGCAATATATGTAAGTTGAATGCATTTCTTTTATTTTAAAATTGTGCAGCTTGCCAATATTACACACTGGCAATTCTTAACAGATAATTTGGAACTAAGACCAGATCATCTATCATTTTTCCAGTCGTCTCGCAAGTTCTCACACTAAATTAGAATCTTGGGGCTAAGAACCTTCAGCTCTTATGCAACAAGATTCCGGTACTCACGTCCGGCTTTTGTCAATCTCAGCATTAACGTCGCGTTGTTTGAGTAAAGACTAAAGACGCACCTGCTACACTCTGCTTTTGCAGCGCAGCAGTAATCCAATGCATTGTATCTCCGTCTGAAAGTCTACAAAGACACTAAGACAAGGGGGTGTATCGCACTAATGATTCTTACAGCTTAACGATTAACAGGCAATGGCAATCCCATCACCCGGCTAGCTTGTCGACTCTTGCTCCAGTATGCCTTGCACACTTACCTGAGCATGATCCAATTTACTCTCCTTCCCATGGATATTCGTCCATTCCTAACCGTCAATCTAGGGTATAGATTGGGTGCCTTTGTATGTTTGTCTAAGTGCGACACATTGCTTGTCCTTTTCTCTTGGTTATGGTTTCTCTTGCAGCTAATTGTAAAGCGCTTGGTTAGATGTTTTCTCCGAGTTGCCCTGCAAAACGCTGCTACATCATTCAGCGTTATTGTAAACAATCTTCACCTATCACACATACGAACGCAAGCAGTGTCTAAGATTATGTTGACGGGCTTCAGAGAGTTGCTTATGCATAATTAGATAAGCATCTCTTTGCCAAACTGGTTTTTGCATTTTCTACATCCCATCTAGATATTTTTTTGTCACTACTCACACCCTTCCTGCCAGTGAAAAAAGCTTACGATTTGTGCAAAACTCGGCTGCTAGGCTTCTCTGTAATTAACATCGTAGCTGCCACATTGGACCACTTCTCAAAGACCTATACTGGCTCTCCATCAATAAGCAGCCTATTGACTTCAAGGTTCTTTTATCCACTTCAGCTGCCTTCATTCTCGTGCTCCAGCCTTCCTGTCTGAATTCACCAGACTTCAAATCTTAGCAGATGCTCTTATTTTTTAATAAGTCGTGCATCTCTTCTTTACAACCTCAAATATTTTTGGAGCCAGCGCCTGAAATTCGCGTGCTCAAAGCCACCCACCGCAAGTGACCACACGACATTCCCTAACTTGACGACGAATTAAAAAAAGCTAACCACTAACTTATTCTTTACATAATTTGAGCCATACCTGTGACGTGTTCTTTATTCGCTTAGTACGGGGGCGTTTTGAGCGAACTTTTTGGTAGTTTCGTTCTAAATCGATCTAACGCCACAGAACAAGAGTCTACCTTAAGTCTTCCAACCAGAAAATAGCCCACTACTGAAATCAGCTCTGTCACCAGGTAAATATCCCTGACCTACAGAAACCAACCATTGGAGTCACATATTCTCTGGTTGGCTATAGGTCGCACTAGACCCACACTTCAGTGTCCATACTGCCGAATAAGCATTGCTGCTATACGTGAATATGCCACCCAACGACGAATGTTCATTGGAAGTTATGTGGGGACTGCAAATCAGTAACATTATTCTGTACCGTTTAAACTGTGTGTGTAATACCTCTGGCACCCAGCTACCAAGTTGCTTCAAGTAAATAGGATACAGTTGGAAGAAAGCAGTTTCTAGTCGGCTAGCTAAGCCACCAGGAGAGGTAAAACTATATTGCAAGACGTCATATAAATGCAGACTATTGATTACTCCCACTAAAGATTAAAGTTTAGCTCTTCCATGAAAGTATTCTTGGCTATGGCTCTGATCACATTGGAGAAGCAATGAAGGCAAGGGGGGCATCAAGCTTTTACAGTAAATGACTAAAGCATGCAGCAATCACTGGCATAATTAAAAAGACTGATAATCAATTATACCATCTATTATTAAAAAAATGAGTACAGCTTGCCACATAATCAGAAAGCTATACAAATGGAGTTTTGGTCATTAGGAGACAACGATCCATATTAGAATAGCCAAGTCATCAATACTAAAGAAGCACGAAGGACTGCTTGCTAATCCCCATACTCAAAGGATGGCTGCTTTCAACATGACCACGAGATTGCCAGAGATCTTTTGTGCTTTCAGAACTCAATTTCACGCGGACGCTAAACTTGCAGGCGCCATTGCTTTAGGCTCTTCCAGATAATGGCACTGTGCGCAGCACCAATCTGTAGCTTTCCAAGGTCCTTCAACAAATACGAATTATCCATCACTTCAGAACCAACAAATGTTTGAACAAAAATGGGTGAGCAAGAATCTTGGCATCCAAATATGCCACTGAATAAAGTACACATTCCAGGCCCGAGTACACGGGGAATTCACAAACTAAGATGACAATGCTGAGAACTCAAGGATCTTGAAACAACCTGAGATCGGTAGGAATAGGCTGAGCTATTTACAATAATTATTAATAATATAATCAACTACAACCTGTATATAGGAGGACAGTATCTTTAGATGCGCCTTAAGAACTGTTGAAAGCTGTTGCACAGGACAGAGTCAGTGCATGAGAAATTAAGCTTGAATGCTAAATGTATCCACGAATACATGCAGACGTACGTCAGATGCAGTGCTGTGCAGGCACTGCTAATATCCAGCAACCGTCACACTTGAATGCAGAGCTACCGACATAAAGACAGTAACATATACTGTACACATGATTCGTACAAGTTGTCCACTGTCTACTCAGCTAACCAAACAGCCTCACTCTCTATTCAGCAGGCTCTCATCAATAAATTAAGTCGTGCATTGGTCCTTCAGTTGTGCATCTGTCAGTTATAATAATAATATGTATGTATATATGTATCTCCGTCAGTAACTCCACAAAGTCATAAAGACCATGTAGGTGTTACGCAGGAGAGTTTTGTATAGCGCACTCACAGCCTAAGCGGCTTTCGGTACGCATTCGGTAGCCAGCAGACTTCGTCTCACGCAACAAAGAGAAAGTGGGAAGCATAGCAGAGTTAGGAGAGCAGTTGAGGTAGTGAGTAGCATAGAAGTAGCAGTTCAGGACCGCTGAAAAAGATGTGCCATAGTCGGCAGTTGGAGAGCAGATGTCGTTGCGTAAGAATTGTGGAAGCGAGTTCCACAGTCTAGGACTTGCAGAGCTAAAGCTTCTGTCGCCAACTGTCTTTAAGCAGAGGAATGGGACAGCTAATTTATTGTCCACACAAGACCTGAGGGTGCGAACAGGCTGAACCTGATGCAGCAGTTCAGCTAGGTACGAAGGAGCCAAGCCGTGGCGGGCCTTGTGGGTCAGTGTAAGAACTTTGCTCTGTATCCTTTGCTCAACCGGCAACCATCCTAGCTCTTTCAGCAAAGTAGACACGTGCTCAAACCGCTGGGACTTGAAGACCAGCCTTGCAGCCATATTCATAGTCCGCTGAAGTGGCATAAATAACACATTCGTATAGCACCCTCAGATGACTCCTTCTAGGCAATTTATAGATGCTGTATAGAAAGCATCACTACAATAATTTGTGGTCAATCAGCTCTTTGATTACACGATCACTTAAAACGCGCTCAGCTCGTCGGTTGCACACGTGGAATTAGGACGCGTCCAAAGGGTAACGAATACTGACCGAGGAGTTCACCCAGGAACTTGTTGAGGGGTGCTAGGCCTTCGATGGGAGTGAAACATTGACCTTATCCAAGACGGCAAATCATAAGTTATCATGCAAAATTTCAAAGTAACGAAAAAAGATAAACTCATCCAGGCAAGCTTCGTAGGCAATGCATGTTGAATTGCACGTTAGCACCTGCACAGCCTATATCGGCCACATGTGCACACTATTATGGTCAATCTCATTGAATAGCGTTAATTGACTGGTTAGGCAAGTTTTAGATTTAAGTTGCACTAGTCTCGGGCTAACAGGAATAAACTACGGTCTCCTGAGTAAAGTAAAGGTTAACTGATGTAACAGCCTCATTTACATGTCGGTAGACGAGCCCAGTGGCAATCCCTGCCGCTAGCTAAAGGCAACGAAGGCTAGCTATAGGAACGAAGCTATAGCCAACTTCAGCACTCGATCCCAGGACCAGGGTCTTGAGTTGCTCCTAGTTTTAAACTACAATCTTTTCTCGTTCTAGACACTCTGCCTAGACCACAACTACACAGTGGGGAGCAGCAAGATGACATGCTTTTGCTGCCTACTTCATAATATCCAGAGAGAACTTTTTTTCTACCTTTGCTATTAATGTTGAACGAGCGAAGTATTCAACCCATCTTAAACATGCAGTAGTAGTGTCTGCCAGACATTTGACTTGACCATTATATTGCAGTATGATTACACCAGCTCTTACCAGTCCTACTGTTGCCAGGCCCCTCGTAGGCAGGTAACTGCACAGCCACGAGCCACCACGTCCAAAACGAGTAAAACCAGTCCAGCTGAGCAACGAGCCTGTCTCTCTTGCCTTTCCTTCGCACAATCCTGACATTTGACACGATCACAAAGGAAAGGAAAGCAAAGCAAAGCTGCCTGACTAGCTGTAGCCTGGCCTACGTTAACCCACTGCATGAGAGGCCATTCGCTAGATGGGCAAATTTTATTTACACAGAACACTACTTTACAAATAAAGTAAATCAGAATTACAAGAACACCGAATAGAGATGCGGTGAAACTTCTGCAGGCTCTTAAGGCATGCAGTCACGTGGCCTACGACATGCCCCTTGGGTGGTAAGCTGGTTGAAATCACAATAAGCAAAATAAAATCTACTCTTCATCAAGAACTAGTAAGACACAAATAATTGTGTTGTTTTTCACTTTGGTCCAATTGGAACATTCTAGTGTTTAGCCACACTGATGTATTTTTTCTTGCATGCATGTTATGAAAGCAGAAAGTGGTACAGAACACGAATAGGAAAATACGTTTGCAACAATCGCAACTTTTCCCATAAGGAATATGTACCCTAGCTGATTAGCCCTAATGCCCTGCCACCTTCAGCACCCGTGTCACGCAACTTCTTAGCTACATCATCCATGACTATAAACAGCTAAAGAAATATAGCCAAGTAACATACAGCATGCACAAAGCAGTGGCCACCCTCATACTACAACAGGTAAAACTTATAAGATGCATACAAGCTGGTGTCAATGTTTGATATCTGAATCAAAGTTGACACCTGGAATCTGAGACCTACCGTCCATTTTCAGAGTCTCGACAGTGAGTTACATAATGTGCTGCAGCGCTGTGAAGTTCGAGCTAATGTGACAGGCAACCCTCAGATAAACACTGATTTTCTTCCCTACACGGCCACATGCAACTTGAATATAAAAGGACATGACTAAATGATGCCGAAAGTTAATCGAAAAAACCAAGCGGAGTCAACAGCGTCTTTTGTACAGCGACACATGAGCCTTTACGACTATCATCACCGCTTGCAGCAGTGATAAAGGGATCGCCCATCAAAGGATTCGAACCCACAGCTTCGTTGACCGAGGTCAGCAAAAGCAACCAACTTACCTAGTGTGCCATCCACGGCAAACCCTGGGGACCCACTACAAGACACCATGCGAGCAAAACCCCCTAGTCATATAATACAGAACGAACCCTTCAGTAAGTGAGTAAAAATGGAGGCAACCGGTTACATCAAATAGATCTTGCATTTGTCCCTACTAGCCTCATATAAAGAAGAGAAAATGGCAGTTTTTACTACAGATCCACTAGGATTCACTGGATAAGTAAATTTCTATAAAGTCGGGTATAGAGACGACATGAAAAGTGTTTCATTGTTTGTATTTGTGTGGGTGTGTAAGCGGCTGCTTGTGCGCGTGTATGTCTAGAGAACATAGTTAAGTGTAAACATTTAAGTGATGTGTTTGGGACAAAAATGGTAATAATAATAATAATACGCTTGATATAAAGCTGGGAGAACTCAAACTCTTTCTAGGCACTTTACATCAGCTGCGATGAGAGCGCAATCGAATAATAAATACGGATTGACAACAAGAGCCAATGAGCATAGGGAATATATTTATGCCAACATGTCTGCAGGTCCTAGACTGTGGAACTCGCTTCCACAATTCTTACGAAACGACAACTAGTCTCCTACTGCCGACTATGGCACATCTTTTTCAGCGGTCATGAGCTGCTACTTCTATGCTACTCACTACCTCAACTGGTCTCCTGACTCTGCTATGCTTCCCACTTTCTCTTTGTTGCGTGAGACGAAGTCTGTTGGCTAGCGAATGCGTGCAGAAAGCCGCTTAGGCTGTGAGTGCGGTATACAAAACTCTCCTGAGTAACAACCACATGGTCTTTATGACTTTGTGGAGTTACAGACGGAGATACATTACATTTGTGACATCGTGCAGTCGACAAAAATAACCCACAATGACCATAGTATCAGCAGTCGTATCAGAGCTATGAAATTGAAGAGCACGAGGCAAAAATAACTTTCAGGACTTGATTAGGATCAAAATACTTAATGGGTGCTTCAAAGTAAGACAAAGACCTTGCTGCACCGCCAAGTATACAACTATGTAGAACCAGTGGGTTGTATATATAATGTGAACCTCTAATTTAGGGTTTGTGAGCATAATTCCAAAAAAATGTGACTAGGGTGAGGGCTTTCGGTGCCACACAGGCTTATGGGTCAGCAAAGCTGACACAAGAAATCATGCTTTCCCAAACACCCGAAGGCAAAATAGGCCCGAGCCAACTTCCGGTGAATGTGGGACTGCCTAGAGCACACTAACCTTGTAATTATATCAGCACCAGCCAACATCGTGAGCAGTCGGTGGAGTTTTTTGTAGGAAACAAGAAACCTGTCGAAACTCCAACATCTGTATCAAAACATTAAGATACGTACCTTTGCACTAAAGCGCCTGCTGTCCTGCAAGTCTGCCATTGTGCGAAAACCTGCCCTTGCAAAATCGTCTGTGTAGGGAGCAAGGCCCAACAAATCTAACCATCTACAACAACAATGAATAGTGTTGCTTTCTACGGCTCTCAGGTTACTGCATCAATCTCATTAACAGTAAATGTTCAAGTGCAAATAACTAATGAATCACCTCCATCCTTTCTAGAATAAAAAAGCGACTGGCATAAGTTTACAGCATCAGGGTTCCATTTGTCGTCAACTGCTGTGCCTGATGCACGAACAGGTAACTTTCAGTAACTCAAATCCCTTATGTTGAGCCCAGCGCCTTGTAATAATAATAATAATAATGTACTTGATAAAGCGCCCTCAGAGAACTTAATCTCTTTCTAGGCGCTTTACAGTTACTGCAAAGGTAAATGCAATTAAATGGTAAGTAAAATCATGCTTGAAAAACAAACAAAATGAATGACATGGTTAGGGGTGACATGCACAGGGTCAGCATGCAATTGGAAGTATTTAGTTCCTTCTATCTTTTCTTTCTCACGAGAAAAGGAGCATAACACAGTTGCTAACAGAAACTACCAGATGCATATGAACGTGGCAGCCTGTTTATTTTATAATGCAAGTCACGAGGCAATACTACGGCACTGACTGTGAGGTAAAACACGAGGGGCAGGATGCCCCAAGGTAAGCATTTGCCAGACTAGAAAAAGAATTTTGTCTCTTTCTTGCACTCTCCAGGAATGCTGATTGATATAAAATCTCTCTGGTAGCTCTGCTAGATCTCTGCAAAGTATGATGTAATTGATCACAAATCCTTCTTGAAACACTGCCATCTTGCCTGAGCATCACTAGTACTGCACTGAAATAGATTATATCGTATCTCAGTGGCAGATTTCAAAAAGCTCACGTTAACGGCCATCTTAAGACCCTTTCTTTAAATTATGAGCCCGAGATCTGTGACCGATCTACTTTTTTTTCACAATCCATAAAAACCCCTTTGCCGATGTAGTCGTCAAGCACAATCTAGGTAATCATTTTATATATATTTGCATATGACACAGTTACAACCACGATAAGATCCATCAGGTGCTTTCGAACTTGCTTAGCTTCCTTGCAGCACTGTTTGCTGACATTCGTGATTGATCGGCAGAAAAATTTCACAGACGGAATGACGATTAAACCACTGTGCTATTAACGGGAAAACCTAGAAACAGAAATTGGGGAGCCCAATCCTCCAATGGGCTCGGACAGCATATCTCTATGACGTGTGAATGCAATTTGAGCCCTAGAGTGACCACTCATTAGATAATCACATCAGCTCCCAGTCAAGCTTGCTTCTTTTAGCATTGCAAATAAGATGCAAACATTTCCTTCTTAGACAAGAATACATCAGCCAAGCTGTTCCGAGCATTTGTGACCTCCCACCTCGACTTCAGTAGCTCATTAACTACAGGTCTTCGGCCCGATGCAATAAGGCTCTTAGAATTGGTCCAGAGCTTAGCAGCAAGTCTTTTTGCTGCAAGCGATGCAGGTGCCACGTTGTGCAGCTTTTCGACGACCATCATGAAGCATACAGACTCCTAAAATTCTGTCCCTCACTTTTAGATCCCTTCATTCTGTTGCTCCTGCATTCCTATCAGAACTAACTCTGGCAGGCTAGGCATCGTACCACCTGCTCCTCTTTTGACTCCAGTCGTTCATCTGTGCCTCTAACCAACCTCAAAGTTTTCGAAGATAGTGCCAGTAATTTGTAGGCCCCCCCAAACCTGGACCTCGATCGTGACTCGACATTCCTGGTCACGACATTCATTGACTTTTAAGGCATTTAAAAAGAAGCTAAAACCACCAATTCCTCAGTGCACTTGCTCGTCGGTAAGACCTGCAGTTCTCTGAGTAGTTCTCAACATGTACTTCAGTCCTAGCACATTAATAAATCTTTCTTCACATCCTCTTTTACTACCTTACCTTACAATATAACTTTCCCCTAGTAGTCGTTGTCCATTGCAATCGCACTCGATTTTCTGTCCGCGAGCTCTCCTATTACTTTCTACCTGCATCCCTTCGCACTGTCTTACCAGATCTTGCACTTGATGAGCTCACGCTTGCTCGCGTACACACAAAAATACACATTAACATCATTATCACTGCTGGTTGTAACACAACACAGACCGACAGCAAATGAGCAACACCGGAGCAGAAAACACAACGTGGCTTGACACAAAAGCCGATGCCAAATGCTAGGAGAGGAAAAAAGTAGGTTTCTGCCTCTGGCAGATACACACAGGAAGGTTGTTGTTGTGCTGCTGCTGTAGCAATAACCTAAACATTCAGTAGCAAGCAGCTGAGTGGAGACAGGCCGGAGGTCCTGATGCTCGCTTGCCACGAATGGCGCGTAGACTCAAGCAGGCACTTACTCTTGAATGGAAGGTCTACCGGAATGATCACAGGCTTTGGATACATGCTCGATGCCATGTGCGTTTTCCTGAGTATTGCTAAAACACCCAGCAAATCCCACTACAGCATCTGCACAACAAACGACACCCATAATTATATTTACGAATAGGAGGAGGAAAGTCAGAAATGCAATGTAAACGCATTGAAAGCATGCTGAATTCGGTGAGAGCACATAAAACTCGCACGCATCTACATGCAGAGCTACACAAAAAATTAAGCACAGAGCAACAATTAGCTGTGATACGGCTGCCCCGTGTCAACGTACTCCGGTCAATGCCTGGGCATAGCTCAGCAGAGCATATCATTGCTGGACTTGATCGTTTGTGGTGTTGATTTGGCAAGTACCCCCTCTGGTGTTTTACCCAGGTTTTCAAAGGCGCCCAATCCCTGTGCTGTTCAGAGCTGAGCTGAAGTCAACTCTTTGACAGAGCATTTTGATCCAGGGCATCTCCACTAGGTGACCAGAGCGCTGGCGACTAGTCGGCTTAGAATCGCGACTACCGGATTTTCAAACAGGAAGAGCAGAGGAAGGGTGTAATGACATCGACCTTTGATTACAGGGGAACCGGCGCTAATATGGCACGGCATCGCTGGCGTAGAAGCGAAATGAGCTCGACGGGTTTTTCCGTAGACTTCTCAGCTCCGGAACTCTATTTTGCATCATAAATCCTTCTCTGCGACTCTGATGACAAACTAACAAGTTATTTTAATAGGTTAATTTTGTATGTGGATAAGCTAATGTCTACCAAAAGGATACACCCTTCGAATGCTTAATTCGGACTTTAAAAAGATATCTGCAGTAGTATTTCAGCAGGGCTCGAGCAAGCTGCACTACACAGTTAAACTGCAATATTGTTGGCAGTACTTAATTTACACAGCCGTATGCACTATAGATCATAAGTAATATGTGACGGCAGACGAATGTTAGCAGATATCTCTTTTGCAGGAAGAAAACCAAAATTGCCAGCTACCCAAAGATCTGAGTCGCGAAGCGAAAGCACCTTACCCCTGGACTAAATCAACAAACATAGTACTTTGAAGATGGTCTCCTTCTGAAAACTAAAGCTAGAGATCGTTACTCTTAATGGTAACAGCAAACAAGCAGCTGAGCCACAAACAAAGCACAGATCAACGATGCGAGGAATTGAAGTCAGCCAGGTTCATGCCAGATCACCCAACTGCTGACGTACCCTGGTGAGCAGTTGGAAAGCTGTGCGCTGCAGGGGAGTGACTGAATGCTGGAAGAATATTTGGAATCACTGTCGCTGTGAACGCTGTCGGTCGACACTGCATTCGAATAGCTAAAGATAAATAATACCGAAGAAAAATGGTAAGTACACTCAAAAGAAGACGATACATGAACAGCAAGATACGGCCAATCCAACCAGAGCTTGCAGATCACCAAATAAGAGGAGCCAAGAGTGCTAATGCCGAAGGAAATGAGGTAGAGCAAAGTAGACAGAAGCAACCTAAGCATATCTTGCAAAGCAACCTAAGCATATCTTGAGATCGCGATGAGATCTTAGTGAATGAGGATAAAACCACCATCATATCTCGGGCAGTATTTACGGGTATCCATGCAACAAAGCTATAATGACCATTTTGAAGCCCCTCAGGTAAAAGAACACGAAAAATCCTGTATGCAGCATAGCACTAACTTTGGCGTATCACCTACCCTTTCATATCGTCTGCTACAACTGCCTTGGGACAAATGCCACCCGAAGGCATGAAGCTGCTCAGGGTCTTGAGTATCTTGTAGTTCTTTCTTGTCCTGACCTTCAACATGTCCAGAAAGCATACTACTGCACTGCAAGCTTGGCGACATGAATAATGCAGTAACTGCAAGGATTCCAGGCAAAGCTGATCCATACATTTTACAACCCATATTGCAAATTTTTGCAATAAACTGCCGGATAACACAAAGTCAATGTATTCATCAACATTCTCATTGTTTAAATGCAAAACAACAGTAAATGTGTCTTGCACAGGAAAAGACCGTCGGGTTGAAGCACAAGCCACACGCCACTCTGCTGATGATAGATAAAGCCGCGAAAGCTACCTATGCATGAGTGAGTAACTGCAAAGTTATGGGCATAGCATATAAAGTACGTAATGTAGCCTAATAAGTTTCTATCTATAACTATATATATATAACTATATAACTCTATAATAATAACTATATAACTATATAATAATAACTATATAACTATATAATTAATAATATTAATAATAACTCTATAATAATAACTATATAACTATATAATTAATACCTATATAACTCTAACGGGATGGCTATCACGACTAAAGGAAATGCTTGCTACAGTGAGAGCATTTTCTATAAAGCAATTGCACAAACGGTGGCCAATCACCTAGATGTCATGCACATCTCATTCATCTCTGATAGATAAAGCTGCAAAAGCTACAGACACCAGTCACGTGACACTATACAATGACTTCCTTACAAGCAAGCTAACTAAGAAAGGCACAACTACCAGTGCATTTCTCGGCAGTTCGGGATGCCAGCTGTTGTAACACCCTCTCCCCGAACTTCCGATATTCAACAAGGATATCACCATGAATCGACTCAAAAATCTGCTTAATGCTTCCAGCCCAAACGTCGGCCTTTCGGCATGTAGTACCCAATGGCAGCGTGGCAGTTTTGATGTGTAGTGCCCAACGGCTGCATGGCAGTTCAATAACCAAAGCAATGGAAATACGACTAACCCGACAGTTTGCTCATTAAGTGAAACTTAGTGAGAACTATGATACATTACAATATTTTACTTCCACGTGCCTTCACTTGCTAACGGTCGACTCTGAGCCACGCATGAGGTAACCCTTCAGCTGAGGGTGCCCATATTCGTTACCATGCTGTTGGCAAAACAGACAGCTACCGAAAATCTCTAGAGTGAGGCCCCATGACTGAATATGATAGGTAGATGTGCACTTTTGTGTCACAAACCCTAATAACAAAAGGAACCTTTATTTATCAGAAAAATCTCAGCTTAAGCATACTCTACTTTACTCACTTAAATTATTTTTCAACTTTCTAGCATTGGACTAGTTCTGAAAACATCACCACATGTATATGCAGTAATGTGTCAGTTGCAAGTAAAGGCGATTTAAAAAAAAATTAGCAAATAGCAATACTCCAAATTCCCAAGTCAAATTGCTTGAAATATGCTCCCAGGCAAATAAGCTTACACAGCGTCCAATCTAAGGGATCGCTTACCTGCACACAGTATAAATCGTTGTCAGCAGCAGACTGGTTCACAATCTTGGATGTGTCATTGTTGGCAGTCTTTTCAAGGGACTCTGGAATGGTAAATAAAGAACATGACATATATCAATACCACAACATGGACTCAGCAGCCATACATAGTGGCCACTCGGCGCTAGGCTCAAAGTAGGACGGATTTGAGCGAGTTCTCACACCTGTTCAGTCAGTATCCCTTACAAAAAACAGCTTTGGAAAATTAATCACAAACAACTACTGACACATTCACCTTAGAATAAGCAGGGTGAACAGTCTACGAACTACCCAAAAGAGCCATTAACGGTGCTTGCATTATTGGTCAACCTTAGAAGTAAATCCATGTGCCATTAAAAGCAGAAAGTGTCACATACGAGCAGGTTTGACTGCACCTCATGCTGATAATCAAAGTTTTCTATAAAGCCCATACAACAAGATTTAATTCTCTTAGGGCCAAAAACAAAATTGTATTCATTTACTTTTTACCTAATCATAGCAGGTTGAATATCACCAAGCATTAGCACACTAAGGGCAATTCACATCAATGGAGCAAATGCTGTGAGGAACGTTGGGCTTTAAGCTTCCTTTAAATTTCGTTAAATCAGGGGGCTGCAAGTTTCGAGTTTTGGGAGCATTAGAACCAAAGGCAAGGTTTCCACAGGGTTTGATGTTGGCTAAAGGCACAGCCAAAGACCCCCTTGCTCACACAATAATTAATCAATAACTAAGTCAGATGCCAAAACAAAGCAAACCAACTATCCTACGTAAGCAAGGAAAAACCCGTGAAAAATAAAGCTATTTTGCCCCCAAAAATATCATAAAAAGAACCAACACCAAGGAAACCTCGTTAAGTTGCTACAACGATATGAACTAGTGTGCAAAAATCCTACATATGGCCATGTTTTGGAAACTTGCAGATCCCGAATGTCTTCAAAATAGCTATTGATCACGATTCTGTTCGTATATGAACAAGAGCACTTTCATAACTTGCTCACATGTTTAGGGTCTTTATACATCTCAGATAAGGCATGGGATCTAAGAATTACAGAACTCGTGGTGCAACAAAATTAAGCAAAGCAGAAAAGGTCAACACTGCAAAAAAGATTGCTATTATGATCAAGAAAAAATATTGCTATTATGATCGAGAGCCACATAATTAGATTGTGAATGAGCATTAGTAGATAGTTTGATCACTGCCTTGATGCTCCGAGAAACGCACGCAGCTCACACACAGGCACGTCGAACACGACTCTCCCCATACAGCCATACTGCCATGGAAGAAATTGCTCAAGTCGCTCGGCTAACAAGCAGCTTCAAGAAAGAGCTAAACTCACGACCTAAGAGTTCAGATCTGAATTGAAAGATCTGAAGATCACGCATGCAAAGCAATGCGAGCAAAATATGAAATTCGCATGCCACACAATAGACGCGCGCGCATAGTCTCACGCTGTGCATACCAGATGAAACTGGGCTTGGCTTTACAAAAGCAGTGACAGCGGCTGAAAGGCATGAAGGTTTATTTCTTGCCGGCACTTGAAGGCGAGCGGCCAACTTCTTGGAAGGGTTGTGAGAGCTCCGAGACTGCATGGTCGATGCCAAGTCACTGGCCGATTGCTTAAAGCGACGCAGTTTCCTAGGCCCATTCATGAGGGATGCCGGATAGTTGATCGCCCGGCTATGCGGGTGAGAAGCACTGGGGGTGCTGCCCCCCTCGCTGCTCTTTCGATCATGGATCATATCACGGCCAGGGCACGAGCAGACTTTGACTTCGATGACTCGTCTACCGAGAACAGCGCCGTCACTACAGTGGTAACAAACGAGTCAACAAATCATGCACATTCTGATATATACTTTCGAAAAAACCTGAAATATGCACGATGTGAGGTCAAAGACGATGGTATTACAAATTACACAAAAGTGCTGTGAACATACTACACGTGTAGCCACAGGCTAAACTATTATACTTTCCAGCATAATACTTGGCTGATTTGTAAAAGTGGGTAAGCATGTAATACACCCATAATTCATGCAACTGCAAGGGGTCGGCAAAGGCAGGAAACTGTGGCCCGAAAAGACAACACACACTGCTGCATGTCCCCCCCACCAGATACACAGGCTGAAGATTTCTGTTTTATGAGATATCGGTCAGCACACTTAACACTTACTCGTGTATCTAGTAACACAGACAGAGAGTCAAGCTAACCGCTCCCACCGAGGCCGGCCATTCGAGCCCGGTAGTGGTTGAGGGCACTTGTGCTGCACGGCCTGGCTAGGTTTGCAAGAGTCTCTGCTGGGAGGCTTCGGCCGGTCGCCAGCCGTCTGTGCTTGCAGCTCTGTCCACACTTTCAGGCGCCCCTCATAATCTGCATTCCTTACTAAGTACGATTGCAGTAACTACGATTGCTCTTTCAATTGCAGTAACTACGACTCATTGGAAGTCCACTCGCCCTAGCTCAGAAGCTTTGCTCACAAGATCGGCAGCAGATAGCTTGGAGGGAATAAACAATGCCGACATCACTGACATAGAGAGGAGAGCAATATGTAGCAATACTCAAAGCTCGTGTGGCTCGGTTTGCTTAATATGACGAGGTGGAGCTGGAATGAATTTATGAGAACCTTCGCCGTTATGAATACATATTAAAGGTTAGCTGATACTATAGCCTTATTTATATAGGCGGCAGAAGAGCGTTGGTGGCTGTCACCCCATTTGCAGCATTCAATCAAGGATTGTCTGCTGCAGGACTCCAAACCGTGATTGAAGTCATGAAGATCGAGCATCAGATGAAACATCAAATCTCAAATGGCAGCCAATTTGTTCCATAACTAAATTAGCGTACATTTGGAAAGTACCTTGGAAAATTACTGGACCCTGCTATTTCATCGAGCTGCCATCAATGGCAACAAAGCAAAAGTGAATACAGAGACACACACGTACAGGTCACTGCGCCTTGGAGAAAGAGTTTCAAAGGAACAAATGTATCCATAGCGCTCTTCACAAATAACCAATGCAACTGGGACCTGACAAAATGCACGCACACAAAGCCAGCAAGCACTACTTATAGCTGCTTCTGCTAAAACAAACACAGGGCCTTTACTAGGCATGGAACCACGACGTGCATAGCGACAAAAAAAAACAGGTACAAACCAAAGGTCGTCCTGTCCTTACTTAGCACTGTCCGAGTGACAACGTCAATGCAGACCACTTAGAAATTACCTGCATAGCTGCCATTTATTTGTGTAACTCATAAGCAAAACGCCAACGTGAACGCGACTCACGGCACAAATAGGGGGTGGCTAGCTATGGACACGGAAATGTTTAGATGTATCACTAACCTGCTTTCTAGAGCAAAGATTATGCTAACCGTCCTCCGGTTTATGCTTCTGGTGCAGGTGCTGAGGCACTTGAACGAGTAGCCGTACCAAGCACTGCGGCGGCACGAGCCACCCGGGACGACACCGTCACCACTATCCTTTTCCCTCAAAATGTCGCTCTCAAACTGAAAGGGCACCACCGTGGTGTGCCGCCGACTAGCATCGCTGAAATAGGCGACAGCAGGGTGACTAGCCAACACAAAATGTCGGCGATTGTCCAGGTCGGCTACAACGGACAGGACGTCAAAACAGGCAAGAGACGAGTGGTAGCAAGCAGCTGCTCGTCTGAGCAGAGACACTGCTGCAGCATCTCCTGAATAAGGCACCGGCTTTGCGGCAGCACAGCTGCAAGGACATGCCGACTTCTCCACCTGCCCCATTTCGGCAGAGGGCTGCATTGCATTCGGCCTGAGAGGCGTCAGCTCTGTGGGGGGCAATGCAGATTGCTCACCATCATCGATGACGTGATTCGGACAGCGTTCCACGGGCACCTGCAGGTAATTGTTGAACACGGGCGTGGCTCTGATGAACAGCGGCTGGCTACCGAGTGCGCACAGGCGAGCCGCTGCTGTTGCAAGTGCATCGGGTGCACCTCCACCACAGGCAGTGAGTGTGAACGCCAGCTGACAGTGCTTGTGCAGTTGAACATATAAGCGATTCAGCTCTGGAGAGTACTGCAACACGAATATAAATCTCGACAGCCAGTTGCTGCCGATCTCTCATCAGAGAAACCGTGTCACCAATGCAGGAGCTACTACTTACACACCAACCGGTGCTCTTGGCCAGCTTAGGCTGCTTGCCGACCTCGATATTAAATCCATACTCGCCAGGAAATTCGACTCTACGGCGAGGCAGGCGCGACAAATTAGGTCAAGTTGCTGCGGCCACTGCCATCTCGCAGTGACGACGCTGCGACTAGCAAACACTGAGCGATCTGGCTTGCGGGACGTTCTCGTGCCACACACACAATGCTGCCGGTGATAAGCACAAGACAAAACACTCGCTTCATTACATTTAAGCAAGGAGCATGGACGGAGAAAGACTGTCGCATGTCAGACGAACCATGAGAATTCACGCTGATCAAAAGTTCTTCAAAAAAATTGAACACCGTGGTACCCAATGGCTTGCATTTAAAAAATATGCCTGCATATGCTGGTGCTGCAAATCGCTGGCTGGTGCCCTAAATCGTGGCAGCCAGTGCACGGCAGCGCTGGAGAGAAGTAGCAGATGGATGCACTGGTGCTCCAAGCGACAGTTGGAGGTTATGCAAATGTAGGAACCACCCATGATACACCGGGGTTAATGGCTCAACTTCTGCATACATACAAAAAAAAAAAGGAAATTTGAGGTCACCCATCTGCTGAATAGCGTTCAGAAACACTGGCACACGCATGCACACACACACACACACACACACACACACACACACATTCGCACACACACACACACACACACACACACACACACACACACACACACACACACACACACATTCGCACACACACACACACACACACACACACACACATTCGCAGACACACACACACACACACTCGCGGACATACTCGCAGATACACTCACAACTCACAGATACACACAAGCACACAAGCACACGCGTGTTTTCGAGCACACCTATCGAACACTTGCACATAAAACACCTACCAATGCACAGATGTACACACCTACACAGACAAATAAATGAGAGTTTGCACACGCCACAAACGAATGTATGAAGACACACAAGCACAGCATGTACACATAGCAAAGTATAGTTACGGAGAGTCCATGTTATTCATCCCTTGTGTGCTTATGCGTGCTGGCACTGTGCATGCTGTTACTGTCTATGCCGACCCTGTGCATGTCTTTGCCGCATATGTAAAGTGCCTAGAAAGAGACCTAAAGTTCCTTAAGGGAACTAAATGTATTATTACTATAACATGTAAAGATATATAATATATAATTCATTTGTTCAGCACCCCAAGAGAACTTAATCTCTATTCAGGCGGTTCACATATGCCTCGGGGCTCCAGTCCACGACCTCTGCCTTGGTCGGGACCAGACCTTGGACGGGGCGAGCACCTCAACCACTGTACCAATCCAGCTCGGCAGATGTAGATATTTATATAATATGCATGCGTGTGTGTGTGTGTGTGTGTGCGTGTGTGTGTGTGTGTGTGTGTGTGTGTGTGTGTGCGTGTGTGTGTGTGTGTGTGTGCGTGGTAAAACCGAATTTCGAGCATTACCAACCTATTCATATAGATCTCACAATCTCCACAAGGAAAGCACCACAAATGCATACCGAATGGGACTTGAAATAACAAAAAACTGCCTTATGGTCAGTATAGCTTTGTGGCAAAGTTTCCAGCTTGCAATTGTAAAGCTGCGAATCAATAATTACCATCTCTCAATAGTTTTACAAGCATATTCTCATGATAGGATGCCTATCCTGAACAGCACGGCTGCAGTGACCACTTTTCTAGCCCGTATGCATATTACTTCCTCGGCATTTACCTTAGTCAACTAGATGAGGCACATGCAATTTCTCGGGCCAAATATAGACATCATAAAGACAAGTGACTGCATCATTGGCATCGTAGCCGTCGAGCACGTTCCCTAGCAAGGGCATGTCTGGCACGATGACCTTTTCAACGCAGAGCAGCTCACACCAGACCGAGTGATCAAGACATGGCAGGCAGCACGGAGCTTGGATTTGGAGTGAGCAGGGGCAGTTCAGGAGTGGAGGGGTGGAGCAAGTGGCAGCACGAAAGGAGTGAATGCTGCTGCTGCCATGGCGCCAAGTCTAAATGTAGCTGATCGGCTACCTCTCCCCCTTTAATTAGCAACAGCTCTTTGCTGGGTGCAGTTGCTATAGAAGATTACTGCAATGAGTAAAATGCTAACCTGCCAGCATATTGCCACACAGTGCAGACTTCCCGTGGCCAAAGGATTCTACGACTCGATCGATGTTGGTCCTATCCCGGCTTCGAGCACTGCTATTACTGCCAGGAGAGGTCAAGCAAGCATCTAGCTGATACAGTCCCTGGAGAGACATAAAATCAACAAAGGAAGGATGCACATCGTTCGGCACAGCACATGAACTCGGGGATTGGGCAGCAACGGTATGCAATGCACTTTCCAATTCTGCCAGGACATATAAACTCGACAAAACGTCCGTAAAGTACCTGGAAAACATTTCAACAGCTGTCATCGCCACCGAGCAGATTGCTAAACAAGCAACACGTCATGTTCCCAACATCAAAGACGTGATAAAACACTCTAAAATTATCTCCATGTACACAAAGAATAATAATAATGAAGAATGGTATGAATCGACAGTGCACAGTTTCATGATTACTCATTCACTTACAGTGTTGGAAGTTGATCAACAGGCTGTAGCTGGTCAATGAGGTCCTGCAGAAAAAGATCACACTGATGTTAATGAGCTATAATAAACAGAACATCATACCAAGAATAAAATTTGAGCAAATAACGAGACAAAATAATAAAGCCAAACCAGGAAGTAGAGAGAGAACAGAGATAAGGACAAAAGAGAAAGCCATTCAACAAGCATAGTGTTTACAAACACGTGGACAGCTAGCTATGCATTAGCTGGGCTGCCCTTGCTTAAGCATAGGTCAACATAAAGTTTAAATCGGCAGGACAATCAGAGGGTGCTCTCACCCACCCAGCTGTAGCCTCTACCTATCGAGTCACTGCATCGCAATTTGTAGAAATATTCAAGTCCTAAGCCTAGAAGTCAATGCTTGTCAGCAGCAGATACTGCAGATACAAAACAATACAAATACATCAATCTCGTGCATGGCAATCACAGACAGTGCTGGAAAACGTGCATTACCCAAACATTGCCAGGAGTTTGTGCAATAAGGCACTTACAGTTGGTGCAAAACTCAGCACCTTTACTAATCTGTCGTAAAGGTAATTATTGTCATACTTGATCGAGTTTCACCATCCGAAACTGGCTCCCCGTCAAGCAGCGTATCGAATTCACAGTTGTATCACTTACTTTTAGGACCGTCCATTCTCTTGCTCTGGCCTAACTATCTAAAGTACTACCTGTCCAGGCTAGGCATCGACCCCCTTACTCTTCTTACTCAAGCCGCTTAGCTGTGACTCTAACCACCCTCAGATCCTTGAGAGACAGTGCATTTATTTCATTCTCCTAAAGTTTCGAACTCACTACCATATGACGTCATAGAATCCTCTGACCTGACATTTAAAAGAGGCTAAAAACCCCACAATTTCCTCACTGCATTTGACCCGACAATGTGAATTGTCATTTGTGCGCTTCAAGACACTGCATAATGGAGTAGGTCCATGGTATGATGTCCTCAAAAACGGTCAAAAGTGGTAAGTGTTCTTGCCCTTAATAAAGATAAACTAGATATAAATGCAAGCTCAAATTTTGGTGGTTGTCAGATGACTGGAACATGGTCAATACAATTATTATGTAAGACCTATAAATATACCTTAAACCGGAAATAGCACATCGAGATCAACAAAAGAATTTTCTTTGAAAAATAACTGTGCCGAAACTGCTGTTTTCTGGTGAACTCAGCGAATATTCAGCCCTAAACGGACCTTCGGAAAATAACTTTGGAAAATGAATAAAACGTACAACTTTCCTAGAAATGACATGCCCCTCGATATCACACGTCCGACTGGTAGTATAACAAGCTGATTAAAGAGTAAACCCCCTATCGGCTGGGGCCCAGTCCGGCCTCTGCTTCCCAGTCCCACCCATAGCAACCGGCTGCAAACGGCATTCCAAGACACACTCCTTATTTACTTGCCAAAAACATGTTTACATTGGTATGTTTACATATCGGATCACAAACCGGAAGTAACTTTTGTTAGGCCAGTAGACTAGCATGAAGGATAATGTATTGCGAATTTACTGCTGCCAGAGCCCCCCCAACCGTAACTAAGGAGACCATTACCACGGCACCTCATCAATCCTGGGACAGCTGATCCGGTTCCTGTAATAATAATAATAATAATAATAATAGTAATGCACTTGATAAAGCACCCTCAGAGAACTTAATCTCTTTCCAGGTGCTTTACATTTGCTGCAAAGGGAAATGCAATTGAATGGTGAGTAAAATCATGCTTGAAAAACAAACAAAATGAATAGTATGGTTAGGGGTGACATGCACAGGGTCAGCATGCAAACGTGGTTAGTGGCAGCATGCACAGTGTCAGCACCCATAAGCACATGAAGGACGAATCCACAGGGACCCACTAAATGCTGTCCTAAATAGGTGTGTTTTTAAGTTCCTTTTAAATGTGGTCAGGTCAGGGGATGTTCTGACGCAGGTCGGGAGGGAGCTCCAGGCTTTGGGAGCATACAAACTAAATGCACGGTCTCCAAAAGATTTGAGGTTTGTACGACGAATTTGTAGACTGTTAGATTCCGAAAAGTGGGTGGTACGCTGCTTGGCATGGTGGGGAAGTAGATCTAAGAGACATGGCTTGAGCTAAAGAATGAAGTGACCTAAAAGTGAGCGACAAAACCTTGAAGTCAATCCGTTGCTTGACTGGTAGCCAGTGCAGGTCGGCGAGAAGTGGAGTAATGTGGCAACTGCGACGCTCACGACACACATGCCTAGCTGCAGAGTTTTGCACCAGCTGCAATCGCCTGATCGCACATGCTGGTAGGCCAGTAAGCAGTGAGTTGCAGAAGTCGAGACGAGATGTCCCGAATGCATGGACCAACTTGGACGTGGTATCCTTATCTAAACAAGCCCGAATTTTAGCAATGTTATGAAGCTGAAAATAGGCAGATTCGGCTGCGGAGCTGATATGGTCGTCTAACGAGAGGTTGTGTCGCAGCCATAACACAGGAGGAGACGGTAGAGAGTGGTACTTGGTTCGGCGGCCGGTCACGTGGTGACTTGGATGGAGCACGTCGTTTACAGGAAGCCAGTCTGAAAGTGTTGATTTATTTCTATTCAAGGAAATTTAGGTGATTTCAAATTCTCATTTATGTCGTTAATAGTAGGATATTTGTATTGGCGAATGCCGGTGAGCCGCCCGGCTATAGCCTAGATATGTTCTGCTTAGGCTGTATAAGGGTCTTGTAAGGTTGACCTATTCTTAAGATCCATATTTATCTATTTATTGAATTGTTTGTGCGATGATAGCGTTTCCTAGTGCTGTCTCTCGGTTATAGCTTGGAGCTCTAAAGTTTACCTGCAAACGACAGTCCAATGCCTGCTGTCACTTATGTCATATCTCCTAAAATAGTGATCCGATCACCTTACAACTTTGGAATATATGATTGATTGTAGTTCCATATCATTCCAGCCTTCTCGCGTACATATCGGACCTCAGTAGATAGACTTATTTTGATCAAAACTAGCTGTATTTGTCATGCTAAGCCTTTGTCATCCTTTCACTCACATGTCGTAAAAATGTCACAGGTAGGCTAATAGTGACCCGATCAACGTGAAATTCGAAATACACGTGCTAAGTATTTGTTTCCAAGTTATATGGCGACAAACATAGTAACAAAATCTTCTTTTTCGTCACTGGCATGCTTTGGCAGCATAAGTTGGCTTCTCTGAGTGCTGTCTCAGCAGTAGTACTTGGTACCTCATCAATTCTACAGCTTCGTCAAAACTCGGCCGATTGGTGTGAAATTTGGAGTATAGGAGAAGCTCACATGTCTCCACGTTCTCCATGTGCATCTACGCACGATGGATATGTATGCATATGATGTGCCTGTCACAAAATGACCCTGGGCCGTGGTCGTGATGACAGTCAACAGTTAGAGATGTCGATTTTCTTTTACTTTTTTTGTGGTGGGGTTAGTGTGGAGTCGAGCGTCTTGCATCTTTTGAACGGCTTGCCATATTTCTACAATGACTGGTATTTAATCTGGGCGATTTGATGGTGAAGCCGTGTTTGGCTGATCTGCAGTGCTATACGTGACCTTGGACTTTTACAGGTCATCAGAAGGTCAGAACGGCAGCTTTATCACATCAAACGATAGCTTATGTTACCAGTGTTCTTTATGCCAATTTTCATGCCATTTATTTTATTGGTCTTTGTACAATATTAATAAATGTGCTTTGGGGGGACAACTCTTACTGGCACTATTACCGACCATTTGGGGGATAACTCCCACTACTGGCAGACCTACCCCTAATCTTCCAGCATAAGTGCCCGGACAGATTTAGTTTTCTAAGGGAGCAATACAAATCTCATCATCATCATTAGTATTATTAGAACAATTGTTATCTTAACAAACTGAACTGCTAGCCACAATATCCCAATTGCTTCTACGACATCAAAACATAGAACACGACTATCATCCCATACACCCATGTGACAAGAATAGCCCCTAGGACAACCACTACCTACAAATAATAAGGCTGTTTTCTCTGAAAGAGAGATTTATCAGAATTCATTAATTCGGGACCTGCAGCAATGCTAAGGATAATCGCAGCTTCAGCTTGCATAGGATAACTGCAGCACATTCGGTGGGGTGAGGCCAAAGATCATCAGGTAGGAGGGGTCATAGGCAGGAGATGGAAGAGAACACCTTGCACGATGAGGTCATTGGACAGCATGCATGCCTCACAGAGGCAAGGGAACAAGACGACAGGAACCAAGAAATGCAATATTGATCGGCCAACATATACATGCACATCACATTCAGCTGCCAGGACACTGTGCCACTCTGAAGCCGAACATGGCAGCTTTCCACCGGATATTCCTTTGTTATTTTGTATCCACCGGATATTCCTTTGTTTAGCCAGAGGAAGCCGGCACATCGAGTACTGGGTAGAGCTTTTCGAGAAGATAACACCGTATGCACACCGAAAGTGGCTTACACTTTGAAAGCGTTACATAAAACTCTCCAGCCTAACACCCATTACGTCCTTGCAGCTTTGTGGAGTCACAATATGCATAGTCACATCTGCCGTGAGGAGTGACACACACAGACGAACACAAGTTGCCAGGGACAAGTTAGCTCGGAGCTTGCCTAAGCCTGGCAAGCAAGCAAGCACGCAGTGCAGGGGACACTAGACTCTCTAGTCGTACGAGGACGCAGCAGGAATGCTGCCTGAATCTAGACACTTAATCCGCCATTACATGCCGAGGTGTTAAAACTGAGCACTAGCAGTGTGGTGCTGAGCACCCACCCTACCCTGTAAGTGAAGTTGCGAGTAGGGCCCTACTCCAGACGATGCTGTTTCTTTGGCACTCAGTCCGACAGCAGGTGGACGGTGTACGTTTTGAAATTTCCGTACATGTCTAGACCAAAAAACCAGACCCTCAAGTTAGAACTTTTGGCAAGACAAAATTTGCTAGTTGCTTCCATGGTTCAAGATAGTGCAAAGCCAGGTCAGACACACTTCTTCAGTTCTTGGAGAGCAGTGCTGGTTTGCTTCTCTCATAAGCTTTAGGCATTCCAGTTGCAGCTCACCCTGACTGGTGTTGCTCATGCACTTCATTGCGTGCATTGTTCTACATTTTATGCAGCAGCTCGAAATCAAGAAATCAAACCAATGCCAGCTCGCACATCAACTCGTGATACGCCCAATGAGTATAGATTAAAAGTAAATATCAATATGCACAGGGGCTCAGAGGTGGCACCTAGATAACGAAATTTTACAAAGTCTCATGTTGTGTTGAGTAAGAGCTGCACAGACTGCTTCAGCAAGCGCCTGCACTGAGCAGATTCAATCCTCAGCAGTGGAAGACTTCTCCACGATGAGAGGCAAATAATAGTGCAAACGACTAGTCATTTTGTTTGTTTATCAAGCATGACATTACTCACCATTAAATTGCATTTCCCTATGCAGCAAATGTGAATCGCCTAGAGAGAGAGAGAGAGAGAGAGAGAGAGAGAGAGAGAGAGAGAGAGAGAGAGAGAGAGAGAGAGAGAGAGAGAGAGATTGAGTTCTCTAAGGGAGCCTTATCAAGTGCATTATTATTATTATAGAATTCCTTGGCAATTCACTTCCATGGGGAACCAGCCACGACAACCCAGAGGTAAGGTGATCGCTCTTCACGACCGAGGTAGTGGGATCGAATCCTGCAGTGGGAGCGATCTTCTAAAGCCACCTGCAATCGGCGGTGACAGCTGTTGAGGCTCTTCTGCTACTATACAAATGAGGCAGTTGAATCAGCTAACATTTTTTAAATAGGCCCATGTCCAGACAATGCTGACTGGAGCAGCTACCAGGTGTATTGCTACTGCAGCGTGCTTGTCACCGGAAGATAAGAAAACAAACACAGAATTTTGGTTGAGGCCGACTGGAAAGCAATGACCATTGATTAGCAGCCACGGCGCCCAATTCGAGGGAAGCAACCTCCATCGAGCCCACCGAGGGACTGCCGATGGATGGAACAGCTGAGGATGCCCATGTTCATCGTAAAGCCGAACCGCAGGCAGGCAGCTTCAGCCTAATCGGCAGCAAAATCCTGCCCCGCAAGGTCGGGTGGTGCGAAGCCGGAAATGCTCGAGCCGGATCAGCTCACCTCTCTGCCTGGCAGCCGATCCAGTGGCTCCATAAAAACTGTAGGGTCGTCGATGACAGGCCTGCAATCCCTGCAAACGAAGAATGCCGAATACAGCTACACAGTTGCATACTGATTGCATCCAAAGCCGCTTGCAGCGATCACTTGAACCGCTCACCAAGTAGTCACGAAAGAGAGCAGGCGTTGGTGCAGCTCACAGGACAAGAAATTGGAGATGCCTTTCTACTTTACACTACCCTGGAATTCCCCTTGACCTCGTGAATGCTCTGCAGATCAGTATACATGCACGTGCATGGATGTGCCTGCATGAGTTTCTGTGTGAGCGCAAGCGTGTGCAAGCGCATGTATCGTGCATAGAGTTCTGGATATATTCGGTTGTGCTTATAAATACACACACCGTGTGCTCGCTCCCTCGTTGTCAGTACCCAAAAGAAACCATGGGAAACCCATAGCTTTTCATAGCATAGGCAGGCCTTTTATGTCCGCTGACTTGGCTGGTGAGCAAAACCGACTAAACTGACGGCTAGTCTTGGCGTTATTTCTTTTTGTTGCAAAACTCAATGGGGCAAAATCCTCAAGCTTCCAAAGCAAGATACTCCTTAGCTTTTACGCCGGTCTATTGAAGCTGTCGAGTTTGACAAAGATAGCGTTCGTCCTCAGAAGGCTGTGCTGCGATGAACGGCTCTTTCTACTGCATGTTATAGATAAGGTTACTTGCCACATACTTTGCCCATCGTTCTGAATGCGTTGCTATGCGTTGCTATATAACTTTTGTCCTTCGTATTCAACCAATTGATCTCTGCCTATCGAATCAGCGCCGAGTTCTGTTTACGGTAGGCATCTACATTTAAAATCGTCAAGCTCGATTTGCTGAAGGTCGTGAAAAACTATACACCCCAGAATCGGAACATTTGCTGCACAGCGGATCCAGCAAGTGAGTGCCAAGCAACAGAAAGTCTAACAGATTCTAATCTTCTCAAAAGAAACACGTTCCAAACCAACCCACGCCTCTAAGAGCACCACCAAGTATATACACAGAATCGACTGAATTAGCCCTAAAAACAATCATTATTTCTAAAGCTGTTGCATATTTTTCAGCACATTTTTCGGCTCGTTATGAAACACAAGCACGAACACGAATTTAATGCATAGGAAAGTGTCAGGTACTCCAACAACTAATAACTGGTCAATCTCAAATTCGGCTTTCCTCGGCACAGTGGCAACTAGAGTTACTGAGCACTGCCAAAGATGAGGACTCTGGGCTGGATAGATAAGCTGCCGCTGGCACTTCACAAACAAGGTCTTGCAGCCATCTTCACAGCCGCAGGGCCTTACACTGTTAAAATCTGCTTTCTACAATACGAACCCAAAGCGCTGGAAGTCACAACAAGGAGGAGGAGAGGGCAACGGAAAACGCTAAATTGCCGAATCGCTAAAGCAAGCATCTTTCGGAGCTGAGGAGGAAGGCCCATAGCTGAGTAGGCAGAATAAAGTGGACTGGCTGAAATAAAAGAAGCACCAAGCCCACCAGGGAAGGTTGAATACTACGCTCGGTATATTGGACTGAGCTGAACCAATTTCAGCTCTTTGGTTATAATAACCATTGCTTGGCAATTAAAAACATTTGCTATACCTCAGCCAAAGAAAGGCTAGGGTACTAGCAGCCACATCCTAATACAAATAGCGTATTTGCAAATGCCCAGCACAAATACAAAAAAACTACTGCATACGCTGTAGGCCTACGGCTATGCTGTACTTTGGATGCACACGAACAGCCCGACCCAGTAGAATCATGCTTGTGCCCTAACACAGCCTACACTTTTCTCACTGCAGCACAAGACTGAATGACCATGTTTAATCTACCAATTCATAGCACGTGAGTTCAACAAACCTTGCTATGAACTTTCTAAAATCCATGTGCACCTTATACATGGAAGGAATGCGTAAACTTCATGAGCGCAACACGGGTGCATGCCTGCAGAGGTCACACAGGCTGCTCTTTTTTAGCAAAGCCTTGCAGTACAGCAGCACACACCGGTTCAGTACAAACATGTGCCATTAGTAATCTCAGCAGGCACTTAAGCAAATATTATACAACAACCAACACGAGACAACGAACCGAGACTTGCACACGATGAATGCCATTAATGAATTAAGATGAATGCCATTGCTGAATTAAAAGCTTGAGCACAGTTTGTACTAACCAGAAATCTACCTTCACCACTTCATTCAAGCCAACAATATTAGGTACATGCAGTAACACAACTGATACATTAAGTAGACCATGAAGGTTCGGGTTAGTTGAGCTGTGTACAGGTCTGGGCACCAGCAGCCACAGCTAAGGTGAACTGGTTATCACTACGTTCTTGAACGAAAAAAGCTTACACAGAATTGTCTACAAAAGTAGTGCACAAGAAGAATTCTACAATCTCTCACCGAAAGAGACCAGCACGTGTGCATTATGGGGGTAGGACGAGTGAATGTGTGCTCTGCAGCAGCGGCAACGAAAACACTAGTACACCGTGTTTCTCGGAAAAAGCAAGCAGACTCTAAGGAGTAGTACGATCAGACTGCTAGCAAATTAGGAATGAAACCTATAGGAATATTAGGGCCTATAAAAGCAAGTTTTGCAAAGATCTATTCCAGCTATCATGCAGCGAATTTCTATTCCATATCACACAGCTGTAAACTATTCTGAATAAACCAGCATCGATAGAAAGCCTCCTAGACATGGGATTCTATTAGTACACATATGGGTGCAGGTTATTAAACCTCAGAAATCTGTCTCTTACCAAGTTTCTGCCGATCTGATGAAAATTCCGTCACATTCTGGATACTATCCGGAAGCTGCCGGATGAAGTATCAACCACTAGTCTGAAGGGTTTGACTGGAAAGGCTAGTAAGAAGCCAGTAGTTTGGAAATATCCAAACCATAAGGACCAAGCGAATCGTAAAAGCAACTCAAACCATAGCAATATCAGGCAAGTATTTAGTGGCTAATAGCGTACACCTTGTCAAAATAGTGAAACATCCCAATCAAGAAGAACAGCCGGCTTTCGGCTTAACAAGTTACATCCTTTCACTCTATAGTTAAAGCCAAGGTTAGTGTCATCCTCAACCTGGAAACCCTCAACCTCTAGATTCGTACGTTTAGCATCACTCTAGCAATGTCCGAAATTATCACTGGATGAGCACATTGCCTTCACAGCCATGTAGGCCTACTCGCAGCTGAGGAAGAACGCCGCCAAAATCAGGGCAGGCTTTTGCAAGATTACGACAGCCAGACTAGTTCAAGCGTTTGTGACATCGCATCTAGATTACTGCATTTTCCTTCATTCAGGACTCCTGGCCTATACCTTAATAATCTGCAACTAGTATACAACTCAGCAACTCGGCTGGTCTGTCGTCAATGACACCCAACGACTTCTGTCTGAGCTTCGATGGCTCCCAATCAAGCATCGAATCGACTTCAAAATCCTCAGGCTTAAATGCGATTTCACTCCATGTCATTAGCCTATCTATCAGACCTCATTCATCCAGTGTGCTCTTCAATCACCAGGTCTTTTGCTTTCGAGCATCTTCGCAATCAACTAAAATCTCAGTGATCGATAATAATAATAATAATAATACACTTGATAAAGCACCCTCAGAGAACTCTATCTTTTTCTAGGGGCTTTACATTTGCTTTAAAGGAAACACGATCGAATGGTGACTGGAATCAGGCTTGATAAACAACAATATCGTGCTTGATACGCAATATAAACATCATGGTTAGGGTTGACATGCAAATGGTCAGCATGCAAGAGTGGTTAGTGGCAGCCTGCAAGTGTCGGCATGCATAAGCACATAAAGGATGAATCACATGGACCCACAAAATGCTGTCATAAAAAGGCGTGTTCTTAATTTCTCTTTAAATGTGGTAAGTCAGGAGATGTCGTGATGTAAATCATGGAGTGAGTTCCAGGCTTTGGGAGCATACGAACTAAATGCATGGTCACTAAAGGGTTCGAGGTTTGTATGGGGTATAGGTAAACAGCTAGATTACGACAAGGTGGTATGATGCTTAGCCTGGTGGGGCAGTAGATCTGATAGGTAGGCTGGAGTCAAAGAATGAAGAGACCTAAAAGTGAAAGACAAAACCTTCAAGTCAATCCGTTGCTTGACTGGTAGCCAGTGCAGGTCGGCGACAAGTGGTGTGATATGGCAACTGTGAAGCGCACGACAGACAAGCCTAGCAGCTAGAGTTTTGTACCAGCTGTAAGCGCCTGATCACACATGCCGGTAGGCCAGCAAGCACCGAGTTACAGAAGTCAAGATGGGATGTCACAAATGCACGGACTAACTTAGATGTGGTATCCCTATCTAAACAAGCCTGATCTTTAGCAACGTTATGTAGATGAAAGTGGGCAGATTTGATTGTGGACCTAATGTGGTCGTCTAACGAAAGGTCACTTTGGAACATGACACCTAGATTTCGTGCAGATTCAACAGGAGATATGCTGGCAGAGCCGATTTTGAGCGATGAGTTCGGTTCGTATTCAAAAACTTGAAACATTGATCCGGCTTTATTCACTAGCTGCAGTGACTTCACATTATTGAGTTTTCAGATGCTAAAAATGCATCTGTTCAGCTCAGCTTTCTGCGTGACTTAATGAACTTGTTGTCTTCTTGTTCCGGAGTGATTTGCATGCTTACCAATGAATGAATCCGTGCATGCTACTGAGCCAGGGTGCTACTAACCAGTGGCTACTGAGTGTCTGCTTCAGCATGCTCATCCTGCAACACGAGTTGCACCGAGAATTTCCACTCTCTTAGGATGCTACACAAACGACTTATCTCTAATAATTAAAGGTAGAAAGTACATCACTTGGGGAGATGGCGCCCTCCCCCCAGCCCCCACCTTTGCTAGCAAATTAGTGTGCAGCAGCATTCCTGCTGCAAGGCAAGAGCCTGGGACGCTAGCCAATCAAAGCGCAGCGTTTAGTGTTCATAGAATCATGCAGGCCACGCCTACTGAATTGCTTTGAAAAGAATGGCTGGAGGTGTGACTTGACCAGTGTACCCATCGATGCCTTCCATGCTGGTCCCTGTTTTTAGGATACTCTGAGCTCGCTGTTTAAAAATCAGATTTTGGGTATGCAAGCAGTAATGGCTATAGTGGACAGATTTCATTCTACCGGTAATAGCGTTACATAAGCTTGTCCATGAACTGTAAGTGGGCAGAGCAAGTATGAACAAGACTTGAAGCAAGGCCTTACTTAACCTCTAACAAACCCGAAGACCTAAGTAAGACTCAAGTAGGTAGGAAGCAAGACTCGCCAACTAAACCAGGCTTAAGACACCCAATGCCGACGTAGCAGCCACTAGTTCCAGGACGTGTGAAGGGCAAGGCTGTACAATCTGCAAGGATCTGCAGCATCAATATTGCATTAATCATCAGTGAATAGGCTTCGACGTCAGCATGTAACTCTAATGACAGCATTCACAACTCCTTGCTACAACATGCATGGAGCTCGAGGATTGGGCACGACCATGTGAGTCGGTGCCAACAGAGCTAGCATCAGTCATATGGGCAAAAGCCATTATGTCAGAACTAGCAAAAGTGGCCAGCCCAGTGCCACAAAGATCAGGGGGGGCTACTAAAGCATGAAAATTTGAATGTACAGCAAATGCACATACAGCTCCTACAGCAAGAGGTTTGAAGAATGACACAGCAAACTTCCAACTACTACAACCATTTTACAAGGCAAGGGGGGTTTAATAAACATCCCTAACGCCAGGGGCTTGGCGCGGCCGGGGGAGGCTCTCGGTCCCCCCCCGGCACGTTTATGCATCTACACTTGATAAAGTACGCTCAAAGAACTCTTTTTCTAGGGGCTTTACATTTGCTGCAAGGAAACACGATCGAATGGTTAGTGGTAGTATGCTAATAAACAAGAATAACATGGTCAGGGGTTACATGCAAGTGTGGTTAGTGGCAGTATGCAGTTTCAGCATGCATAAGCATATACAGGTCGAATCCCAGGGATGCACTAAATGCTGTCATAAATAGGTGTGTTTTCAAGTTCCTTTTAAATGTGGTCAGGTCAGGGGATGTTCTGACGCAGGTCGGGAGGGAGTTCCAGGCTTTGGGAGCATACGAAGTAAATGCACGGTCTCCAAAGGATTTGAGGTTTGTACGAGGTATTTGTACACTGTTGGATTACGACAAGGTGGTATGCTGCTTAGCCTGGTGGAGTAGTATATCTGAGAGGTAGGCTGGAGCCAAAGAATGAAGGGACCTAAAAGTGAGTGACAAAACCTTAAAGTCGACCCTTTGCTTGACTAGTAGCCAGTGCAGGTCGGCAAGAAGTGATTTTATGTGGCAACTGTGAAGCTCACAATAGGCAAGCCTAGCAGCAGAGTTTTGCACCAGCTGGAAGGACCTGATTGCTCCGGCCGGTAGACCAGCAAGCAGTGAGCTACAGAAGTCCAGGCGGGATGTCACAAATGCAGGGACCAACTTAGATGTGGTATCCCTAGAAAGAGATTTAGTCTCTTGAGAGCGCTTTATCAAGTGTGTTATAATTATTATCATTATTATTATTATGCGTAAACGAAGCAGCATTAGCTTCGGTTCAGAGGCTGTCCAAACACTATCGAACTGAAAATTACTTGTGCTTCTTTTATAGTGGTAAACAGATTCAATAACATTTTTAATAGTGATCCATCAAACTACTATACCTTGTCTTAAGGAAGGCGAATCATGGAAATGAAGAATTCTCTACAAATTTGGCCTTTCTCTTACCTTGCCACAAGTTGGTATTATTTCTAACTTCGGTTATCGCGTTATGAAAAGGTTTCCCCTGCTGCTACCAGAGCTCTGGTGGTCCAGGTCAGAAGGCAAGATGTTACACATTGCCGGAGTCCTAGCTAGGCCCAAGGATTAGGGGCTTGCCTTTAATGAGCTAGCATGGATGCTATAGTTCCACTCATTTTGCCTTGCTTTTGGTGCATTACCTGTTAAGGCTCTAATGACGTCCGATGGCATTGACTGCACAAAAAATGACATTGCGTAAAAAATTTGATCTCGGTTGCATTGACTAGGAAAACCAGAAACAAAAGCCTCTTAGAGAGTTCCTATAAAGCCACCGCAACATTGCCATGTCCAAAACCGTACAACAGTGAAATTTGGGGTACTGCTTCAGGTTACCATCTCAAAGTCATGCACAACAGAAAATGGTGCTCCCCCTTACTAACACACTGGTGCCCATCGACTTGTCACCCACTGATCTATTAGCATCGGAGTTCCTCGATGGTGACTATGGAAGTCCTTAAGGAATGTGCATTTATAGTGTGTGTGTGTGTGTGCACAAATGTGTTTAAAAATGTAGAACTAGCTATCATTTGCAGCCTAATTTAATGACTTCTGATGGGTGATATACATCAGCATAGTAAGGAAGTTGCCCAGGTGCAGCAAAATCATGTCTTCTTGCCGACCTGCACTGGCTACCAGTCAAGCAATGGATTGACTTCAAGGTTTTGTCGCCCACTTTTAGGTCACTTCATTCTTTGGCTCTAGCCTATCTCTCAGATCTACTCCCCCACCAGGCCAAGTATCGTACCATCCGCTTTTCGGAATCCAACAGTCTACCAACCCCTCGTACAAACCTAAAATCCTTTGGAGACCATGCATTTAGTTCGTGTGCTCCCAAAGCATGGAACTCCCTCCCAACTTGCATCAGAACATCCTCTGGCTTGACGACATTTAAAAAGAACTTGAAAACACCTTTTTAGGACAGCATTTAGTGGGTCCCGTGATTCGTCCTTCATTTGCTTATGCATGCTGACACTGCATGCTGCCACTAACCACATTTGCATGCTGACCCTGTGCATGTCACCGCTAACCATATTATTCATTGTTTGTTTTTCAAGCATGATTTTACTTACCATTAAATTGCATTTCCCTTTGCAGCAAATGTAAAGCGCCTTGAAAGAGATTGAGTTCTCTGAGGGAGCTTTATCAAGTACATTATTATTATTATTATGTCACTCGAGAGGTGGGAGGAAGGCAGTGAAAAAGCTTAGGGATCAGCAGCTACAGCAGCTGACAATGATGTGGCTACAAGTTGTGCAGCTACAACACAGGAGCATGACACTACTGCATTGGCATGGTAACCATAGGCAGCTGCAGCAACGAGATGCAACTGTCGAATCTGGCTGCTTCATGTCTAAGAGCTAATGCAGAAATTACACAGTACACAATGTGAAGCCATTATGCATAAGAAGTTGCATGCATTGTTGCCAACAGTTCTAAGTTCTCGACCACAATCATTTGGAAAGGAGCTTTGTAACAAAAATAAAACGAAAGCACTTCACGAGTGGGTCATGGTTTCGAGTCTTGCAGCTGGCAATCCAGCATTAACCACTGCTTGGAGGTATGATAAGGCTCTTCAGCTACTTCATAAATTAGGCTAATGTACCAGCCAACATTTGTTTTTAAAAATACGACATGCTGAAGATGCATGCTGATTGCTTCGAAGGCTGCGTCGAGCTAATATACATGCTCTCGTCGGAACTTGGAGGTGTTCCAACAGATGCAGCAAGACAACAGAGACAACATAAAGAATGCATGTCACAGCTGAGCAGGCTACCAGTTAGCCTGCTTGTGACACGACAAGGCAGCAAACAGGTGCTCTGAGCCACGTTTGACAAGCGAGCTGGCTAAATGGCCCTAACCCTATAAGACGCATACAACAGAGACCGAGCTAGCTCAGGCATAGACAATTCGCAGGTCAGAAGCATCACATCACTTAGTGATCATGCAGACACACATGCAGCAATAATAACTATTAGCAGGCATGATTGTCACTAGAGCTAAGACAGTACAACTGAGAGAGCTCGACAGCTCACCTGGTCTGTCATCAATGTCACAGAAGCCACATCACATCCCTACTGTCTCTGCTTCATTGGCTCCCTGAAGTAAAGATCAGCTGATTAAACAGCCCCTTATTCATAGCAGAAGATCTATCGCTGCTATCCTTCCTGCTTGCAGTAAGCAATAAACGAGACCCTGCTGCAGGACTTCAACCCATGAAGTGCAAGTACCTTAACTCTTAGGCTTAAGCATAGAACTGATTTCTTTAAGAGCTTCTGTCAGGCAGTTGTACCACCCTACCTATCCGACCTCCTCACTCCTCCAGTGTGCCCTCGCATTACCTACTCACCGGCATCTCTAGCCATTTACTCAAACTAATTTGACATCTTTTGGTGATCAGGCATTCTATTCAAGTGTACCAAAAGTCTGGATATTGCTTCCGGCCTTTGTACCTGCCTGCACCGACTTTGCCATATGTTACTTGGCTAAAGGCACGTCTGTTCCGATCAACTTTACCTGCAACGCTAGCATCTTCTTATGTGCGTTTGCATGTTGCCATAAAAACTATTATTATCATATTTATAACACTAGTTCTTGAACCACTGCTACTTACTCTGCTCCGAGTTGGGCACATAGCTGCTGGTAGGTCTCTTGGGAAAGCAGCTTCAAACTCTCATTATCTGACGAATCCTGCGACAGCATGGGTGCACCAGGCCTCCCTGAAAAGAAAAATGTTATGCATTCAGCAAACCCGCTGTAGTGTCCGTGAAATGACATCGTGTTGTTATCACTGAATGGGCTGATACGCTCGACTACTTGCAACTATGTCGAACACGACGTGAAAACCCCACGAGAGGTACAGCAGGATGGCGTTTAGCAACATTTTACCACTCAAGACGACTAATTGGCCCTAGCTCTGAAGACAACAGAGGTTAATAATAATAATAATAATAATGCACTTGATAAAGCGACCTCAGAGAACTCAATCTCTTTCAAGGCGCTTTACATTTGCTGCAGAGGGAAACGCAATTGAATGGTGAGTAATATCATGCTTGATAAACAACGTGAATAACATGGTAAGGGATGTCATGCACAGGGTCATCATGCAAGTGTGGTTAGTGGCAGCATGCACAGTGTCAGCACCCATAAGCACAACGTTATTTTCATATCATGCCCTAACAATCTATCTGAAGAATATAGTGAATGATTCATAGTATCTCGTCTCTTTGCACCCTTTCCTGATCGGTCGGCGATTGCAACGTCGAAAACACGGCTACAAGTACGACCGAGGCTAGGCCAAGCGATGTCACTAACGACCATCCGCTCATAACTCGCTCCCTTCCGTAAGCCATCTAAGAGACAAAAATGACAAGCAGCTACTGGGAGATCAATTCTCGGGGGAAAAAAGAATATCAGCATCTATCTACACGTAAGATATATCTAAACCGGAATCCCGTGGTGGTCGGGGAATAGCAGACGCATGACTACTAAGCGACTAACACGCATAACTAACATAACATAACTAATACACATAACTACTAAGCGACATACATGTCTAGACAACGAAATGCTAAAAGCATCGGCAATGTGTGCATGCCAATCAACCGTTAAAACAGATCAATATAAATGCACGGAAGATATGTTCACGCGGATACCCGCGAGGAATGAGTGGTGGCCATTAGTGTCCCGCAAAAAAAGAGGCTCAAGGGGGTAATGAAGCTCCCAAGTGGAAGACCTTGCCTCAGATAGATATTCACAGCACAAGAACACTATGATGAAATCGGTAGGTCCACACGCACGAAGCATAAGCGGTCCGCTAAGCTGCGGCCAGCCCGCACGTGTGGTGCCGGCTATTATCTGTTGGTAAATGATGGCCGGACCTAGCACGTGCTCTTCGCGGCTGAAGTAAGGATGGTCAGCAATATTTATAACTGCTTTATAGTGTTTTAAATTATTATTATATAAAAATTCATATAAACAGTTTCATGGCATATCTAAGAAGGCATGTATCCTTAAACCCACTGTCGCATGGATATCTATGGATACAAGCATCTGGCCAGCAGCCAACTTACATTTGGGTGCTTACTTGTATGAATAAAATCGTATCTAGGTATGGCTACAACACTACTACAGACGATAGTAAAATACTACAAACACACTTTACGGCTATGGAACTGAAATGCCACCACAAACACAGCGTCTGTATTACTTGCTTTATCAAGCTACGAATTACTAAAGGGTATTAGAAGCACAACTTCAAGCAAATACAGCTAACAAGTCAAAGCAGCGGTACCAAAACACGCAAATATTCCGAAATAATCAACACTCATTAGCAGTCAAGAATGCCTTCAACTTGGGAACAAGATCATGCGCCTAACGTCTGTTTTCATATTCGAAACCGTGAGTGGGCAAAACCTTGAAAGTGAGGCAGCTCCAAGACGGTAGCTCTCAACCTTCCTAATGCCGCGAGCAGTGAATACAGTTCCTCATGTTGTGGAAATCTCCAACCATAAAATTATTGTGTGCAAAATTTGCAAAACTTTACTTATGAACTGACCAAGGTGTGGCTGAGGTCGTGGGCTCGTCCCCCGAGGCATATGTGAAGCGCCCGAATAGAGATTAAGTTCTCTTGGGGCGCTATACAAATGAATTATATTTTGTATGGCATTTTCAAACGGCGATGAATGGCTTAGAGAAAAAACAATGCTCTCATCAAACTAATCAAACCAAACTAAGTCTATCTAATAAAGTCAACTATAAGCGAGAGATGGCTGGAATACCGTGGACGCGAAAAATGAAAACATATGCCAAATGTCAAGTTTATTGGATCCCTATTCTTGGAAATGCAACATTAGCATGATATAAGGGTCATCTTCCCAAAGCCGAGCTAGTCCGTGAGTTGAGGCTATGGGGGAGCTAGACCCCAAACAAGTAAGCGAGCGCTACGTATCGTTAACAAAATCCTCTTTACTGCAGCCGAGGCTTCCTGCTTGGCAGTGGCAGCCATCATTGCAGCAGGGCCAGGCGAGCGAGCGAGCGCAGTGCACCGCCGGGTCCGGCGTCAGCATCCCCTGACCTGCCATTAATAATAATAATAATAATAATAATAATTCACTTGATAAAGCACCCTCAGAGAACTTAATCTCTCTCTAGGCGCTTTACATTTGCTGTAAAGTGAAATGCAATTGAATGGTAAGTAAAATCATGCTTGAAAAACAAACGAAATGAATAATATGGTTAGGGGTGACATGCACAGGGTCAGCATGCAAATATTTGTCATCGAGCGAGTAGAAAAATAATAATAATAATAATGCACTTGATAAAGCGCCCTAAGAGAACTCAGTCTCTTTCTAGGTGCTTTACATTTGCTGCGAAGGAAAGGACGGCGAGGCTGAGCCCGATGGCAAAATCCCCGCCTCCACCGATGGAGATGACAGTCGGGTAGCAGTGGGGGCGGGGCTCCTTCTTCTGACGGGGGCGGGTCCGTGGGAGTAACCAAGTGGCAGACGCACACTGTGGACGGCCAGCTTCAGCATCGCGTTGTCGAGCTCCCCCCCCCCCCCTACGACTCTGGCGACGGTCCCTCGTCTCTAGGAAAGCCTCCTCGAATGACTCAATGCAGCTCAGCCCGAAAAAGAAGCCACGGGTCAACAGGACAGGAAGGGCTCGCAGATTGGCTTGCAGCGCCGAGCCGTAGGCCGAGGGGCTGGACTGGTAACCTGAATCCGACGCGGGCGAGCTTAGCCTTTTCGTCGCAAGATGGAGGCGTAAATTGGCTATCCGCGCTGGGGATAGCGACTGCTCCAGCTTCTGCTGTGACATGCCCACCTCGTAGTCCAAATGGCTTGTCCTCGCCCACCGACTTGTTCACGACAGGTCGGCCTAAGGCAAGATCAGCGCTCAGAGGTCTGCCGACCCTCCCACCACCGCCGAGACGTCGCGCCGAGAAGGTTGAGATCTGCAGCAGGATTCTGTGGTCCAAAAGCTGTATAGAACCGACCGGGGTACGGCAATGCACAGCGTGTTCCAGCCGAGCCTCGCCGCACACTCAGGGGACCGGACTGCCTACCGGCTATTCCGGTCTAAGGTAGCAAAGGTTCGCACTATTAATGTGTCGTAGCTTCGCCGCATCATGGCCAACATCATGCCGGCCAGGGCTCAACATGCGGTCGATGTCATCACTGCTCCCCTCCGGACAGATGAAGCTGCCTTGAGGCTCCGACGAGCGACGGCACGGACCTTGGTGCAGACAGGCTGGAGTACCAGCATCTGGAAGCAGTCGAACCGTGCTGCTGCCTTATCGCCGAGGTGCTAAATGCTTGCCTTCTGTTCAAAGACGTTACCCCTACTGGAAGATGAATCGCACGGTCGTGATCCACAATGGGGAAGGTCCGGCTTTCCCGGAAATTTCATGTCGATAGCCCTGCAGCCGACGTTGTACAAGCTGCTTTGGCTGCGTGGCCTGCACGCTTGACGCTCTTCCTTCAGGAGAACTGGCTTCTGTCACCGCAACAGCAAGGCTTCCAGCCCGGCTACGAGGGCTGTCTCGAACAGCCCTTCCTAGTAGAGTCAGCTCTTATCGATGCGATACGATGTGATGGTTCGCAAGCACCTTCTGTTGGGGGCTTTCTAGATCGTCAGAATGTCTTTTTTTTTAGCGTGCAGCATGTGGTGCTCTTTAAGGCTTTTCGGTAACTTGGAGTGGAGCAGTTTGTGATCGACATCGTAATAAACACCTACGAGCGACCGACCTGACCATCTCGCTGCGGCTCGGCGATGTAACTCTCGATTCTTTTCCGGCCGCAGCTGGTTGCGTCAGGGGAACCTCTACCGTCCATCCTCTTCGATGTATGTGTGGAATCCCTGTCTCGTCAGCTGGCGGCGAAAGCCACCATGCATGGCTTTCGGCTCAGTGTAGTGAAGATTTTGGTGAGCGCTCTAGCCGACGACCTCGCCAACTTTGTAAAATATCCGAGGGGTCTGCAGTGATATATATATATATATATATATCATTCATTTCTCTAGCGCCCCAAGAGAACTTAATCTCTATTCAGGCGCATCACATATGCCTCGGGGCTCGAGCCCACGACCTTGGTCGGGGCGAGCACCTTAACCGCTAGACCAAACCAGCTGTTTCGCTAAGCATCGGCCGTCGCCTCGTCCGTCGGCCTGGACTTTCGCCCAGAGCAGTGTAGAATCACGCTAAGGAACGTAGGTGAGGCTTTTCGCGTCCCCTCAAAAATTGAAGGGATCACTGCCCCCCTTGTGTAGCAAAGTAAGTCTAGCAAATGTAAAGCGCCTAGACAGATGTCTAGTTCTCCGAGGGTGCTTGAGCAATTGCATCATTATTACTATTATCATTAACATGCATTTGAGCCCCCCCAAAGGGCTTTACCTACCTTAGGGCCGAGATCGAGGCTGCAAACAATTTCCTGCGTGACGTTCGTGCTTTCACGGCTTGAAAATCTTGGCCATGCAAAGTGGCTCTAGAAGAAGCTCTTGAAGCTGGTCGACAACGCAGTGCTGGCGCCCTGTCGCTCGGCCTACTGCTCGCCTGCTGCGGGCGACGGCGAGTTTCCTCCACGCTCCTCTGCAGTGCAGTGTGCGCTGGCATCAGCCTCGTTCCACTGCCGAAAGAAGGAGACATTCTTCGGGCGACCCAGGCCGTACGTATGCTCTGCTCGATGGACCTCGTTGGGGGAAAATGTGGCCAGACAAGGCCTTGACGACTCGATAAAGACGTTGCTTTAAGTGCCGTCTGACTACGGCCGAACGCTCTACCTATCGGGCGGCTCCTTCAAGGATGGTCTCTGGAATGGTTCTATGACCCCTGCGATCACAGGCTCGGCAGGACCTGGTGTGCTTCGACGTCGCCGTGTGCTACGACAAGGATGAGCTCAGCCTATGCTGGCGCCAGAGCGAGCACGCCACTTCCAGCTTCAACCCAAAGTCGATGGTCGGAGCGATTCGCCACTACGCTAGGGCGGCAGCTGAGTGGACCAACAGACTGGACCAGGTGAAGGCGGTGTGCTGCCTGGGAACGGAAGCGAACGCCAATCGCCCATGCTCCCTCTCCTCTGGCTTCGGCTTCGGCTTCATCTCGTTCGCGTCTCGGCGTTTCATATGTAAAGTCCGCCTTGACCTTCTGCAGTTTGCCGCCGTCCGCTGGAAGTGCCATCGGTCGCATCCGCCTGCTGGCAGGAAAGGATGGTGAGACACTGCCACTCGCCCGTAACTGCTGGAAACCAACGATGCCATTATGCCATTCAACCAGTAGCGCCGCGACGCCATACTTGAGCGACTGGTGGCCGCCCTGCCATTGTCTCTCCGTAGGCGCTCGAAGGTCGACCGCTTCGCAAGCTTGACTTTATTACAGAATTTTTGTGGATCTTTTTGATTCGTCTTTCCGCATCGATAGTCACTTACTGTTGGATCGGCTAGAAACGGGCGTATCACGACCAATCTAGACACAGGTATGGCAAGAACAGTTGCACCCTCGTTTAGCCGTTTGCCGAAGGAGCACTATTACTCATGGGGCGGGACTTTGCTTTGCGGGTTTGGGTTTATGCTTTTTATTGTTATTTCAACCGTTTGGAGATTTTACCCCGAGGGGGCATGCCCTTATTTTCGACCTTGGACCTTTTAACTGTTTCAAGTTATGGTCTGGAGTTCACTTAGAGCCGAGTAAACTAGCCGAGAATTACAATTTCAGAGTAACTCATTTTATTGAGCTCGATAGGTTATTGCTGGTGAAAACACGTCCTACCAAATTATTTTGTTTACCACTTTGGGTCATTTGTCAATCGCCAAAACTAGGATGGCATTTCTAACTTGTCTGTCTTTCAAAAGGCGAATTTCCAAAACTTCAAAAAATACGTAGTCAATTTATTGGACATTTCTCCGTTCAGCGCCATCCCCTAAGGAATCTGAGACGATTTCAAACTAGAACTGACCAACTTTCTTTCTTCACACAGCACGGGTAGGAGAACATGTTCACCAATCAAGCTAAACTGTTGGTATTATAACTAGAAACGTGTACACTTCACGTAAATGTAAACATATGCTGCCTGCCATGTTGAACAGCATGCTGTGAGTACCGTGCCATTGGTGGTGATAGCCGTCAAGGCTTTTCTGTCGCTATACAAAAAGAGGCTGTTAAATCAGCTAGTATTTATTTATTTTAATTTATTTAGATCTGACGCTGGGGTACGAGCAAACGACGCCGTGTTAGCTGGCTTGGCTAAGCCCCACACCTCAGTCGCGCTATAGCTATGGTAAAGTAGACATCTGGGGCCTGCGTGAACCTCCGGAAATGCTTTCTCGCTCGTCTTCGGTCGTATCTTGATTGCTTACGACCGCTAACTTGGAGCTAAAATGGCGGCGCCAGCTAATCCAGCCGGACTATGGAGCTTAATCATTATTCAAGATTACGAAGTAGTTTATGGCCGCGGCCTTATAAAAAGCCGGCGACCTGAGATAAGCAGGCAGTTGCATTCGGCATTTGCATTGGAGCTCATTTGAGGTCTAGGCCACGGAGCGGTTGGTGTATGCCATGACCGCTGTTAAATGCCTGCAGCAGTGCGTTGCGGTCAAATAGACTTGTCTTCGCTATAAATATGGACTTGGTGATTTTCCACGGATTTCGCTATCGGCCCCTGCCATTGCTGTTGATTGCCGTGCATTGCTGACAGTTACCAAGCAAAGCATCTTGAAAGTCCCACGGTTCTACTTTGGATGCAGCGGAATGTTATATGTAATGACAATTAAGGCTTCCGCGCTGCCAATTTATCTTCGATTCTCCGAGAATTGGGTTACTGGCCGAGGAGATTTCTGTCGATTACCGTTCATTGCTCGCAATTGTAAGTGCGAGATCGTTTGAAAGGATTTGATTGCACTTTCAACACAGTGGGCTGTGACAGGTAAGATATATTTGATCTGAGCCCAGTCACTTTCCAGTGATTTGCGATGGACCACTGAGCAGAGCGTTACGCCGCTCAGTAAGCGGCAGGTTACGCCCACTCTGCTGAGCCTTCGGCTTTACGCGGCGGCGGCTTCTCTTCTCTTCTGACCGGCCTTCACTTCCAGCTACTTCCGCTGCGGCGTTGCGTTCGCGGAAGTGAGCCGCCAGCCCTGCGAGGCTCTGCTCTCGCAGGGAAACCTCTCCCTGCCCAGAGCTGATCGTGGTATGTCTCACCCTGTGCAGTCACGGTTCAGTGGGCGTACATTTAGTCAGTTAGCGGGAGAAGCGCCAGCCTGATTGGCCGCAAGTCTACGACGGTTTGGGCAACTTCGGGCAGCTAACGGAATTCGTGAGCTGCGACGCGTAGCAGCCGTTATGGACGGCAAAAGCCTACGCGCAGCTCGTCTGCGACGGACGCGCCGCGAACCTTTCGGTTTGGATAATTGCCACTGAAAAATCAGCAATAATTAAAAGAGCTATAGTTAAAAGATTTGTGGCTCTGGGTCATCTTTCAGACGGGGTATATTCTGGCCTGGCCTATTTTACAACCCGGGTATAAAGTGGCCCAGGTCGTTTTCACCCTGGATTACAAAGCGGATTAGGCCGCTTTAAATCCGGGCATACTATGTAACCGCGCAGAAGCTCGTCCCCCGGTTCTCTGCCGGTGGACTGTGTGATGCAGTGCTGCGATGCGGTTAAAACACAGGCGGCCACAAATGGGTGCCGAAAGCAATAGTTTATTGTGGGCCTTTTAGTATTGGTTACGCGCCGGCGCAAGCGCTTTACGCGGCTCGCACCGGACCGACGGAGTTAACTGCGAGAACTCCCGAAGTCCGAGTATAACCAACTACACTGTGCGTTTACGCGGCGCATATCGGTCCGACGGAGTTAACTTCGCGAACTCGCGAAGCCCGACTATAATAACTACCCTACGCGTTTACGCGGCGTGTACCGGACCGACGGAGTTGCAACGGAGCAGCTCTCAGGCTAGCCGCGATATTAGCCCATGATGATAGGAATTTTCCCTTTTACGACATCGTCAAATTTTTCTCCAACCTCGGTTCCACCATCAAAACTTGTTTTATTTTATATAGAAATGCCAGATTTGAGAAAAGATTTCGCTGTTAAAAAATATGAGGAGACTGTTCAGTTTAATAACAAAATTAGGGGATGTCTAATAAAATTAACCAGAGCTAGATATGTAATTAAATTTATAAATATAGTAATAGCATTAAGAGTAACTGTTTCAAGTACTTATATTCAAGTAATACCATCTATTAGCCATGCTGTAACTTTCTTTTCAGCTCTATCTATAATGTTTGTGTCAGTTGATGGTGTGCTTACAGAAATAGACAAACGTAATAGGAATGCTTTAAGTTCTAATTATCAAATTATCTCAAAGATTACTAACGCTTTATCTGATGATGAGATTACAAAAGAAGAGTTTGAAGGACTTGTACTAGGAAACTCACAAACTGAAATTAATGTTGGCTAGCAGCTTGTAACTCCTCTCTAACAAAACTTCTCTTAATATCATTTACGAAATATCTAGTCGGTTGTTCCCTTAATACTATTATTCTAACAATATTATGTTTAGTTAAACTCCATATCGCATCTGTAGCTCTTCTTCTTTTCTCATCTTCTCCCTCACCCGGTTCTAACAAATACCTAACAGTCGTCCCAAGTTCTAATAGCTTTTCCCCATGATATTTTGGTTTCTTTAGTTTTACCTTTTATTTTTTTATCGCCTTTGCTGGTTCTTCACCAATCACTCTTGCAACACTATTATTTAGATATTCAATAATCTTTGGTAAATTATCAATCCACTCTTTATTTCTAGAATAATCTCCTTTGTTAATACTTTCTGATTCTTTTTCATACTGAGCAATAAATGCTCTCTCAGCAACTGTTCTATTCTTTCTTTCAACTAATGCAACACTCTTTTTAGTAGTACCTTCAATAATTTGTGTTTCATGTTTTTTCATTTCTTTAGCAAACTCACCTTTAAACTCTGACCCAGGATCAACCGTCATTTTCTTTGGCCACTTCAAAGGACCTTTTCTGTAGATAGCTATTATTGCTTTTGTTACTTCTTTAGAAGACTTTGTTTTAAGAGGTCTTGATTCATTATATCTACTAGCAACATCAATAACACTCAAAGCATATTTATATCCAGAATCATTAGGCATATACAAAATGTCTGCTTGGTGATTTTCATTAGGCTCAACAATATTAAAGAAACACTGTGGAATTTTCTCAGGTCTTGGTTTGAATACTTGACTAATATCTGAGTCAGGATTGAATTTACATTCTTTTTTTCTTTCATTTAGAGTTAAGAATGACATTCTATAGAGAATGGAAATATTTTGTGATACATGCTTAAGCACGTTTAGTGAAGTTGAATACCTTGAAACAGGTCATCCATATTGTAAACCAAAAATAAAAAGGCCAAAGCAGGAATATGAAATACGATGTTGTATCTGTGATAAAGATATGAAAGAAACTGAATTTGATTCTAGTCTTTTTCGTAAAAACCATTGTATAATCTGTTCCTACTGCAACATAAATTCTAATTATTATAAAAAAGAAAAACCAACTCAAACTCTATTTACTGGTTAAGAAACACTTAAAAAAAACAATGTTGTTCTACTTTTTTACATCATTGTTTAGATCATGAAGCCATCTGTTACATTTCTAAATTATTTCCAGTGGTTAAAGGTAAACATAAAGCAACAAAGTTAAAAGAGGTAATAGTTTTAACAGTTCATTTATACTTTTTAGGTGGGTACATAACTAACTAAGAGGCTTACTTTTAGTTTTCCAGTACTATCAACGAAGTAATACTCTGTCGGTAACCTAAAAAAATATACATAGTACTTTAAGTTAACACCAGTTGTTGAAGTATTTATAGCTCTTACGTCACCTGATGCAATACTAGTATCCGAACTAGGTCTAAGGAACACACAATTAGAAGATCCTACAATCATAACGTTAAGGATCATTATAGGTGGAGACATTTTATTTGTCCATGAATATTGTGTTGATAGATTTAAAATTGAATTTAATGCTTTAGGGTCCATTGAGATTGAGATTACTTCTGTTATTTTTTTAAGTGTTTTATCTACATAATTCTTTGTTGCAACATCCAAAGGGTTGACAGGCTCTGCAACATTAGTAATCGAGTTACCACCCATATTGATATTTGTTGTTGAAGGAAACCCCTTAAGTAATACATCTCTTTTTAGACCACCGTACGTAACACAATAATCATTGTTTAAGACCACTAGGTTGGTGTTGCCTGAATTCCAAAAAGTAGATGTTATGGCTTTTCCATTCATATCTAAATCACCTAACATTGTATCACCAGTCTTCTTAACATAAATATTTACCTGACTAACATTCACTCCGTCAGTAGGATTAACACCTGGAGCAAGATTTGTAATACGCTTTCCACCAAGATTAAGTGTTATTCCTGAATTAACAACAAAGTTAGCGTCGGCATAGGCCTTTGTAACGGCATCATAGTCATTGACAGGGTCACCTAAGTTTATAATTCTATTTCCATTTGCATCAAGATCAGAAAGAATGAAACCATTATTCTTCCATACATAGTCCTCGCTGTGAAACTTTTTGTTCATCTATATAATTATTTATTAATATTTTAGATCTCTCTAACACTTCTTTAACCACTGGAATAATTCTTACAAATCTAAGTGGATCTTCTTCTTCAACTACTTGTATCTCTACTTTTTTATATAATATTTTATATCATAACCAACAGTTTTTTTATTGTTAAAACGACCGTATTCAGAAATTATATCAAATTGGAATTCAAAGTACTTCTCATCTTTAAGTAAAAACATAAAAAGAGGTTCACGTATTGGTTTATCAAATTCATAAGTCGTTGGAATTCTAACTGTTCCTGCAGCAACATAGTCTTTAGGTATATCATGACAATTCAAACCTGGAACGAATATTTCAAATTCACTATAAAAAACATCTGCTAATCTTTAAGACGTGTAAACCAAGTAGACACTGTGCAATATATTGTTTTGGAATAAAATCTTTTTCAATAGTTCTACTCCATAAACATTTTATTTCTATTAGAGTATCTTGATCAATAACTCCATCTGGAGAATAGCGATAAACTCCATCACTAGTAAAACATTTATTTGAATTCTCAATACTTCAATTCAACTTCATTTCTAGAAATTTAGCTGCTATTGGCTCGAATACTTTACCAAATAACATTTGTGGAAATCTCATAGGTTGAGAGTTGGCAATATATTTTTTTAGTTTTCGATTTGAAATTAATTCAATGTCACAATCAATTTGAGAGCCAAATACCATATCATTACCCAAAACTGAATACACTTCCGACCCTCCAATATTTAACTTCATAGCCTTCTTCCACTCATCAGACCCCTGAATAAAATTTGTTTTTTTTTGCATTATATTTAGTTGTTATAATGTTTATTAAAATATTTTCCTTCGTAAGCCATATTCCCCTTGGCACAAGTGAAATTAGCACCTGAGCCATTGAAAGTTAGTTCAGCACTATTCTCACAGATAGTTGAGTAATGAATTATAACACCGGATGCAGGAACAGCATTGCTATTGAACTCAACAGTCACATCAAGTTTTATTGTTACTCTAAGAGGTTCGTCATTGTATTGTAGATTAACAACATGAATTGGATAAAGTGATAACCACTCATTATAAATAACACCAACGGGTTCGGCAATTTTATTAAGACCAAGAAGCTGCTTTCTAAAAGTTGTGAAGTCCATGAAAGATTGGCAACACCTTTCTTTTTTAAACTCACACGCTCTTTGAACAGCGGGGTATTGCTTAGATCCATTAGCATAAACTGAAACACTCTTAACATCACAATGGTTGTAAGTACATGGATTACCAGTGTAACTATCATATCTATTTTGGTTTTGAGCTGCAACGATCAACCATCTAACTTTATCAATGGTATTTTGAACTGATAGAGTTTTAGTGAATCTAGTTGCTTGATTGAGAGATGTTATAAGTTACACACTAATGCCGTCTAACTCTATAGTTTAGTCTAATTTTCTTTGATCTTTCACTTGAAATTTCAGCAAGTGATCTTTGTATACTTTCTTTCGGTGTTACACATGGAACAACTAGTCTCATTTTTGACATAGCAACTTTGAAAGTAGTATAAGCACCATCATTTGCAGCGCCTTTAAAAGAAGCATTAGGTGTTTTAGTTGTAAGAGTATTTGCAGTTGTACCAACCGCTGCTGAATCTCCAGTTAAGATAAAGTTTTTATCATCTCCTCCGATTCTTGTTAGTTCAAGAGTAAAAGGAATATTATAAAGAATCTTGCAATTGCTTTTTCCAAAACTAAAGAAACATCTCGAGGTTCTTTAGGTTTAGGTTCTATCGCCTTTTCAATTAGTTTATTAGTCTCCATTTCTATTGCAAGTTTAGGTCTCATTACTTTAAGTTTATTAAAATCAACGTCACATGAATCATTTTTTGAATGTTCTAAAGCACGTTCGTTTAGTCTATGTTCTACTTGATCTCTAGCAACAATTTCAGCTTCTATTCTCGCTATCTCTTCACTATTGTTAAGTATTGTCGCTACATTTAACTTATCTAAATTACTAAGTAAGTTTTCTAAATCAAGGGCTTCTTGAACACTTCCTTTGTATTGTTTATTTTTACTTTGATACAACCTTCCGTTAATCATTCCTTTCCTATTAATTATTGAAAATAGTTATTAGTTGTTTTCCTTTTTCATCAACAGACCAAAATCTTCCTTCGTCCTCGGTTTTAGTTAGATCTATAACACAATATCCAAATCTTTTCCTTGTACAAGAATCGACCCAATCTTTAAATTTCTTTCCATCTATATCACCAAAATATGAACGCCGTATATATTTTCTATATCAGTTCCACTTTGTTTAAATATTATTATAAAGTTTACATTGTTTCTTATATTTCTTTTAGAAACACTTGTAAATCCTTGAGCAAGATAGAATATATTCATTTTTTATGTCTTCCTCTAGTAAAGTAATCCAATATATTACTCTGATCTTCATTTATAACATCATCTAACACAACAACGTTCTTACATTTCTTATATGAGTCAACATCTGGCATTTCATCTACTCCACTAACCCAAACAAATGCAGGGCTTTCTTTTGTCATATCAATAAATCCACGGTATACTGGCTGATCTAAACTTGCAGCAATAATAGTACAGATATCACAGTCTAATCTTCCATAAAATATCCAATTCATTACTAACTGTGTCTTACCACATCCACTAGGACCTAAAACTAACGCCCTAATGGGTTCTTTAGGTAGTGGTTCTTTATGGCCGGTAACACTATCCTGTCCAAAATTAAAAGGTTTAATTTCCAAAGACATCCTATATT